>JASVER010000007.1:4704632-4854978 GCA_030449065.1 Oceanodroma leucorhoa | reverse complement strand
ATTAGGAAAAATTTCTTCACCGAAAGGGTWGTCAAGCATTGGAACAGGCTGTCCAGGGAAGTGGTGGAGTCACCATCCCTGGAGGCATTCAAAAAATGTGTGGATGTGGCATTTCGGGACATGGTTTATTGGGCATGGTGGTTTTGAGTTGACAGTTGGACTTGATGATCTTAGAGGTCTTTTCCAACCTTAACGATTCTGATTCATTTATTTTCTAAAGCTTAAATAATTTTCTATGTATTATGTATGTGAAATTCCAATGTGTTTATAAAAAAGACATAGATTGCATCTTGCACACAGGCAAAGTTGCTTTATCTCAGCACCGTTATTACCAACCTAGTACTATTGATGCAGGCTTGGTGCTTTGCAGAAAATGAAGGTCCCTTCTCTGTCATGTTCTTAAACCAAATACCTACTCATCACTGACACTGCAAACAGAGTGCTAATAATTCTACCTTAAAAGTGCTCTTGTGGTCACCCTTCTGGGATGTTATATGGGAACTCTGCGTTTTAATGACTTGTTGCTAATCCTACGCACTTACCATAGATTTGCTCTGCATGAGTGTATGCTTTGTGATCACCTTAGACTGGTGGTCACTTCCTCACTGGCTGTATTTTTTTCAGCTATCAAGAGGTTTCTGCTGTACCCTTTCCTGCTACTGAATATGACATGAAACAACTCTGAAAAATATCTTCAGCTTCAGGGTGACCCACCAGCACCAGCCACCATTATCTGACAAACAGCTAGTCCCTGCCTAGGCTGGAAGCTGATAAACTGGTTCCTGTGAATTGGAAGGAGTACCAAAGAACATGGGGGGGGGGGGGGGAAGCAGTGCAGAGTGCCAAGAGAAAACTGCTTAGTTTGGCAGTTAGAATAAAAGTCACCAAAGAACATGAGACTGGTAGGATTAGCAGAAGTTTTCCTGTGGTCATACACAGATCCAGGAAATTATAAGAAGCAGGTAGGCCGTTTGCCATGAGTGGGAGGAAAATCTTATGGCATAAGGCACTTAAAAAAAAAAATATAAAAAAATAAAATTGTACAAGTGTTTCTTAACATTAGCTGTTCCAGTTGAGGGGGGTTGGTATTTGGATCAGAAGCTTTTACTTCTAGAGCTGCTGTTTCAAGTGCAGCCAGGTTGGTAGTGATGAAAGACTGTTGCCTTCCAATGGTTGTCCATGGCCTGTGTGTAATGAGTTAGTGGTCTCCAGGTGTTTCCAAATGGACCTTTACAGCRTCTAACAGCTCCCACCCATGTTGGCAAGCAGAGCACAGAAAGGCAGTGAAAAGTGGGCTGTTATGTCACCTCGGAGGGTGAGCTTTCCTCCTCACACTGAGCYGCTGCTGTGCAGAGGGTATGTGCTCTACTGCCCGTGCCGTGCTTGTTCCTTGCATGCAGGGTATCGCTCTCCTCAGCTGACAACCCACCAACTCCTACCGGTGCTGCCTAAGTTTATGATAGATGATGTGTTTTGTCTACGGTTTGAGAGTTTTGTTCTGTGTTATTAATCCTCTGCATTAGACTGGGAAGATCATATCTGCTGCAAGTAATAGTGTCACATTGATCTCTGTGTTCCGATCATTCTACACTGCTGGAAAGTTGTTATTCCTGAACACAAGCAAGTTGCATGGTTGGTTCAGAGACACAATAGCAAAGCTGAGCACAGAGCCTGGGATTTCCTGTATCCATGTCTGTCCCTTACAATATGACAGAGAGAGGGTTTCAAAGTATAGTACACAAGAAAACCTTCCAAACTTACAAGGGGCCTCTATTCTTCATGGTGGCTGAATAAAACCAAATGTTAATTTAATTGTGCATAATGTATAAAAAATATTTCATTAGAAAACTGAGGTAATGAAAAGAGACGTGAACAAGCACCTCAAAAAAGCAGAGAGTTGATCCTTCTGAACACCTTAAAGATGGAAAGCTTTAATATTATATGCATGCTTGGTATTTATAACAATATTGGTTTTCCATACCCTTTCCTTCTACCTAAGACTGGCAACTTTTCCTTCTTTCACAGAAAAGCTAACSCTCTTTGTGAGTGGTCATTAAAAAAAGAATCAATTAACAATAAGAATATTCATTTACTCTCAGCTCTGGGGTAGTCGTGAGCTAGTTTGCTAGGAGGCAAAAAGTCACTTGTGGATATAACTGTTGAAAACGTACATCTACAGATCTCTCAAGCTGCTTCTCTTGTAGCATGTAAGAGGCAGACGATCAGGGTGCATGTGGGAAGCAGGGCAATCAAAGGGCAGAAGTACATAGCTTAGGGAGATCTCATCAGAGGGAGGAGGGCTCTTGCATTTGCCTTCCACATCCTGAAGGTGAGCGAAGCATCACAGCGGTGCTTAGGCAGCAGACCGTGGCACCCAACTGGCTGCTCACACCAGTGACTGAAGCCCAAGGGAAGCTACCCTGAAGCGGGACTGAGATGGGGGTGAGAAATGGGTGCCAGTGACATGAGGCTCATGCTCTGTGCATGAGGTTTGAAAGGGCTGGGCCTCAGTAATCAGGACTCACCAAATCAGTCTTGGTCATTGGTGTTTCCCTTGGGTTGTGATTCAGAGGAGGAAGGAACTGTAGCGTGTGTAGGCATGTCTGGGTGAGCTTTTCGTCTAGCTTAGGCTGGGTAACGCTCACACCGAGTGCACAGGAATGCAGGCTGGTGTACAGCTCTGCACTAGCTGCCCACCGCATGGTACACCTGTCAAACCCTGAACACCGCCCAGGGGTGGCTGGGTTACAGCTAGCCACGTCCCCCCCGTGTCCTGCTCTCCTGCCTCTGCAGGGGTGACTAATCTGGGAGGCAGGGTCTACCATCAGATATACCTTGGCAAACTGATGGACTCGGGCGTATGTGTGAGAGACAGCTGATCCAGTGTATATGGTACAGAGATAAAGCTGCATTACTGTATGTGTGCAGTAGTATAAAAATGTACTTGAACTTTGCCCCAGGACATCCACCACCAAGAACAAAGAATGAAATATGGGAACAAGTCAGGAGTTTGAAAACAATCTCTCTGGAAACATGATGAATACCAGTGGTTTCATTTATCCTACTTGAAGAACAAAGGTCCTTTTCTACTTTTAATTTCCCAGCAACGATTATTACCAGTTATTTTTCTTGTAGCTTTGACCACAGTTCGTGGAGGTTTTATTAAACATGTTTTTGAAAAGTGAGTCAAAATGCCATTCTTCTCTGACTCTCTCTTGTGACTCTCTCTCTTTTTTTTTTTTTTTTTTTTTACCCATGTGAAACTAGAGCATATTTCCAGACAAAGATTTGGGGCCAGATAATACTCTCATGCTGGTGTTCATGGAATTATTCCAGTTTTGTGCTCATGTAATTGAAAGAAGTTTTGGCCCTTGCTATTTCAGAAGACAATATATTTGTTTCAAATCCCTTGCCTTTACATGAAACATTACATTCATTTTTAGAAATCTTGAATACTACATTTAATAGGCAGTATGTCCTGCTGCAACTCCCGAATATTCCTAACGTTGCCAGTTTTTTTGTGTTTGACTTGACCTTGACACAGCCAGGCARCTGAGTTTGAGGGTGCTCCCTTTGCTGAGTTTTTGGCAGCTTTCTGCAACAGGGTTTTGTTTAGATCCCATGCGCATGCTCCTGTAAGGCCCTTCTCTCCTGCCTGTAGGGATTTCATATCCCAGAGTGTCTYATGTGAGGATACAGTTTATGACAGGATTAAATAGTTCTTGCATTTCTGGGATTGAATTTAGGAGCCATCGTTTTATATAGACGGCTAGATAGATGTAAAGCTAGATAGGTGCCCGAACCTTCGGGCTGGGTAGTTTAGACACAACCATCTGTCATCCTGCTGAACCTTACAAATACACAAGCATGTACGTGCAGACTTACAGAGGCAATTTCAGTGAAAAGCACATTGCTTTTGCCAGTTGCTGTTCCAAATTCAAAGTGTGTATCAGTCAGGGTGCTTTTGTGTGCTTCAACTCCACTTCTGCTGCAGTAGCTACAGAAACCCAAAGTTTTACCTCACCAGGCAGAACAAGTGCCCTTTGTTACCTAGACAGATTACAGCTTTTTCTAAAGTCTGCTCTTCATAAAAGCCCAGCTTGAACAGTGGAAATTCTGACTTGCCTCAGATACTGAGGAGACTTTTATAGTTTCAAGTAGCTCCAGGGTTATATTTTAAAAGTTGAATTTCATCACATGTTTCAAGTTTGGTGGAAAAAAAAAAGGCATGATATTTTTAGCAGAAAAATGTCCCCCCCACACCTTTTTTCTTAACAGATGTTTCATCTCAATCATATCCAAACCTCAAAGCACAAGTAGCAGTCAACCTTGTTCTCCTGTGGAGAAAAAGATAAAATGTCATTTGTTTGGAAGAGGGTTTTTTTGTAACCACAACTAGTTTGTGAGTAAAAGCAAATAATAAATGCAGCACTATGGGGTTGTGGAAATGAACCTGGAGCAACATTTCTGCTCTTGAAAGAGCTCGGCGTCCAGCTGCTCTTGTTAGGTGGAAAGTCCCAACCCCCAGCCTACCAAAAAAATAAAAATACCAGTAATCTGGTTTTTCTTGCTTTATAAATCTGATCCAGCAATCCAGGTCCTTTCACCAGTAAAATATGTCATATAAAGTGCCCAACTTTGTACCGAAAAGGATTTAAAACTGTAAAGGTAACAAAAAGAGAGGAAAGGAGTAGTAGTTGTAAAACAAAATATCCAGAAGCAAAAGAGCTGCTCCCCGAGGAGTTTTCTTAGGGCTCTGGAGGAGCGGAGGGCTTTGCTGTGCCTTGCAGCCGGGGCTGCGTGCAGGGCTCAGCGCCGGCCGGGGAGTGACCAAGGGGAGCCAAGGCAGCCCTGGACGCTGTGCGCAGAAGATTTATTTAGGAGGGAGCCATAGTCCCTCTTAAGGATTTGGAGGCATGAAGCTAAAGTGTGGTGCTGCAGACCTTTTCTTTTGTTTTGTTATTTTACTGAGCCTTTACAGAGAGTGGAGCCATCCAGGTGTGGAAGGATATTCTTGGCAAATCGGCATTCAGATGAAGACTGCTCTCTGTGCCTGCTGCAGGACCCTCGGGGAGCTGCACTGAGCACCCACCCACCTGCCCTGTCCCAGGCCGCCTGGGCCCCGCTAGCAAGTAGTGATTGCCGCCCAGATTTCAAGACGCTACGTTTGAATGAAAATTCACAATGACACCATCTAGGAGGATATTGCAGGGTTTTCCACCAAAGGGGTAACTCCAAGGGGGAAGCTGACTCTTGAGTTGCAAAATAGATGGGCTCTCTAGAGCGATAGAAGGGCTGGTTCCTCCCATAAGCCTGCCCCAAACCGTCTCCTCTTCTGCATTTTGGGCTGTACATAGCACAGTGGGCTTCCACCTCTGATTGTGGTCTTTAGGCTGTGCTATAATTATTAATAATGGTGAGCAGTTACCTGCGTTTGCTCTGTGGGAATCATTTCTTGTGATGAGATCCTGTGTGCTCTCTATACTTTGAATAAGGTGGTGAGGTCAAGCCTTGATGAATTTTATTTCTCTGCATGTTTTGCAGTATGTGATGCATCACCTTGGTGCCATTCCTCACCCATGTATAAATATGAAAAGGGAAAGAGATGTATGCTTGCGTGTCCACAGGTATATGCTGGACTATTAGTCACTATATTACTTTTCAGTTGTGTTGTGGATCAATTTCCATTCTCCCCCACCTCTCAGAGTAGGATGTAGGGCTCTGAGCATGAGAACACTGAACCTGCCACTGTATATTAACTATAAGAGAGTTATCAGATATGCAACTGATTTCACCACAGCCAAAATAATGTTACAGTACAGGTCCACAACTTTGCTCTCTGTAAAAGGCTAGCTTTGTGAGGGTCAGAGCGATATTCTTCCTCACGGGAAGCAATTCTGATGAAATGAATCTTACAGTTCAGATACCTTTAGAGGCCCCATTATCATAGCAAAGGTGGTGGAAACACGATTTTCCCATTTGAACATCTAAGTTAGATGGGAGCGAGTTGATATCAAAGCCTACATTATTAATAACATTACCTACTCAGCCTTCATATGAATAAAGGGTTATGTAGTGGCTGGGKTTTTTTTCCTCTTTTTCTTCCCTTGTGAATCTCAGGGGAAAAAAATCCAAAGAGACAAAGAAAATTTAAGACAGAAAATCCTATGTGAACACGCATATCTGCAACTTACACTGAGAAGGGATTTTTAAAAAGCAAAATTGTTACCAGTTACTAACCAAAATCAGTGTATGACCTCTCTTCAGAGGTCTTCCTTCTTTTGCTTGGTGAAATGATCAGTTGGTGTCCCCATCTGTCACTGTTCAGCAACAGAATTCAACACTTCGCAGGCCCATTCAGAGCTCCGGGGACACTTAATGCTGTTAGAAAGTGGTAAATGGTCCATATGACAGTGACAGTTTTCACTTAAGAAGTACTTACCCATGTTAAATGATATTATAGCAGATTGCATTCTGTTAATGTGGCTTTTGATATGCCCTCTGATCAAACACAAATCTTGCTGCTACAGGTATCATCCTGAACTATTCTGACCAAAGCTTATGCAGATTCTCCCCCCATTCCCCCCCCCCCCYTTTTTTTTTACGATAGGGGAGGGGAGGGAGAAATGATCTTCTTTGATCTCCGATGAGGAAGGGAAAAAAAAGACTGTTCTGTTCAGGCTTTTTGGCTAACACAACAAACAGTGTTTAAAATTTAACTTTGCTTAATTAATTAGTAATTCTGTTTAGTGCTGTCTGATCTTCATCCAAAAGGTATTTTGAAGCTTGAGAACTGAACATCAAAGTGTATTGGGTGAAGATGGTCAAGTAAGGCATTTAATCTGGCAGTTGCTGTTGATGAAATACAGCCAGTTGGGGAACTAATTGGAAAAGGGAATCATAATCTGGCAAAATTCAACAAACGCCCTCCCTTCAGCAAACTCACTCCAGAAAGAGTGTGAGAAATCTAGGTTTAGTGTTTAGTGTTTAAGCATGTATGAGTTACACCCTAGCTAGCAGAGAGAGACCATATTGTTCTTTGTATCTGCATCTTTGGTACAAATCTTTTTTTGGTAAGGACATAGTAAAAAATTTTTCCCCCCAGCCCAACAGCCAAAAAAAAGACACCAGACCTAGACAGAAACCGGTGATTCGGTATCAAGGCTTGRAAATACTTCTACTTATATGTCAAATTATTGGGGTTGGCAGAAAGAATTGAAGGTTTAAGAGAGGTGGTGTTGCAGAGACCTGTGAGTTTGACTAGTTTTTATTCAGAAGAGAAAATGTTGTTTGAACATTTGAGTGAATTTCAGTTTAGCAATTCCCAGTCCTTGTCAGTTAGAATTATTATCTGATGCCTGAATGTTTAAAACATATTTTGGTTGTCTATTTTTGTTGGGGTTTTTTTGCAAGACATCACATGGTCTGAGTCACTACCCCTCTGTTCTGTGCCTAACTGTCTCCCCCTGGTCAGGTGCTGGCAGTAGGTCTTGTGACATCTTGAATCTTTTTTTTTTCTACTCTGTGGTGTGCAATTGAACCTTTAATTTGTGTTGTGACCATCAACAGGAAACAGTGAAATAGAAGAAAATGACTTCTTTCCATATTTTCAGGTTGAAATACCCATCCCAGACTAGTAGAAAGTCCTACTAGTACAGCTCTTGCTAAATTAGTTTTGACTTGTCCCACTGGACTTAAAATGGACAATAAATTTCCCTACAGTAAGTTTCAGAGAAGGCAGCTTGATCTTTGTTGTTTTGAAGGGTGTGTCTAATTCATCAGCTTCAGCTTTCAGCCAGAGAAAGTTGAATACACGCTTTTGGCACTGACCCAGGACGAGCCTGGTTTTTTTTGTGTGCTTATTCTGGTGGCTATGGGACAGGAATGTTACTCCCTTCCTGCTCCTATTCTGCCTACGTTCATTTGCCGCTGGAGAAGAGGACCTTTGCTCAAGCAAAGTTATCTCTGTCAGGGATGTATTTCAATCAACTTTGTGGAATAAAACTAAAATGTGTGCTTAATGGGGGTGATGTTTCTTAATCCATGGCCTCCAGGAGAACTTAAAAGTGAAATCTGAATGTGAATGTAATTGTTAATTAAAGGACTTCTCAATTTGGACTTTCAAACGTGGTTGTTACTGCTCTGGTTGTCGTGCAGTCAGCGAAGAATGTCAGTTATGTTTGTCAAACCTGATTTGCAATGAAAAAAATGTTGACAGAACCAGATAATTTAGACATCAGAGACTTCAGGAAAAACAACACAATTAATTCTCTTTCTATCCCTTTGGTCCTCATAGTCTCTGACTTTAAGTTCTGTTGCGTCTGCTAGATCTGTAAATTGGAAGTGAAACCCTTGCCCTATTGACGTCAATAGGAATTTTACTACTGAGCTTGACTGGACCAGCTCTTTGACGCTCAATTCCACCAGTCAAATATTGCTACTGAAGTTCAATTTGAGCTGTTACAGAAGTGCTTATGACTTCACTCCTTGTCTTGATATGTCTATGCATTTTTTAATTTTCCTTTTATCCTACTCCCCCACAAGTCTCAGGTTCTAGTATGTGGTTTGTTTGTACAGATAATTCTGTCTCTTTGTTTCTGGTAGTAGTTTTAAAGAAYTGCCATGGAATCCACTCTATCCAACTTGAGGGGAAGGCTAATAATATTTCACTTCAAAGGGTTTGGTTTCATGTATGCCAGATGCTGACTTTCATAGGTGGCATTTTTGTCAATTCTCCAATTTTACCTTTACTCTGCTTTCTCTCAAAAATTACACAGTAATGACCCTGACCTTGAGATAATAGTCACTGGTAATGTCCAGTCATAATTTATCACTGTGGAATTGCATAGCTTCTCCCATAGTTCTGCTTTCTGAGTTAAGGCCCTGTGATCCATCACATACCTTTTGGAATGGCTGTCATCCCAAAGAGGCTCTGAAGTAGTTCATCTTTAGCCTGAGTTCTCCTAACTGCTGGTGGCTGTGATTTAGACCTGAACATTCATCAGAGTTGCATCCTTTTTTGCTTCTGGCCACAAGATCCTCTTAATCCATCTGACTAAAATGCTCAGTACAGTTGAAAAACAGAGCGAAACTGTCCTTACTTTGAGAAGGAAGACCATTTGTTAAAGAGCATGGTGATTTGCTTGAGTGAGGCTTTGAGAAATCTGAAATGACAAGCCACCTGAGTGAGGGTCACTTTTCGACCTGACTGCAGCTGTATTTTGGATCTCTGTTTTTTCCACCCATATTCTCAGATGCAGGATAGAGGTGAGTGAAGAAGTTTGGCTGCCTGAAGCTTAGTATTCTATGCTCATTCAATACACGCAGCACAGCAATCAGTTTTACCTCATTTCTGGGATTTTTTGGTGATTCCTAAGGAGCAGTTGGAATTATTACCCTCTTCTTTTCTTAGGAATGAATAAACAAAACCCCTGAAAAAAAGACTTAATTCTTCAGGGATGAGTCTTAATACCTTTAAACTGGTGTTCATTCTCTCCCTCTCTTCCTCCCCAACCTCAATTACGAGCAATTGCGTGGTAGTAATTAACAAACTTAGAGAGAAACATCTGCTAGTACACTTAAGCCAGTCAGTTTGTTTTTCATGAAAGAATGGTATTTCACAATTTTTCCAAGTTAATATTTTTCCTTTATTGTCTTTCCAATTTCAAATATTGTCCAGACGCATTTTTATAGTGTCTTAAGGTTATAGAAGTGAATACAAGACCATTAATAATGAACAAGAAAAGAGAACATCATAAAGAAAACATATGCAGTACTTCAATTCATGAAATGTTCTGTTAGGGAACATGGTTTTTGAGAGCATATGGTTATTCCCATGAGAAGCAATAAATATACATTATTTTTTTTTCTCTAGTTATGGATTCCCACAACAAGGGTAGGTTTCTCTGTATATTCATCTATATAGAGCATTCTCTTTGTCAGGACTTGTTATCTGAGTGGGGAGGTAAGTAAGTGTTTTTGCACAGATGATATATTGTACGTGGACCTATTTCTGATGGCCTAGACTTTGGAAACACAAGTCTATTAATTCTCCACACTCCTTTGAGATAGCAATCTTGTCTGGTCTAGTTTAATATCATTGGCAGAGCTGGAAGGAAGTTCACATTGTGAATATATCTGAACCTTGGCATGCGGCTCACTGGTGGATCTCTGTTTACAGGCTGCCAGTTTTAACTGTCCCAAGCAGACATTCTCATTTTATTTATAAGTAGGTTCAGCATGTGTTTGTATCCTTCATGAAATTGAGTGCATGTCAATAGTCAAAACTAAGTATAGAAACAAGATACCAAACACTTATCCTTCTCTTCTCAGACAAAACAGTCGTACTCCAATATGTATTTTTAAATGTTCATTGAGTTTGGATAAGGCACACGAGGATATATGCACAGGCACATTATTTGATCACTCGTAAATATTATTTTAATACCTGCATATTCCCCTTTAAAGTTTCCTCATTTAGATTTCATTTTTCTTTGCTGAATGAAACTTGACAGCAGGATGAGATCACCAGATTTCCCCATTTCATCTGAGCTCCAGAATGAGTAACTGATTTCAAAGGATAATTCCCTGGAGCAGCAAAGCCAATGAGTTCTTTGGATCAAAGGTCAGCGAAGCTCAAACAGGATAATTTCTGGCATACAGTATTTAAACTCTCTCAAGGAGTGTACAGCAAGATGTATCCCCTCCTTCACCAATAGTTGAACTCTTGTTTTTTGAGAAGACTAATTTGTCAGAGCACATTTTTTCCTCTGTTACATAAATTATACATTAAAGTGAAAACTTCCTATCTGAGCACACAAACCGTACATCCAGAAAGGTTATTAAATGTGCCAGTGGAAGGGCTATTCCTGAAACCAGAAGGTAACTTTGTGCCGTTCCTCTCTGAAGCACCCTTTGGACTGGCGAACTCTGGTGCTCTTTGCACATGCCAGCAGCTTTCAGCACAGTGCAGGAGCGCGGTGGCGGAAGGGAGAGAATGCTCTGTAAGACACTTCGTTTTGACAGAAAAACCCAACAAAGAGCAYTGGGGCAGGGAATAGTCACCTTGTGCAGCATCTGCTCCTCAATGCTCTCAGCCAAATGCTGTTTGCCATGCCAGTGTCATCTGGGATGCTGTCCCTTAACAGATAAAACACCACTGTAGAAGTCTTTTGGCCATTATGTACCTTTATACATTTAAAAGTATGTGTGATAACAGGGGTGAATATTTTTTTTTTTTCAATTGGTTGTCCACTGTTCCAATAAAGCTAGGGGTCATACCAGCCCAGCTTTCATTTATTTCACATTCCCTAGAGCAAAATTGTGAGGGATTGCAAAAGCCCCTCATATAAATGTTTCTATCAGCTTAGTTAGAACTGTTCCTGTGAGAAACTGATCACTGGTACACATGAGCCACTGAAAATCTAGGGGCATTTTTAATACTTATTAAGAACCACTGTCAATATAACTGTGCTTGTTATGAAGGCCCACATTACCTTTTCATTTCTTGTTGCTTTTAGATGCAAACAACAAGGCTGGACTAAGATAGACAACCAAATGTTGTCTTTTGTTTTATGGGGGTCTTTTTGTGGCCTTAGCTTTGAACTTCCAGGAATATGGAGTTGTATTTATGGACAAAGTGAGTATAAAGCAAATAACCCTTTTTCCGATATACTTCAAAGTTCTGTATTGTAAGTAATGTTTATCTTAATATGTGCCTTCATTATGATAAACACTATACAAAAACCTCCTAATAAGCAGTCCCTGTTTGTCCGATAACCCCAGGTTAAAAGAACAAGGGAAGAAACTGCTGTGAAGTGAGCTTTCTCTTCCTTCAGCTGACCTTCCTGCTTAGCTTGTTTGGTGTAGGGAATCCTAACACAGCTTGGAGTACAAATCAAAGTGTATCAGTGTGTGAGTATGGGTATAATAAACTCCATGTCTACTTGCATTTGTACAATGCAAATTACACGTGTGTGCTGGGAAGCTGGCGGTAGTATAACATCAAAACTGCAAATAAGTATCAAAGTCAGGAAATTCCAAAGGTCTGTGTTTCTACCTCATTCCTCCTTTCTTTACTGCACATCCAGAATCTTTTATAGTATACCACAGTTTTGAAAACAAACAAAAAAAAGTAATATAATAGTGTTAAATTTAAACAAAGAAATAAGACTAGAAAATGTGATATATATTGCAGTGTGGCGATGCGAATATTGTGGCAGAAATCTTAGCTTTTGGAATTTTTGAAAGTATAAAGCTATGGTAAGGGTAGTTTGGTTTTTTTTTTAAAGCTAATTGTTCTATTTTAAATGTGAAAGAAATGCTGAAAAATGGCTAATATAATACCTTAATTCCTAGTGACTTGCTTTCCTGGGAGAATGCTTGGGAGGCACCTCAGTAGTGCTGAATGACAGGAGAGCCACAGAGTAAACCCAGTTTGAAATGGGTCATCCTGAACTAGAGGGGATCATGTCTCATTTTTTTGTAAGGAGTCTGACTTTACTGAACTGACACTTATATGAGATCTTACTTACAAAGGCATCCCCAAGAAATGGTTCCTACATAGCATTAGGATAAAGGCTTTGGGTAAATGCAAATACTGCAGTGCAAGAGAAAAAATGCTGACTTTAAGACCCATATTCTCGCAATATCTTCTATTTTTTGGGGAGTAGGCAGGATTGCTGCTACGCCTGATGATGTATGGGAATAATATTGTTGGCAGAGGTATGTAGATGTATAAAAAAATCATGTCTAAAAAGTTTGAGGGTAGGGTTAAAAAATCTGTGTATATTTCCATAACACTAATGAATATAGAATTAATTATCTTCAGATAAAGGGTTTCATCATGTGCAAGGCTGAGTGCCTCTGCAGGAGCCAAAGGCACAGCTATTAAGTTCCTGGGCATTTGTCTTTTAATCCACATGAGAAGTATATGTATCTTTCTGTTATATATTTGATATATGTTATGTTATGATATGCTGTGATATATGTCTGATAGATGTTAATATTGATGCTCTTTATGACTGCTGTTGAATTATGCAAGTGCGTAATGTTTTCAGTTGAAACTTAGGTGAAATATACTTTTTCATACATACTTGGAAAAATGCAGCTTAACCTTTTTGGCAGGTAGTGTTACCTTTTTGGAAGGTAGTAAGGTTTGTGTGTATTTGAAGAGGGAATTTGGAACAGAATGAGGACTTCATTTCAGCTTCATTACTTCATTCACTGCTGGTGAATGCAAAGTGTTTTTGCAATATGTCACAAACTTTCAATATTTTGCAAATTATTCAACTTATTTACAGTAACAGTTCTGCTGATTTATATTCTCATAAAACTGTGTTTGAACTTCCTGTGACTCTAGTGATGTTTGTAGGAGAGGCTGTGTACCAAAATCCGTTGGTAGATTGTCTGCTGAAATTATCCCAGATGTGTAGTGAACACAAAAGCAAATCAAGTATAATGATCCTCTCATACAAGTTTGCTGAAATCAATTTCACCCTAAATATAAAGACAGATTTGCAAATATAAGACTGCTTTGACATTTCCTTGTAAGCGTTTTTTCTTAAATATATTTTTCGCAGTGGCTTTGCCTCCGGAGAAGACAGATGGAGTTTGCAGTGGAGATGAAAAGAAAGCAGAAAAAGAAAGTGACACACGCACAGGTTCCAAGAAGCAACTGAAATTTGAAGTAAGTCCTCTATATTTTAAAGTTTCACTGTACTGACATAATTATGGTAGAAAAATAACCTGTGGACCAAATAGTGTCCTCTGATGCATGTATATAGCTCCCAATGATTGTAATGGGTACAGGAGGAAGCAAAATTGGCACAAGTCAGTATCTTCCTATTGGTGCTCCTTATGAGGTGATTAGTGAGATTTATTTCCAGGTTTGGAGAGGATCAAATGATGATCATTCCTTGGTGGGATCTGAAATGTATAGTAAGAAGAGGCATTTGGTTTAACCCTTTATCTATGATCCTTTCATTAGTAATTTATTATGCCAACTACCATGTTATCAAATCTTTAGATTGACTTTCATGGACTATTGCACTTCATTAAATCTGCCTGGTGTAAAAGATGTTCGTGAAAGCTTCCTTAACCATYGGTCTTCTGTCCCTGGGCCTCCAAAGTGAAATAACCCTGGCCTGCTACACGGGAAATCCATCTGATTACATGGCAGGAGGAAAAGGATCCTGGAGGGCAATGAGTCTGATGGTCTATTTCCTTGTAGACTTACAAACATCATAAAACTGCCAGACATTGTGTGTAGTTGGCAGGTTTTGTTTATATAGGGAGTGGTTTAATAAATATGAGTATTGAAACATGCTGTCATCCAGCTAGAGGCTTGTCTGTCTTGGTGAGGAGGAAGATACTCTGGTACCGGCAAGAAGCAGCACGAATTTTCATCTCYCTGCACTCCGGCAGACGTGGCAAGCTTCTACCTTTCAGTGCTGTCAGCCTGTCACAGTAATGAGCTTTGCGTTCCTCAATTGTTATTTAAAAGACCATGCAGCCACCTTGCAGCATGGCTCGAGTGTTCATTTCCTTCTCTAGAGCAGATTTAGTAGTCTGATATGATTTATTTTTTACTGTTTTAAGGCTGATAAAAAGGAGGTAGCTTTCCCATAGGCAGTTCAGGTGTTGCTAGGTGCTTGTGTGCCTTCTAGGGGGAGGTGACTTTTCTTGCCTTTTTTTTTTGCACAGCGATAACTTTTTCTAGGCACATTTTATATTCTACCTCGAGTAGCAGACATTTGCAGACAGGAAAGGCATGATAAATTGCAATTAACAGTGCCTTGATATTTGAACATTGGAGGACACCTGTCAACATGGTTGGTGCCAGAGTAGCTGGAACTCCACCGTACGGCAAAGTCTGTGTTTGTTCCCAAGTAGTTCTTGGCGTGCCATAAAGGTTAGCACTTGGTACTAGGCACCGTGACTAATGCAGGGAAGGTTGCCATGGCTCTTAACTAAGCAGAGCACATCCTCACATAAAGATGTTATGTTAGGCAATGTGGGACAGGGAAGTATTAATATGTGGCAGGAAACCAAGTATTGATCTTTTTTCCCTTGTTCTACAAATGAAGTTTTTCCAGCTATGTAAGCTGAGAGCTAGGAGATTGGTAAATGTTTCAAAGGTATAAAAGAATCAGAAACGCAAGTGTCGAGACAAGAGGTCTAAACCTGAGGTGGATGTGATTTGGCTTTTAAAGGTGCCGGGAATGTTTATGTAATGTGAAACTGTGTTTCCACAGTAGAGTGTGGGGCACTTGGCAGCTTGCAGCCCCGCTTCTTACAACTGGGAGAAGGCTGCCTTTGAACTCGGCAGGGGACGGGGGTACCGGTAACTGCTGTAGGGAATTGGTTTCAAGTCAGAAGATCAACCACGTATTTTGAGCTCTATCATGCTGAAGCTATTTGGAGCTGTTTATTTTACTTGCATACAGTGGCTTTCATTTTAATTGCACTGTAACTTTTCTGTTTTGCCTTGTTGTGGCTCTGGATAACTCTGATTGCACAGGTCTTGAGAGAAAGCAAATGATTTGCACCCAGGTGACTGGAGTCAGTCAAAGTGCATCCTTTGTTCTTGACTGAAGTCTTGGTTTTGGTTTGGGGATTTTTCTTCCCTTTAACAAATTGATTCTTTCAGSCTTTCTGCAGATCACACTCTCACTAACAGAAGCACAGTTAAAACAAGGACCAGGCACTACTCCCAGGTCGTTCTTACCTGCCAGTTCCTAGGCAGGCTCCATTTCAGGAGCTTCAGGGGCATGATGCTGTGCTGCACTAACTGTGACAACCTTTGGGTGTCAAATATCTGTGTCAAGGACAGGTCTCACTGGTGGGGATCTGTGCCATATGTCCACTTTGTATTACTGACTGCTCCTGGCACTGTGGTGTACCGCCTCATTCTGTGACTCGATTTCTGTCATCTTTCTCTTCCTGAATTAAGCAGAGTTGTCTTTCTCACTTTTTAGTGGGAAGTCTTTTTATATTTCAAGAGCTTCAGGAAGTAGTTTTCTTGTACCTTTTTGTGTTTTCTACAATGAAATAGAAAGCATCTTGCAGATTCCCTGAAGTCTAGCCCAAGGGAGTTAGGATTATCATGTGATTGGGATGAGACTCCTTCATTGTGGTGGACAGAGGCCTCCCCGGGACATATCCTGAAAGCTTCCTCCTGTGAGGGAGGGAGGAAGCAAGAAAGCAAGCAGCCTCCTTCTATGGAGAGTCTCCTCTGCAAACAGGCCTTTTGCTTTAGGTAATCAGCTGCTCTTTGCATGTTTCTTAGGAATTGCAATGTGATGTGTCTGTAGAGGAAGATAACAGGCAAGAATGGACCTTCACACTGTATGACTTTGATAACAACGGAAGAGTCACACGCGAGGTAAGCAAAGTACAGCTGCCTCTTTGTGTGCAGCGTTTGCTAACAAGAGAAGTGTTTTATAACAGCAACATTTTTTCTTCTATGAAATAGAGGTGTCCTGCCAATTTAAACAGCAGTTTCCATGGACCCTTCCCTCCTAGAAACAATCCCACCAGTAGTTTACTGTTTTCAGATATACTGTACCACTTTTTAAGCTGGTTGTTGTTTAATATGTGGGATTAGCCTTTAAAAAATAGTACTGGCATTTGAGGAGGAAAAATATCTGAAACAACTGAACAACTAAACACATTGTCAAAATAAACCCCTGCAAATGTATATTGTTCTGGCTTCTATCCTGCTTTTCAGAGTTAAGCTAACCAAATAGCAAGGTTGCTTTCTGACATTCTTTCCAGTAGGACTAACTATACTGTTCTGTTGTTTTCATGAATATTAGGCTGGTCTCTGCCTTCTCCCTCCAAGTATAAATAACATTGATGATACTTGGTGGAGGACCATAGTGAATGGCTGTCAAAGCATACCCATGTGTATTTTTTATTATAAGGATGTCTTCAAATCGTATTTTCTGTGCAAATAAGAAGCCAAATAAGAGGATGTATAGATTAGAATACAGTCCTTTTTCAGAACTATTTCTATCCAAATGGAATGATACTTCTTCTAGAAGAATGTCTTGTACTGAGATTTACTGCAACGTGCTGTCATTGATTTTTTTGTGAGGTGTGTTTACTGGCTCCCATGCCTTCAGATAATCAGCTGAAAATTGACATTTTTTGTCTCTCTTGGCTCTTATGCTGGTGTCTATGAAAATTACTAAGAACTGATTGAAAGGAATAGAGTAAATACTGAAGTGTAGTGGCCTTAGACATGAAATGAGGGCAGAAATTTTTCCTAAAAGACTGGAGCAAATCACTTTTAACATTTATGAACAAATTGCCAAATGTGGTAGTTGTTCAGGGTTTTTATCATGTATATGAACATCATTACTAGGCTTTTTTAATTGTCTCTACTCTGATAGTGCTTTGAATAGTTAAATGAAATCTGTGCCCCTCATGCAAGAGAATAAGCAGATGAAACATTACAGGCCAGGTCCAGAGTTTCAAATGAGAAGATGAGATATATAGAGAGGGCAAGGAGAAGGGGGGTGGGGTGGGGAAGTAGTATTGTATTTGTTAATGTATGGGGAACAGAGACCAGAAAAATGAAATAACTTGCCTGAAGTCTCACAAGAACCTAGTGGCAGATTGAACCCAGATCTTTCGAGACCCAAGGCTAAGTCTTCATTACAGGATTATCATGACTCTCAAAGAATAGGGGAAAAACACACAAAACCCAAACCCACACACATGGGTGTCCTTTACATTCAGGCATGGAATTCCCATTAATGTCAGTGGGAGTTCCATGTGCTGAACGTAATGAGAATATGCTTTTAAGTATGTATACAATAATTATTTGTGATTATGTGGTACACCAAAGAGCTTAATTTGACTGTACTTAGAGAATATGTTACAGCCAAATTCTACCTCTCCCTGCTACAAGAGCAGACTGCAGCTTAACTGAAACCAAATCTGTGCAGGGATTGAAAATTATACTACTTTGAGGTCTGGAGGTTGCTATATTCAGGCTTGAACCTGTGCCAAAAAAAATTCTTTTAACCAAGGGACCAAATAGGTTGGTAATTTTCAGCTCTTTACATGTGACCAAAGAGAGAAACAAATAGTATGCACCATTGCAGAGTTTCCCAGTTACGTTACACACTTCTTTTGCAAGCTCTTCAGTGCCATTTGTATAATCCATCTCGTTGGTTGTCTTCTGTTGAATCCAGATGCAGTTTAAGAGTTGTTTGTGCAAGAATGACTAATGATAGCAGCTCATAGATAATCTTGGCCACAAAAGAGGAATTTCAGTCTCTTCATATGACGTAGAATTTCTTGTTCTGTTAGCCCCTGAGACTGGCAGTCAACATAGTGGGCTTGATACTGTCGTTTGTTAAGCAGCTCTGCTCCTGATCCAGCAAAGGACTTAACAACGGCGAACGTTAAACATGTGAATAGTTTCAATTAAAATGAATGGAACACATGCTTTAAGTTAAAAGTATGTGAAGCACATTGCTGGATCAGGGACAGAATGGACAGTCTGAGGAAGAGGGCTGGTCTGTACCAGTGCCATTTAGTGAGCTGATGAAAATGCTTTCAGAACCGGTCAGCTCTTATAAACAAAGGTCTGGTGTTCTGAGGAGAAAAGCTTAGTGTGGACCTTTTCTCCTTCTTTGAAAATTTCACTTTAATGTCTCCTGGATTTATAGCCGGATTTAACAGAGATGAAATTTCTTAAGTCAGATTTCTATCTGTAGACCTTGAGATGCTTTATAAAAAGAAGTCAGCCTTATCATTCTTGTTTTTCGTGTTGGAAAAGTGAGACACTGAAAAAGGATGTGACTTTGCCCACCCACATCAATTTCATTTGATTCAAAGTCACTGTGTTTAAAACRTTGGACCTCATGACCAGAGAGTTTCCAAAGGATTACACAGTGTTAAATTAAGTTTGTAAGAGACATGTAGGTGGAGTGCAATTTTACAAGTGGACTAAATATTTTTTTCATTAAAATGTTTGAAAATTGTAAATAAGATATGGATTTAGTTACTGGATAAAATTTCCCTTGGGTTTTACACAAGGACAGATCACTGTAAGAGTATTCAAATTCCATCGTAGTGAAATTTCTTCTGGATCTTAAAAACATCTTCAGAACTTAATGCTGCTTTGATTCCTCCTAGAGTCTGTATGACTTATTCCGTAGTCCTTATAATTAGAAATTCAGATCTAGTCATGCTTCTTGAAGAGATACACCCACTATGAAAGCATAATTATTGGGATAACAAATTATAAAATTAGCATTACTGTATGTTGCTAAACTGCTGCTTTTTCTATCATAGAAGACGACCAGTTTTCAGTCCTTTTGGTGTAGTGGGAGATAACTTTTCCTGCTCTAATACGTATATTACAAAACTTGGCTGGTAATGTTTCACTTCATTCCATAAGCCATAAGAGGACAATTCATTATGYACTGCAGGTCTTTTTAGAACTGACAGCTGCACTGCAATTATCTTCACACGGATATTTGTAATCGGACTTGAAACTTGGATAATTGAACTAATGCGTTTTGATCCATGAGGTTTTATATTGAGCTCTCTGAATGTAATTATACTTCATAAACACTACCCTTTTTTTTTTTTTTTTGCAATCAGTTCTTTCTTGGAAAATTGAGTTTCTTTGGTGAATGACTGCACAGGAATAAGCACACAAGAAAGTTGCTTGTCAGGAGTGAAAAAAGGGAATTTATTCTAGACTAGTTGTTGAGTAGATAGCAACTGAAGCTCCTTTCAGGTTCCAAATAAGAATGATTCAAAAACATACGTGATCAAGCAAAGCTGATGTTGCAATAAAAACATCCTGCTGTATGTAAAAATCAGACTACAAACAAAGTACAAATGAGACATTTGTACTTTTATTTTTCTGAGGGAAAGGTAATGAACTGATACTGATGTTGCTCTTCATGCATTTTTAATGCAAAAATGTTCTTTTTTTCTTACATTAAATACCCAATTTTTCCTCTTATGTTTCCTTTCTTTTTTGTTCTTTCCCTTTTCAGTTATTTTTGCTCATATCCTCTGTAATGAGTGAAAAGGTTTGAGGTTATTTCTGCATTCAGAACTCAGCACCAAATCTTTGACTTGGGGAAGGATACTGGCTTTTCTGGGGCTACTGTTTATCAGCCTGACCCTTATCTTGAAATTTGCTGGTTTTCACTGTGTTTGTCAACACTGTATTAACTCATGATATAGAAGCAGCAATGGAACCAACAGATAGAGGAGTAGTGCCTGGCTGTATCAGAGGGGCCATCATGTCAACCATTAGATTGGTGGATTTGTGCCAGAGAGAAATAGGAAGAGAGAATGACTTTCTCTTTTGGTTTTAAGGGGAGCCAAAGACAGGTCTCCCAGACAAGTTACAAAGAATCAAACTGAATGTTTTCTTTCAATGTTATTAAACTCACTGTTTTTTGGTTTTTTGATGTTGTTTTTCTGTTGGTGTGGGTTTTTTTTTTTGCAGGGGGGAGGTTGTACAAGTGTCTCATTCTGTTAAATTAATTTCTCTGGAAAAGCCTCTTAGTTTCCTTTACAGAACCTCTAGTTTGCTGACTAATCCTATGATGATAAGCTATGCTAATACTGGAAAATATAGGGTTGTCCCTGTACCACTAATGTTCCTTAGAAGTAAAAAATTAATACCTGGAATAGGGACTTTCTCAGTCACATGAGTTCTGTAAGAAATGAAGAATACTTCAATGTAATTTGCTCTTGTTCTTTTTTGCAGACCCATTAGTTTCTCTGAATGTTCTAAAATCCTGCTAATCTCCTACTGGAGATCTGTAAGGTATTCTGTGGATACATGTGTGAGTGCAGCATACATGTGTGGCCTTAACTATTTGCTTTTTAGTATTTCTAATGCAAGTGTTTCTGGCAATCTATTATAGTTGCTCTTTTTAATATACTTTGTTGTATTAGCTGCTTGATAAAATAGGACATGGAAAACATACAGATTAACACTGTTAAATCATTCAGCCCTGGAAAAACCAACTGTAATTTTCAATAAGCAAGACACAAATAAATCTGGGTATGGCATGTGCTRGCTGTTTGGATACTACCCAGCAAACATTTGTTTTCCTCTTTGAGGAAAAATATCATTGTTTCAGTTTTCTTACTTGATTAAACTAGCTATCCCAGCAGAAATTCTGCACACTAGAAGCCCTTCAGAAGTTAATTAGATTCATGGAGCTGACTTCCCCTCTAAATATAATCTGTTTGCTATACAGGAGAGAGTTTTTTTTTTTTTAAATTCTTATTTCTCTTTACCCACTTAATATACTAGTTTAAAAATCCACAATGTTTTTTAACTGGAAATGGTTTAAAAGTACATTTCAGTAAAAAAAACAGGCAAATGATATTTTTGAAAAAATGGCAAACACTGCAAAATCTGTTCTTGTTTATTTTTCATGTAAAAAGGGAGGAAGTTTGAGAAATATAGGATGAAACTTTTTGTGCAGGAAGTGCCAAGCAGTCTTAAGCAAAGTGGTTGCAAAATCATGCAACTAGTAAAAATCGTAATCCATTGTGCAGAAAAGCTAGATTCTTTGGTAGGTGGTCTCTGAGACATGCTGGTTGATGTACCAGAGGAGAGGAAAATTTAACTAGCTTTTATTATTGATCTTTGATGCTGAATTTCTTGAGGATACTGAAATGCACAAGCTGGTGTCTAGAAGGTAAAACTGTCTCAATGGTTTTAGGCAGTTTTTTAAGGAATTTAAATACCGATAACGTTCAGTGGGACAGCTTTCAAGGGGAACATAAATTGTCTCAGACTCCTGGCAGGCTACTGGAAGATGAAAATTCTTGTGGAGGTAAATATAGAGATAAGTATAAAATACGTATTTTGTAACATGTATTTTAATGGTCTAGTGCTACTAATTTGACGAGAAGCCATTAAGATATTAGCTGCCAAAAAAGGGCTGTGAGAAGGTAGTTTTAGTCAGAGTTCAAAACTTCTTGACGAAGACCATTCCTACCAGATCAGTGCCTCAGGAATTTGTATGTTACAATTGTGAAGCAGTAACTGGAAAGCAACAGGAGGTTCAAGCTGCCTTGTAACTGGTACCTACCCAGCCAGGACCTTGGTAGATGACAGAGTAGCGAATGACCCAAGCAGACTTGTTTGACCAAATCAGAACTGTCAGTTTGCTAGAATTCCCAACCCCAAATTAGGACCACAAGTAAATGAATCCTGTAATAAAAATGTTGTTGTCAGTATTTAAAAGATCAGCACAAGCATTAAGCGGTTACTTATGGATATCCCTAACCTCGATCTTGGTATATATCCAGTCTCACGACCACGTTCATTCATTGCCAAAATGCAGAGCAGTTCAGATTGTCGTGGAGGAAGCTGGGTATTAAACATCTAACGAAATACAAAGGCAGCAGAGCATAAGGCCACAAGGTGTCCTGATACCTCTGTGCAGCTTCTTAAGCTGCTTGGAGCCTGGTCATTAATTTGGGTTAATTCAGGCCTGTTTGGCTGAGAGATGTAAATTGTCCTGATGTGATATGTGTGTGCACGTATTTCTGACTTGCCAAGTATACGTCACACAAATGCTGCATCTGGCCTTCCTTGACAGTATTTGAGAGTACTTTTTAAACTGCTGAGTCAAGCAGCTTGTTGAGAAAGACCCTCACAGAACACAAGGGGCAGATTGTATGCCAGTTAGCAAGTTAGACCTCATCACTGGAAAAAAATCATGTAAAAGGACAGTGGGAGTAAAGACTTTTTGTCTTTGCCTATTGAAGTTAAAATAGACTAGATGATCAGCTTGTACAAACATCTGGCGTAGCTGAAAAAAGGCAGGGGGACAGATTATTGTGAATGAAAGAATGATAATAACCTCTTGATAGTAGCCTTGTATGGAAAGATGCCATGTTGGCTAACCAACACTTGTTAAGGAATGTATGGGAAAGGCTCCATTCCCCAAAGTGCTGAGTGTATGAAGCCCTGTTAAGAATAAGTATGGTGCTTAAGTATTCCGCTGAAGGGGAAGGTTTGGCTTAGCAAGGTGTAGGATTATAGCTCAATGCTCCTAGAACATTATTTATGGAGGGCGTATAAAACAACAGATATGTTTTGTTTGTCTGTCTATGTTCTTGCTTGGTTGGGTTTTTCTCATAGAGGAAATAAAAATCCAGCCCTTCAAGCTGGCTGTCAGATATGGCTGTGTCTGTTTAGAGGTCTGGCTAGGTTTCAAATTAGGGTGGAAGTGTGAGAAGTGAGATGTGTTAAAGAGCTGTGAGGTGCCCACCAAATTGTCACTGAGCAGTCTTTCCCTCATTAAAGCTTTACTTTACATGGTGGCTCTTGTCAAGAGGATGGAAAGCAACTACTGACATGGTAGTAACAGCTCATATATATATACTCTTGCGGCAATGGTAGAAAAAATGTATCAGTGGGGAAATAAAGGAGAGACTGCGAATTCTGCTCTCTTTTTATGAATATGTTGTCTTGAACTCACAAGTCTGGAGAAATTCCATTGAGTGCAGAAAAGTTAGAGAAGGTACATGTGAAGACAAAGTCTGGACCCTCTAGGATTTAGTTATTCATTCTGCCTATTGAGCTGGAAAATAATCTACTGTAAAATCATTTGTCTAGGCCATAAGGTCAGTATTTCCCTAAATTTTGTGTGAGTGGAAATTAGTATTTCTGTGTCACCTTTAAAGCTGGTTAGATAATGAGGACTGTGTGCTATATTGACTACTAAAGTGCTGGGACCCATTAGGGCATACTAAACTTCAAGCTGCCGTTCTTACGGGCCTGACCCCTGAGCTGACTCTTAATCCTCAGAACCAGTTATACTTAACAAAAGATCATTTAGATATTTCCTTTGTGTTTACAGGCATCTGGAAAGAGCTTAGGTACTAGGATAGATCAAGGAATAGGAAGACCAGCATGGAGAAATTCTCAGATATACATTGAATGGGATCTTTATAGCCTACAATGATCAGTATGCTTTGGCCTTAGGTTGGTGCCCAAGATCAGTTTGAGTGAAATCCCTTTGAGGAAAAGCAGTGAGCCAAGAGATCTCCTTTTCATCCTGGCAATTTAAGGTAGTACCCTATTTGAGCCTGGCTGGATTAGATCAACCTGAGAGACCTTTGAGCATCACCAATTACTAAACAGTGTTTCTCCTGTTTGAAACAATTGGCTTATTAAAATTGGCTAGTGTTCTTTCTGATATAGCCAGACATGTAAGCATTTGTTCATGTCCCATTGCCTTCAAAGAGATGTGAAGAATGTTCTGTAATAGGCCTGTCTGGATAATCTCTGCTGTTCAAAAATGTAAGTTTAGAACTGGTTTGAATTTTGCAAAATAAGATAGACCCCAAAACATATATGGTAGAGTGACATTCAGACATCATTTATTTCCAAACCTGAGGTTTACAGTTCCGCCACTTCTTTTACTGGTTTTCCTCTGTATAATCAACCATTTAACTATCCCAAGAAAAACCACCAAGAAGTAGTAAGACTGTAATGTCCAAGATTTTCTTCAGTTACTGTATTTGTTTTGGTCATGTGAACTCAGTTTTTAGTGCAGTATGAATGGTTATCCCTGGGTTCTTTTCAAATCAAAGAAAAGAAAAGGCAGAACACAATTTTGCTGATTCACAGTTTGGGTAACCTGAATACCTTCTGCTGTTATTGTTTTGCTCTGGTTTGCCCCATTTCGTAAATCTTACGCCATTTGATGAAGATTGTAAGGTTCTGTGCAAGTTCAGCCCTTTTAAATTCAGTGACTTCTGAGGATATTTCAGCATTTAATAGTCCCAAGTCCAAAATAGTTATAAGTATTGAAGCTGCAGGTTTCATTCCATTTTCACAGTAGTGTGTCTTTTTGTATTTCAATCCAACTATAGGATATTACCAGCTTGCTTCATACCATCTATGAGGTAGTCGATGCTTCAGTAAACCATTCTCCTAGTTCCAGCAAAACTCTGCGAGTGAAACTTACTGTGGCACCAGATGGCAGCCAGAAGAAAAAGAGTATCTTGTTAAATCATACTGGTAAGGATGTGCCATCAGCCATTGGAAAAAATACGAAAAACTTCAAGAATCCCTTAAAAATGCATCTTTGTATTTTGTTAATACAAATAACTATATACTTCAAGGCAAATAGTTATGTGGGTATTTTAAACCTCATGAACCTGCTTTATGATGTTGGGTGCAAAATTGCCTACCCTCCTTTCAGTGTCTCTTAAGCAAATTAGGGTTCCCTCTCCTGATTGATTGTTTCTTTTTGGAAGCAGCAATAACCCATATGTTGTGTAATTGTCTTTGTGTACTGCAAGGCAGATTTAAGGCCTTTTCGACCTGTACCACTTTAACTCTGCTGAGATTACAGCACTCAGTTTGTGTGGAAACAGGTGTAGTGGTATAAAATGTTTTTTGCAAATGCATAGCTATCACTGCTGCTGGATAAGAATAAACAATTAAGCATAAGTAACCTTTATGAATCTATGCATAAAAATTTCACATTTTTCTGTACTGGCAGAGTCTGCAATTATAAAATGGCTTATACTCTGATGGGTTATTTACCTTATATTCACTCTAATGATAGTTGTATCAACATAATTACTTCAGCAGGTAAAGTAGTACTAAATTAAAATACTTATAAGTATTTAAAGTAACACTTCAGCTGAAAATGTGGGCACCTTATTCGAAAGGAGAGCCTTGTTACCTCAGTTATAATATATACATTCACTCAGTCAAGTGCAGACATAAGCAAATTTGCGCTGCTGGGGAGCTATGGGATGCATTAGTAGAGCATCGGGCTCCAAACTAGCAAGCCCTTCTGAGGGACAAGTACATCAGTTTGAATGTGGCTCCATTTAACCTGCCACATGGCTTGCAGCCTAACCCTGACTAATGTCCTACAGTCAAGGTTACATCTGCCTAAAATCTGTTGTGAGGACAAAAGCACTTTTGAGAAGGTTGCAGGAAATGATACATTACATCTTGATCTACCGACAAGAAAAAATGTATTTACAATGTAGCAYGTTAGTTATGCTGATCAGCAAGGACAGTAATGTGAGAATAATGTACTTTCTCTTGTTGGCAGATTTGCAGAGTGCCAGGCATAGAGCTGAAAGCAAAGCTAATGAAGAAGTAAGAAGTTCTGAGAAGAAGCAGCGGGCTTCTCTCAGGTAAGGGGAGAGAACCCTGTCTCCTGACAGGCATTGCGTACCTCTGAGGAAATCTCAACTACTGATTTCTTGATTGCTTGCTTGCTTTATTTTTAAAATTATGTTAAAATAGAGGAATTAGAGGATTTTTCACTGTGGAACCGTCAGCAGATCCCAATGGTGGATACTTTGTATATTAAAACAAAAAACAATAAAGCAAACCTGTAGCACCCATTACTCAAATTTTCTTCTTCTGTTGGCTCTTTGGAGGACATGCAGTGTCTTTTTAGATGCCATCTGCAAATATTGTGCCTACTAGTGGAGTTTATAGCACAGCCTTTTGGCTAAAAGTGTCCTAAAACCTTTTCATCTTCATAGAGGCCAGCTCCTSCCTTTCTCTGTCCTCCTTGCAGCCCATCTTTTTCACTGGTCAACTCAGTTAGCTCCAAGCTTTATTAAGTCAATCTTGTTTACCAGGTCATAACCAGACCTGCTTCCCCTTACCACCTTTCCTCCTAAAGGAAGCAGCTTTGAGCTAGCACTGGGTGTACACTACCTAGCAGAAGGAGGAAAGAAGGGAGCTTGCAGCAATGCAGCAGACAATCAGCTTTACAGCAAGTGGTCTACATAGGCTATGTCCTGCAGAGTAAGCGACGTGCAAGAGCTTCCAGCACGCTGCCTGCTCCATGCTCCATTCTGCTGAGGTGGTTCTGGCTTATAGCAGCTGTGGGGTGGCTCAACTGCACTTACAAAGTGTGTTTGTACATTTGGTAGGAGAAGTAAATTCATCTCTTTCTTACCTCACAGTGACTTAGCAGAGTGGCCATCTCTGCTGACTCCACCTGCCAGAAACCATGCTTCCCCGCTGCCACATCAGCTTTAGGTCAACTTCTCCCTTACAGAATTAGTTATTAGATAGTACCCATGTAGGAATTAGCCTGCTTGCTTAGAACCAATATATTTAATGTAATCTTGCAGGAAAATTGGGATAATTTAATTTATCTTTTTTTTTTGTCATAAGTTTCAGAATACATTTCACCACTTGAAAAAATACCTGTCTGTTGTCTTTCAATGGAATCCAGCCTGTGTGACTCAGAGTGGTTTGAGCACAAGCACAGTGGTTTCTTTTATGAAGAGCTGCAGGTACACTTGCAGCCATCTACGGATTAGATAAAAAGTTTTTAGTTCTTCACTAACAGAATGTACAATATTATTTTGGATGCCAGTCCAGAACAGACCTTTTTCCCCTGAAAATATGTAATCACGTGTATCTATCCTGTTACCATGAGTTCTACCGACCTGATAGATATTACCTGCACTGAACTACAGAGTATGTGATAATAATTTGCAATGTATTTTTCAAGTATTAAAATTTTTTACAGCTAAGAAAAATGTTAACCTCTCAGTCACATGTAGGTGTGCTATTCCTTTTCTGAATTTGGTATTTTAATGGATAGAAAAACAAATCAAAAGCAGATAATTTTGATGCATTTTAATGTAGATCAGTTGCTCCAAACAGGTCATCTTGGTGTATAGGTTTGATCTGTTTTAGGATTTTATGTTTCATGCTAAGGCAGAGGGAAATGTTTGCTGAAATGCTACAGTAATGACATTGAATCATTAGTTGCATTTGTTTCTTCAGCTGCAAATTTAAAAAAAAAAAATCCACTTTTGGCTTTCCTTGGGTTTAGGCATATTTGTCCAAATACATAATGAATTTATCAGGAGAAGGAGCATTCAGTCTTATTACAAATGACAACAAAACAGTGCCTCCCTTTTTTGGATAGAGTAAAAATGCTAGTGAGTTATCACAGTGAGTAAATCCCAGTACAATCAAATTTCAGATTAAAAGAAGACTAAAATGACTTCTAATCTTCTTTTAGCAACTCTGTACAAAATCTTCTGTGAACTAAAGAATACTCCATGGTTTTGCTTGCTGGCCTCTGCCCATTAGCAAAGGTTTGCCCTGTGTGAATTTAATGGACTGTTTTTGTTTGATAATCTATTGCAAAAATCCCCTTTCAGTTTGAAGTCCCCCTCCCATCTACCTTAAAGTCCTGGTTTTGCAAATGTAGTGGTTTTATGAGCAGCAGCCATTTCCACTTAAATCCACAGTCATAGAGGCATCAAATGTTGGGGTAGAATCTTGGCTTTGCTGCATTTGTCCTTCTTATCCCTTTGGTTAGAGGCTTTCTAGACAGAACAAATCTGTATCTTGAGCTGAGCTGATCAGCATCAGACAACTGTCAGCATCTGATAGTTTTTCTGGCATCTCATTAAATGTGGACAGGACAAAGAATGTCCTGTTCACGCTGTGTGTGTTGCAGGGATGTTTGTGCACTCTGGCCAAATGGCTAACCCTCAGGAAAGCTCCCTGAGGCCCATACCAGAATCTTGTGATATTAATGCAGAGGCTTCCCCTTTGAAAGCAGCAATGAGGACTTGTGAGAAGTGCACACATTTCACAAATTCAGTCACTTAGGAATTCTAGGCAAGATGTGATTAATATTCAAGATAAAATGGATAGAAATGTTTTTATCCTGGAGGTGGGAGATAGATGGGTTACATTTTTCATCTGCGGGAAGCTACAGGCAGGAGTTTTCACCTGTAGGGCTAATACAAGTATCAAGATCAAGTAGCTAGATTCATAGCTAGCTTGCCTGGCATGTGTGGTACGAAATGGATGGTGGAAGAGCACTGGCAGGCAACTTTATGGATTGGGTATCTTCATGCCATTCTAGCTTATATTTCGTTTAGTGCAACAGGGAAAATATGATGCACACCAGCCTCTAAAACATCTTCTTTTTACCCACAGATACACATTCTCACTCTCCCTTTCTTTCCTGCTTAAGTGATTTCTCCCTGACTGGCTTAAAATCTATGTTATCAGTAAGCATAGCTTTCAGGAAATGTCCTTGCTTTTTCCTACCCTGCGCTCTGTCACTGCTCTGTTCCCCTTACCTACTATATTGCTGTGTGCTTATTACCATCAGGATGACACTCCAGCATGGGGTTTTTAGAAAGGGCTTTCATACACTCCACAAACACTTTAGCAGATGCCTTTTTTTATTAAAAACAAAACAAAACAAAACCTTACCTACTATATTGCTGTGTGCTTATTACCATCAGGATGACACTCCAGCATGGGGTTTTTAGAAAGGGCTTTCATACACTCCACAAACACTTTAGCAGATGCCTTTTTTTATTAAAAACAAAACAAAACAAAACAAAACCAAAAAACAGTAACAACATTGTATATTTTTACACGCTGTGCTTGATGCGTGGTTGATGCATGCCTGTATCTTCCCATGTGTATGCAGGAGAGCATTGTGCGGCTGGATGCCAGACACTTCAGTTCTCAGAAGTACTTAAACTTCTCTTTGACAGTGGAGCACATCTCTCATCAGTATATAATTGCTTCACGGTGTATATTTGCATGAATATTGTTGAACGTCATCTTGCATGTAAGAAAGCTATTAGAATGCAGGGCTGTGGCAGTACTGGCGTAGTTTTTCTTCACTGTCTTGATGAGAGATGGAATTTATTACAGTAACAAAAAGACAGGTTCCCTATTAACTTAGTTTTCAAGAGACAGTGCTGTATACAGTGTTGCTTAATTGTGTTGGATCAAACCCAATGATGTTTTTTCTGGGTTAACTGTGCATTGTCTTCAGCACATGTGTGCAAATCCCAATGGTTTCCGTAGGCAATTCATGCCTGGCAAATTCAGTTAGCCATGTTCTAGCCCCAGACATCTTTTATGTTGACCTGCTGAAGCGTAACAACCTGTAAAGGTGTGTCTGAGGCAGGAAAGGTACCGAGTTGGCTATGTATCCAAAAAAATAAATAATATCTGGACATTCCCTCTTTTTTGATAGTAGCCCATGTCACTTCTGGAGTTCAAAGCTGACTCAGAGTCTTTAAAGCTTACTTACTTTCCAGGCAGACTCTCCTTCATTCAGGAGACTCTACCTCTATCAAAGTAGAGCAAAAATGATCTTCCAGGTAGGTCAAGTCTTGCGACTTTTATCAAAGAAACTGTAGACCTGTGTCTGACAGAGACACGGGGGACTCAGTTCTATAATGTCCCTGAACAGTACTACGCCAGACCAGGAAAGCAGTTTGTGCCAAAGCTCAATGGGATCAGGAGCCTCTGGAAACCTGGCAATCTGTTAATAGACTAAAAGCGGAGTACTGGGCACCATACAGTACAGAGTCCATATTTAGCAACTGGTGTAGGATACAAGGCCAAATTCTGGTCTTAGGTTGACATCTGTGCAATTGCACAGAGAAGGAGCAAAGCCTATCTTGTGGCATTGGAGACTGAACTATCTGAATGACAGGCAGTGACTTAATCAAGAGTTTTCTGCTTATTCTGTTTGTTATGTTGAAAATATTGTTCATATCTGCAGACATCCATTTAAATTGCTGAATTAAATTGTTCAGCATTATGGGCTACAGTACTGTAAACCTCTGCCTGATTTTTTTCTGCCTCATAAATGAATGGTATTTCAGATATTCATTCTCAGGAAATAGTTCTGCTATAAATAAAATTGCAAAGCTGAGCAGGAAAAGAAGTTGAGATTCTGAAGCCAGCCAGATCTGACCTTATTAACTGTATTTTGGAAAGCAGCAGTTATCTCTGGGTGTCGTACCAACACCTTCTCTTCTCAGGCTCTCTCTAGTTACTACACCTGTGCTGTTGCCTGTCTTTCTGAAGCAGATACACATGGATGTTTTATCTGACACAAGGCTTACCCTAGCGCTTCCTGACAGCGGTGGGAACAGACATGAATCAATCAGCAGGTTTTCTTTGGCATGACCAAATTGGAGAATCAGTTGAATGGTTTGGCCCTAAGACAGAATGTAATAAACCCTAGGAGCATTTTTATTTGTTTTTGCATGTGTGATGCAATTTGAAAGCCTCCTTTGCTTTGCARCATCGGGGTTGATTTATATGAGGGGAAAGAACAGTCAGTTCAGGCCTATCGACTTAGCAAATCCGGTCATCCAGAATTCCAAGCGTTTGTTGTTTCTTTGTGAGCAACTCCTGTCACTTCAAAGTGGCCATTAGTTGTTGGTTTGCAGATGGTGATAACAACTGTAAAGAAGTTCTGCTGAATTGTAATTTTGCTTCCTGCTGACAGATATCACCAGAGTGACAACAATCCAGAGCAAAGTGGGTGCTATCGTCATTGTGTTGATGAGAACATTGAAAGGAGAAACCACTATTTGGATCTTGCAGGAATAGAAAACTACACATCAAAGTTTGGGCCAGGTAATTTGTTAATTTGTGTTGCAACCTTTTCGTCTTTTCTTTCTTCGGTTGCACGTTCCACATCAGGGGCAGTGAATTGTGAACTTGTGTGATTTGTCTGTAGTGACTTACTGGAAGGAATAGGACTGTGTGAATACTGCAAGATAATTACAGGTGAAGGTGGTATCACAACGGACTGGCTAATGTGCTGCAAGCCTGCTTTGAAGTACTTGTTTGTGTAACTAAACTTGGAGGTGAGCCTAGGAGAACAATCTTTACATCTAAATTATTAAGTTTAGTCTATGGGTGAGGCGAGGACTGATTTTTGGATGTTGGAGCTCGTTCCCAAGATGATACGAGCACATATTTTGTACTCACTTCTGACCCAAAAATAGGAGAATGTGGGTTCATACCTGGAATTTTGGCTTCTGTCCCCAAATTAAAGGGATTTGGATTGCCTCCCTTTCCCTGTCCTCTGCCAAGATTTTACTATTCCACTCACAGTTATTTTAGTGAATTTCAGATAGATGATGACTAAGAGTAGGTAATGTAAAGACTTTTATACACACACACACACATTCACTCTTATATAGATATGTACGTATATTTGTGTGTCTATTATTTACTAGTCAGAATTACTATGTAATTAAACTAGACAGCTATAATTGCATTCACTTCCTTAGGAAAAATTCACTCTGCTGATAATGCTATCCCTGCCAACTGCATGCTACTAATTAAAACTTTGAAATACTAGATGATTAACTCAGCTTGTTATTTCCTAGGATCTCCTCCAGCAGCTCAAAAACATGACCCACCAAGCAGAGTTGTGAATCAGACTAGATCCCGTTCTCACGAACCTGAAACCTTCCATGCTCACCATAGGAAATCTCAAGTGGTGGATCCAAGCCACTTCAATCTGGCTGAAAGTTCATATGCCAAGATTGCAGAAATTCAACAGAGGCTCCGGAACCAGGACTCAAACAAGCACTTTGTAAGGTCTCCTAAGGCCCAGGGCAAAAACGTTGCCCCTGTGCATCCTGGAAGGGCAGTTAGAAATAAACCTTTTCAAGGGGCACCCATGCCAATGGCTTCCCCAAGTGCACGGGTGGGCCAGAATCTTCCTTACCTCCCCTTGCAATCTCAACAGGTTCACAAGAAGCATAAGCAGAGGGCAAAGGAGAATCACCAAATGTGCAAAACCTTCCAGTCTCCAGGGACAGTTGTGGAAAAGGAACATGTGAGAGACCTGCCCACAGTCATTTTATATGAAGGCCAAGTTGGACAAATGATACAAAGACATGAACACCACCACCACCACGAGCACCACCACCACTACCATCACTTCTACCAGACATAGAAGAGATCCCACCAACATCCTCCAAGAATCATCCCATATGAAGGAAATGCGTTCTTGTGATACCAGAACTAAGGCATTACTATGATTAATATTGTTGTTACTCCATTAATATTCAGCTAGCATATATTTTAGAGATTATATGGGACTCTTGAAACTTACCCTATTTATATGTTGTGGAACTGCATAGCTTACTTAAACACCTTGTGGGGTTTTTTTTGGTTTTTTTTTTTTTAAAGTGGCTTGTAAAACAGCAAACAGCCATAGCTTTTTGAGCTGTGATTTAATACAGGTCGTCAACGCACTTCTTTACAAGTACTACTTCCATTGTAGTAGGAAAGATTCTTCAAACACTATTGCAGACATCTAGCTTACCACTCTGCTGTATGTCGGCTGATCGCACACAAGCCTTTTATCAGGGGAGCAATGTTCGAAGGGTTGGACTCCAGAGATACTCAGAATAATGGAAAATACAAACAGCTGCTACCTCTAGTATTATTCAGATTTTATTTTCTTTTTATTGATTGTATTGTGCCACAGGGGGGATTTTAATATACTGCATTCATGTAGCCTGTTTGTGTTCACATCCTTTCAAATTACCTTAATAATTACAAGGAAATACTAGCTATACTTGTCAACAGAGCTACCTTTGTACGACTTACACTTTATTTTCTTGGAGATTCCTCACTGACACAAGTACAGTCTGTTATATACTGGGTAATATTTAAATATACTTCTTTTATTTTTGGTTTTTCTTTTGCTTACTCTCCATTCTGTCTGGGGTAACCATTTGAAAAGAGGAGGATGTGAAATGGGGTTTTCAGAAGCATCACTAGACTTTAGTGCTTGGCCATAAGTATCATTCATGGGGGTTTGAGAAGGAGAGGGGTTGTTCGGGGGTTTTGTTTTGTTTAAATCCACAGTTCTTTGTTTTGAGAAAGAATTGAGGAAAATATACTTTCTCACTTTAAATGTTGGCAAATATATATAAAATATAAATATAAATATATATATATAAATATGCACACTCTCAGGTACATTTTGTTGTGTTTTAGAAATCTGTGGTTTGAATATTAACATTATAATTTTTTTTTCCACAACAGTGACTTTTTAGAAACATGCCATGGCATTTTCTTAGGTGCCTCCAATTTACATTTCCCCAGCACCTACCAATTTGTGCTTCTCCCATTTTAGAGACAATTCAACATGTAGAAAAATATCATTCACAATCATTCTGGCCTCTTCTACTTTTTCCGTATCAAAGGGCTTCCATTCCATGAAGGAGAATGAGACCATACTCACAAGACCTTACTGGCTGCTGAGAAATTTGAAGGTCAAAAGCAAATTGGAAAAGTGAAAAAAAGGGTCAGTACATTCAAATTTTACTTTCTGTGGGGCCCAGATTTATAATGCATTCAGCTGGGTTTTGTACAGATCACCATTTTGCAGGTAGAAAGTGACTGAAAAACACCTACGTTGCTTTTGGAACATTAAAGTAGAGAACTCCTCACATAAAAACATAATTGTTCTATAAAGATATTTGCTTTTGGTTTTAATTATTTTAAATGTTGTGGTATTTTGTCTATAGTATATATTGTAAAATGTAACTATCCCACATTGTTATAAGCCCTTTATGATTAGGGTATGTTTTTTCTGACTAGAGTTTTGATCAGTCCAAAATGGGGTATTCCCTTACTGCTGACCAGTTTTAGAGGGATGTTGTCCTTTCTAAGAACATGGAGACATCAACTTTTAAAGAAAAGTAGAAAGCCTTGCCTTCTTGTGGAATTGGAATAGAATCACTGCTTCATGGTAATTAGGTCCTTCTCTTGTCTCCCTGGATCAGCAGTTGTTTAAACTTATTGTCCTCTTTAAAAAATCTGTTTTATTTTATTTTATTTTTTTTAGCTGTCAACAGCGTGTTCTGTTAAATCTAACAAAATGTTTTTAAAATGTGTTTGATCTGTGTGACAACTATACTGTTCTGTTTATTTTTAAAATTCCTAAAGTCCAGAAATATTTATATGCAGAATTTTCTGTATTGAAAATATGAAAAGGCCACAAATTTGGTTAGTTACCACTGAGTTGTTCTAGTCTAAACCTTTTTTGCTGCTTGTGTATCATTCTTTTTCAATGTATATATAATTATGGACTGCAAAAAAAAAAAAAAAGGCATTTATATGTCTAGTAGAAGGAATAAGCTTATTTATATTATAGTGTTAACAAAGTCTGATGTATTCAAGTGACTTACGTTATACCGCATGCAAACACGCAAGTGTACATTCCATCTAAGAAGGGATGCCATGCTATTTGTTTTGAAGATGTAATTAAAGCTGTTCTCTTTTCAGTAGAGCATATGCCAGAAAGACTGGGAGGTGGGAATTGTTTCTTAGTCAATTTTTTTAATGCAGATTGTTGCTGAAAACCAGAAAATGTTCTGGAAAACTAGAGTGCTTTCAGAACCGCGGGTTTTTCTAAGAAAGGGCAGCAAAGGGGYATAAATGCTCTTTCACCCAAAGATATTTTGCTGGAAAAGATAACAGCACCATTAACAAAATCCCATCTGATTGAGAAGCGCGCAGTACCAGCTGTGCCACGCGAACTCTGAAATGTAACACAACTGACCATTGGTTACAACCTTGCATTGATTTGTTTTGGTTTATTAAATTTGGAGATTCAAAAGACAAATTCTACCTTGCTCAGATTTTGTGAAATACAAATACATTTTAATAACGTGGCATCCCCATACTAAAACTTTACACCACCCATGTATGAACATACAGTATCTAAATACTGTGTTGCAGTTGTGTTACCTGCATTAAGTGTGAATAACATGTAGCACAGTTTCTTTTCACAGAACCTTAAATTTCCGTATCTTTTAAAAATGTTTGCTTTTCAGTATTTTGTATAGTAAATATAGATGGTTTTGACTAAATGCTTTATTTATTTAACAGCAAAAACTGTGCCAAGAGAACCCCCTGTTAATTAAAGTTTTACTAGTTCAGAAAGTATATTTCCTTCTTTTTGTTGTGGATTTCAGGGGCTTATTGCAATTGCTGTCAGTGCTTGCAGATCCCACTGATGAAAGGGCTTGCATTAACATTTTTGGGAACAGGATCAGGCCATAAGGTATGGACTGGGTATGCTTTGGTTTTATATTTAAACTATCAAGTTTCAAAGTTAAATTTCTTGTCCCCTACTGTTAGACCTGTGTTGAGTAACTGATTTTTCAGCTTGTTATTAGTTCTGAAAACCTTTATATACATATATATATATGTATATACATTATCTTAAGTTGCTCAAAGCTGTGGCTGAATCAAAATTTAAAATAGATTAGTTTTTGGTTAAAGAAAACATTTCATTTCCAAGAAAAAAAAAATTCAGAGTTGAGTGTATTATTACTATGTAAAAGTAAAATGGAATGGCGTGAAGTCATTCCAAATGAAAACTCCAGCCTTTTCACTTACTTTTTCTGTTTTTACACAAAGCAGTTCAGCAAAACTAAGCTGATCCCAAAATTTGCACTATTTGCTGAAAAAATTTCAACTGAAAAATTTTGCTCATCTCCAGCAGCTGCAATTTTTGGGAAGCCAGGTTTTTGAAAAGAAGGATTGCTAAGCTCTTCTCACAACTTCATGACCACCGAGTACAAAGTAAACTAAGCTAAGGATGGTGAAGTAAAATCTCTGTCCCAGTGAAATCTCTGGCAAGATTGCCAGATTCCCACTGGCTTCAGGGTGCCTATAATTTCATTCCAGGAATGTGGGTTTGAAGTCTACATAATGTGCAGACAGTGATTTCAGTATTTATTTTTTATGCATCTTACTGCTGATGGTTTTGTAGTAACTAATATTAAATGGAAGTTTTGCTGTAAGAGATCAAGCTGGTAAATTAAGATTAGCAGCAAATACTGTGCTTTATACTCATGTCATTGGAGGACCTCAAGGCACTTCCAGTTGTCTTTGGAACATCCACACGTCATTTAGTCACTGTTAGAAATTAAGACCCAGTTCTGCCCTTGGATGATGAAGTACAGGTTCTCCTGCCATATTGGCAGACCAGCCCCTTAAGGCCATACCAAATTAAAAAGCGACATGTATGACCTCTATAACTGCCTTCCTACTCTAGTCCTCATGAGCACAGAACAGCAAAGTATAGCTGGAGAAGTACCATAAAGGTGTATAAGTGTGTGTATGTATATGTACGTGTGTATATATATATGTGTGTGTGTGTGTGTGTCCTCTGGCAGAAGTTAGTGAACGGTACAAGGTGGATTCTGACAGAGGTGATCTTTTATAAAGGGATAAGTACTGTGTATGCTCAACAGTCTACAAGTTGCCACATAAATACACAGATATGATGAATGCTTACTGTTGTTCTCCATATGTCATTGTGTACCTCAATTATTGAATGACAGATTTCATTTGTATTCCAATTAAGAGGAAAGTTAGGCCCCTTGGGGCCTAGATTATACTTGAGAAAAATTCATCATGCTAGAAAATTTGCAAAAACATTCACCATAATTTTTGCCCGGAGTACAGGCAAGAATGTTCATGTTTGGAAATGTGTCAGCTAATCAAGTCTCACCTTTAATTACCTTGATGCAATTCATCAAGATCTGAAAATATGTTTTCAAACATGACTTATTCATGGTTTTGCTGGGAACCAAGTCATATTCCGCATCCTGTTAGTTGTCAGACTTCTTTTTTTTTTAAAATGTACCAAGCAGAAACATGTTTGAAAATCCATGAAATAAAAATTGAACTTAATGTGTTTTCTAAATRGCTTCTGGAAGAAGATTTCTCTTCTTTTCTAATGCACTTAGCAGCAAAACCAGCCTCAATTTATCACATAATGATTTATTTTCTTTGCATATTTGACAGCTGTTCAGTTGATTTGACTTGGAAGGGGCTGTTTTAGGTTTTTTTTTGGCTTGTGTACATTTAAAATGTGCTCAAAATGGGCACAGATGTAGAAAAGCAAATAACTTTATATTGAAGTTATTCAGTAGACATTGAACTGCATCTTATTTGAAGTTTGGATTATAGTTATTAAATAATGAGGTTTTCAATGATGTTTTAATTTACTTTTATATTTCTATATAATTCTAGATAATTCGATCTTACTGAGCTAAAATGATAGAAATCATATGGATGAGGTCTTCTAATTTTTTTTTAAAGTAGCAGGACTTAAGGACTATTCAGATGGATTACTGTGAGGGTTAGAGCTGTGAAGAAACACTGGCAAGGGAAGGATGGAAAGATTTGAGAAGTGTAGGGATAGCACAGAACTGTCCGGCAGAGGGGCGGGGGAGGCAGACAAGAGGCAGGAAAATACTGTATGGAGAAGCTATATTCATATTACTTTTTTGAATCTCTTATGGTACATTTATTGCTCATAAAAGAGCAACAGTAGTTCACAGGATGTTTTTCACTGGGAAAGCTTGAAAGACTTTCTAGAAGAGGTCAATCTCCAGTGTGCAGCGGGAGGCGCGAGGAAGGAAAGCTGTAGGTAATCACCACTAGGGCTGTGGCAGCATAAGAAATGATGCCCCGGGTTCCCGAGTCCCTGTCCAAGCTGAGGGAAACTTTTTCAGAAGCGGAGGTATTGCTACAAATGTTTTCAATATTCTTTAGAACATGTTTTGAATAGTARCATCAGTTCTTTTTCTGTTTGATTACAGACACACATAAGTTGGTCAAATGTTGCCCAAAGCTTTGATATCTGTCCTGATTTTTCTAAACACTAAGCACTAACTATGCCTTGGAAATCTACTGACACAAAGTGTAATCTTTATATCGCAAGAAAAGGCAGACTGGACCTATCGGTTGTCTCGTTAGCCTAGTATTTTGGGGTCTGAGAGTAGAAAGTTCCAGAAGTTTTGTTCCAGAAGAATGTTGACAACATAATGTTAAGGGGCTTCATAAATTTGGCGATGGGCAAACATTAGTGATATCAGGCATACTGGTAATTATGTGCACTGTGCTTTCTGGTTTTTATGACATGCTTATGAAGTGGGGTTTGTGTCTTCCTTTGAGTGCCTAGTCCCTATAGACAAAGCAGCCTGTAATTGCCACCAGCTAAGAGATACACTGTTTTGGTGACCCTGTACATTGTGGATGAAGATATGGGGTTCAGATCCTTCTGGTGCTGAGTGCTTATTCTTGCACTTAATCCTTCCCATTCTGTTCTATTCACAAAGTACAGCACATTGAGGCTTTGTGAATTTTCTAATAAAACACCTAACAAACTGGGCCAAATTTGTCTTCAGCTTCACATATGGAAGCCAGAAGAGCCCCATGCATGTCTTGGAATTTGGACCTTCAAATGCAGTTTGCTATATGAGTCATCATTTTTTCATGTACTAATTTCAGATATTTGATAAGCTCTTTTTATGGTTTACAAGTTTAAAAAGACAAATAAAACTTTGTAGATTAAAACGTTCATTTGGAGGTTGTATTTTGTCTGTTCTCACGGGAGTTCTGTGAATAGTCTTTTTCTGTGGGCTTTAGCTTAAACCTACAAAGTGACTTTGGAGTGGGTGTTTATAGTTCTTCGCTTGCTTGTTCACAGGATAAGACTGTTGATAGATGAATAAAGTGCCACTTGAGGTTGTTAACAACCAGGACTGGTAACTCTAGTTCAACTAAGATAAACAGTGAAATGCTATGGCAATTMGCATTAAGGTCTCGCTTGGCCAGTGCTGATTTTTAAAGTCGTAGATACGGTGCTTTATAGATACCCATGGCCATGGGGTCTGGAGCTATTTATTCCATCCTTGCTCTGAGTGCTGTATGGACTCGGGTGCGGTGCGTGCCCAGGGCATCCTTGCATACTCAATGTGCCATTAGGAAGCAGGAGTACGAAAATTGTAATATTTCAGTCTGAAGCAATTAACCCTCTCACCCTGCAAGGGGTGGAGGGGAGGAAAAGCTCAATTAAAGAGACTCGGAGTTTCCAGTAAGTGTAAAAGTATGAAGGGAAGCAAAAAGCAGCACTGTGGGCCTCACATTCCTCCTGTCTCTTTACAGCTTTCTCAGGGAATATTTTTTACTTTTGATGTCTCTAATCACAACTTCTTGCCGTTTGAGTATGCCATCTGTTAAGGCCATAGCCCTCAATGGCCCTGCACATGTGACTTCCATGGGTTTCAATGGAAACTTTGTGCAGCTTTACTGGATCGGCAGATGTAAACAGAGGTACTTCAATTTACGCTCGCTTGGAATCGGGGCCCTGGGGCACTCATAGCCTGCACTGATCAGGGACAGGTTTTTATAAGAATTTTCCTGGTCTAATAAATGGATGCTAAAATCAATTAATGTAAAGATTACAATCCTGACAGCTTAGGTGTCTGAAATACGGAGTCGTTTTAGCTAGTGACTATGAATTAAAGGAGTAAGTCATAGTGTTTTCAGGAGCGGGGCAAGACTTACTCTGCTAAAACCATCATCACTGCAACCCCTTTCCTTATAATTGAATCATAAATTCAGCATTCACAGGATACTATGTGTCTGCTGATGTTCCTAACAGTAGTTAATGAAGTTTGTTTTACTTAGAGCCTTTGTTCATGTAGATACTGCTTTTATTGCCTACAAATGTAAAGGAAATCCTCTGAACAGCAGACCTCACCATGAGCACCCTGCATCCCCACCTCCCCAAGGATGTGCAGGACAGAGTCACTCCAAAGAAACAGTCAGAAATTTCTGCTTCCAGGCACGCAAGAGGTACGTTCGCTATGTCTGTAACCCCGACAGAGAAAACTGAGGAGCCAAAGTGATTCTGAGGCAAGTAACTGTTCCTTTTCCTCAAGACGGGCAGCAATGTCTCCTACTGCCTAATCACCCCCCTCAACGCCACTACGCTGGGTTTCTGCGGATGCTCTGGGACACGGGACAAGTGGATGCTTGTGCTCAGTAAGGCCTTAGATTCCAAAATGCTTTTCCATCCCTTTAGTCAGTGATAGGAAACATTTGGAAAGATGTCACCATGAAAAGAACAAGACAATTTTTTGCTGTTGACTCTCTGCTGTGCCCTTTCATGGGTTTAAAATCCACTTATCTGAAAGTGTGAAGTTACATTTTGTCCTTTTTCATCATTTAAATGCATCTTCTTGATCTGAAGAAATAAAAGCAATTTAAAAAATTAGAGATTTTGTTTTCATATGTACTGCCAAGTCTGATACTGCAAAGTAACTGCTGAATTGGCACAAGCAGTTTGAGAGAGCCAGCAGATTTAGGAAGGGAGAAGATAAACCTTCTTTGCCAAAGGAGAAGAGAAACGATATTGACTTAAATGTGGGAAATTTAAAAGGGACCATATGTTCTCACTTTGTGCTTTGTTTCTAATAGATAGACAGAAATCTTTGAAGTGTGGATTGGCACAGTAGGGTGCATGCTTCTGTAGAGAAAAGATGCTAAATGGGGAGGATGTGAGGGGGCACATGAAACTCTATTAGCCATGCAACAGCAAAGAGAGAAAGGCAAATCCAATGATAATGTACATCTGTTTCAGGGAATTTATAAGCTTTGAACATTTTTTATGTGCAGATAAGTGGATCCTTTTCTTACCATAACTTAGAACTTCAAAGCAGATTGTGTGGATAATGCAAATTGCTGAAATATGAGATTTTCCTACAAAGGGGTTTCCAAAAAAGGAAAAAAAAAAAAGAATTAAGGCTAATTGATACCACAGTCTTTTATGTACAGTGTAAAAACTCTACAAAAATTGATTTTTATGAACTAAGAAATTGATGAAAAAATATTGAAGTCTGCTGTTTGCATTCAGGCACTGTAGTTTGAAACTGAGGTTCTGCAAATTGAACATTTGTCTCCGATATCACTACAGCAATATTGTAACATAAATTAAGATATGTAGCCGAGCTGTAATTGTATCAAAGTCTGCCATGTCATARGAATGTAAAACTCATGAGTGTGGCATGATATGCAGCACCTGATGTTAACATCACTGTCAAGGTAGCGAGGCAGGAATTTCTAGGATATGAGAAAAAATGATTACAAGAGACAAAAACTAATGGGGGGGAGGCAGGGACTGGAGGGTACTGATATGGTAAATCCTGGGAGTTGATGAATGTGTAACTTCTTAACTGCTCAGAAAAATTAGTTGCTCTCTGAACTGGAGGGTTACAGCCGGGCTTGGGGATGCTGGCTGCGTTCCAGCTGGGAGATACGAATGTCCCAGCTGAAAGTGCAAGGCTATGATTATCATATGCAAGAAATGATGTAAGCGAAGGGATTTTGAAGACTCTCATTTATTGCATGTACTGCCGAGTTGCATTCCCTTCCTCTCTTGGCAGCCTCAGACTATAAAGCCAGCTTTGTATTTCTCCCTGCAGTGTAGCTGCTGGGCAAAGGGGTGCTGAGGCTCATCCTGATGCTAAACACATAGGCAACCAGAAGTGGGAGCTCACGTCTCATTGCTGAGTCTTTCCTCAAGTTTGGCTTCAACTGCCAGCTTGGCATCTTCAGTAGATGTTCCTATCCTGCACTTCAGCCTGAACACACCGTCACGACCTCAGTCCTGGATTTTTTTTTTTTTATTCCTAAATCTTTGCACAATCTTGGTCACCATCTGCCATGGCGGGAGATCTTCTGGGGAAAGTGCCAGGCCTTGATACCCTGAAATAAGCTATACCCTTTCATATTTTGTGATGTGTTTTCATGTCCAGGGCTCGTTCCTCTACCCCAAACCCGCCTCAGCTGAGGTGGCCCCCGCGGAACCTTCCGGAAAGGCGCCTGCAGGCGCCTTTCCGGAAGGTTCCGCGGGGGCCACCTCAGCTGAGGCGGGAAGTGGCAGTTGCTGCCACCACAGCCCCTGGGCAGCACCAGCCCCCTCACCTCGTGCTGGCGGTGACTTGAAATACCTCCCCCTCACCCTGACAGGTAGGGTTGCCCTCAAAAGGGTAGATTTTTTTTCAGCATTTTGGCTTTGGAGGGTGGCCCTGTGATGGGATGAGTGCTGTGAGGCTGCAGGATCCATCCCCGTGCAGTGGTGTTTCCCTAACCGCCGTTAAACAAAACTCCCATGAGGTAATGAAACAATTTACCTCATGATTTAGGCCAAAACTTATTGTTTTAGGCAATCAGCCAGGGCCCTGCCTTTCGACACCTTTCCCAGGTGCTGTTTGGGTTAATTAATCAGGCAAGAGGCTGGCCTCCAGCAGCAATGGCACCCCCCTGCCATCCTTCCCGGCCCGATGGAGGCCCTGTCCCAGCACTGCTCTGTCCCTCCGGGCTTGCAGTTCATCTGTAAACCGAGGCCGTGCCGGCAGAGGGTTAAACTTGAGGCAATCTTGCCTCGTCTATTTACAATCGTACCCCAACAGCAGGGAAAGGGCAGTAGGCAGTGATGTTGAAAAGAACAGCTGTATGCCATCAGACTAAAGATAGAAACATGAAGCATGCGGAATAATTAAGTTCCCAAGTGGCCGTGTACAAAGTGTACAGACCAAACAGAACAGTGCCTTCTGCTTGTTTTGATCAACTCTGTTTCTATCACTTCGGTGAAAATAACCGCTGGATTTGTTGCTCACTGTGGCTGCCAGGGGATCCCTCACACCCCGCGCTCTCAAGATGGTCTCGCTCTGTCGATGCCGCCCTCATGGCGAGCAGCGCAGCCCAGACACGGAGCCATTTCATAACCAGGGAGTAACTGCAGCTTCTGTTGTCAGCAAGTGGGGCCAGTCGGCACGACTGAGTGTCAACAAAAAAAGCGTGAAAAACGTTCAGAACTTTTGAATTTACTTTCCTGCATTTTTTTTTCCAGCCAGCTATAATATTAGACACTTTCTCCCTAAATAAGTTGAGGTGGGCATGCTCTGACCAGCTCAGCACAACAGTATGGACTTTAGGGTTTTATTTTTCCTTCTCTGATGTCTTTCAGTCATTTCTTCTTTCCTTCAGGGGTCCCCAGCTGACTCTTGGTTAGGTCAGTCAGCTTGCTTCCTAACCAGTTTGTAGCTCTGATGTAGACTGCATATGAGCCAGAATCCCTTTTTGTTTCAGAGTTCTGAGTAGAAAATTACCTTAAGGATAAACATGAAGAAAAAAATTAACCTGAAAATCATCTTCCAACTGGAAAATGAATTTGTAATGTTTCAAAGTCTCTTATGCTCCAATAGGAGGCAGAAGGGACGCTTTGGGGCAGTTATCGCATGACCCGCTCTAGCAAGTTCAAGAGAGAAAGGCTTGGCTCAACTGTAGTTCTGCAGCAGGTTATAAGTTGTAAAGCTGAAGAGCTGTGACAGGTTTGAATTCTTTGCTTGTAACGATGCTCAGATAGAGACTGAAAGACTAAAATGCTCAGTGTGAAGAGATGCGCCTTCTTTCTTTTAAGTGTAATAGTCAGATCTAAGTTTGCATTGCTAAGCTGCGTCAATTAGAAGCACATGACTGACTTCAAATTTTCTTTTATTCCAGTACAGCTTCCAGTGAACTCTGAAATTTAAATTTAACTCTATTTTAATTCCAGACTTAGCCTCTCAGCTGAAACCTTGAGTTTTCAGAAGGTAGTATCATTGATGGCTATTTCGTTCCTGATCACCAGTAATTAAGTTATGATGAGATATACACAAATACACTCTTTTTTTTTATTGTGACCTTTCTTTCTAAAGTGTTCCTGGTTTAATCTTTTAACAGTCCCATTTTTCATTCTTCGAGATCTAAGTGCTCAGCCTGCACTTGTTTAACACTGCAGTCCACAAGAATGGGCTCCTTGAGGGAATTATGCATCAACAAAGCTGCATCTTCATGCACAGGAGATCTGACATCCTGTAAGCTGTCAGGCCTCACTGTAACATGCAGAACACATTGTCAAGGCTGCTGTGCTGTTGATGAATCAAATAAAATGACTGCTATTCTTTACAGTAAGAGCCTAAATTGCTCATGTGTAAAATTATCATGATTGAGTTTCATATCTCTGCTGATAAAGGGTTAGACCCAGTCAAGTCCTTAATCATTTTGTTTGATATAGTAGTACTTCAATTAGCATAAGACTGTCAGCTTTAATTTGCTGTATTGGCCACTTGCAGTAGATTGATTTTTTTTATTTTTATTTTTTTTTTCTCTTCCTTTTTCACTTACTGCTGAAGGAGTTTAGTCATCTAATTCCTACTTCTGAGCTCCTCAGGTAAGGAGTAAGCACTTCTTAGGTCTTTAAAGATACACGAACTGGTTTCCTCCCTTAATTGCAACAATAAGTGCAACTGGGGAAAGATAAATAAGAGTCTGACACTACAGGGGTACTATGTACTACAGCTGTAGTGCCAAGCAGAAAATACAACATACCCCTTGTTTTCTGGAAGGTTTCAGAGATGTTGGAAAGATTTGACAGAAGTGTTCGGGTCACTGCTGTGTAATGCTTATCTGCCACTGTGGAGGAAAAGGAGCAGTTCTCTTAACCAGGGTTTAGAGCTACATGAGATCAGTTAATTAGGGTAGTAATGAACGGGTTTATTTATGAAATTTCCAGAGATCATGATGCCTCATAAAGGTCCCAAATCTGCACTAAATAAATATTACCAAAATAGGCAATGCTAGCAGGCGCTTTAGCTTAGCATTACAGTTTTGACAGCAGCACTGCGTTTAAGGGATGGGATAAAAAACTGAGCATTGAGAAGGCTTCTCAGCAGTCAGAGCTTGTCTTGAGGTCTGCAGCAAACAGGTGATCCTGTCCTTTCCAAAACTCCCAGTCCCGTGTGCTGGGTGATGGTCTCACTATTCTTTTTGCGCTTGTTGACTGCACAGTATTTAGTCTTCTACTTTTGTTTGTGGTTGTATTTCAGTCTTCTAGTAGGGGGTGGGATTTCAGGGAGGGAGGGGAGGATTGCTCTTTCTCTTGGGGAGCTACCAAGTGTGCTCAAGCAAGATGTTGGGGTGTCAGAGGGTCCTGGCAGAGCTGCAAGGAGGCTGCGAGGAGTGCAGGAGCAGCAGAAGCTGCAGCCTAGCCTCAGGGGGCTGCAGCTCAGAAAGTCCTGGGGCTGGCTGAAACCATGCCTGGAAATAAGGCCCATTCAGATTGGGAAAGTTCCCTAGCCTGAACGTATTGATACTGGCAGAGAAGTGTACTGCTGCTGTTACAGACAAAGGAGTAATTTGTGTTGGGATGTGGGCATCTTAAACTGGTATAACTGCTGCTTGAGAATTTAATCTGCTTCCTTTACCTTTCCATGTCTAGTCTGCTGCTACACAGCTTTTACAAAACTAARAAGGGCTTCTTGCAACTCAGTTGGTACTGACAACTATTTCTTTAAGAATAGGCTAATGCTTAATGAGAATATTTATGGTGATTTGTGATTTGACCAGGCCTTATTTCAGGCTCAAGAAGAAAGGAGGATAAATATGCCTTATAGATGGTGTGCTTTTCTGTATTTGGCCTGGGGGACAAAGGGAGCACACAGGATTTCACCTGGCTAATCCTTACGCTTCCAAACAATTCTTTTCAACAACATCTGATAGCCTGAAAAAGGTGCTGCAGTATGGTACTTGGGCGCTAGCAGCAAGGGGGGGTGAAAGGAAGTGAATGTGATGCTGCTAAACAGTTCTCAATTATGTACAACCTTCAAACACAGCAGAGCACTGAATTGTTGTGATATTTCTATTACTATAAGTGATATAAATAACATTGTGAACAATTTTTCTGTTAAACATTTTAATCCTGGCACTCTTGGCCAGCTAATAACAGTAGTGAAACCAGAAAGATTCGCATGTGTCTTAGAGATCAACAGACAGTCCTCTAAGGTAGACTGAGTCAGTGCTTTGACAAGGAGGGAATCTCACTGCAATAATGTTGAAAGCAGAGATCAGAATAACAATGAGTGTCAGGAGCACTGAGTCTGCAGAGGAGTTGAATGCAGATGGCAACAGTGACAGAGGCTGAACTCCAAAAGGCAGAAATAAAAAGGTTAAGTCACACCCACAGCTTCATATGGTCATAAGGTGCTGCAGAAATCTGCCAAATCTGTTAAAAAAAAACTGTACTAACAATGGTATTTTTAGGCAATATAATTTTCCTCAAAATCTGCATTAGTTCGTGAATTATTTTTTTTCCTGACACTCGAAATATCTGCTGGAAAACCTCTTCCATTCTTCAGCAAGTGCTTGTCAGCCAAGGGGAAAGGACTCATGCTCTGAGGCTTCCATTTTCAAACCTGGCATATTTCAAGAGCCACCTCTGAAAACTCAGTGCTCTTTGATCAGAGGCATCCATTTTATTTGATTGGCTCTAGCAGCCCAGATAATTGTCCAGATAATTTTTCCTATTTGGTTGTTATAAAGTCTAGACTACACTACAAAAAGAAGCATTTTTAAGCACATTGTGTTTCTCTCCCACCCCCCACCCCCCACCCCGCCCTTTTTTTTTCCTAACCTAATGGGTATTTTGTTTGTATGGGCAGAAAGAACACAATATAACCATATGCTGAACCATCTTTTAGCCTTGGTACCTACAAACTTGCTTGTTCTGCTGCTCAGTAATGGTAGCAAAGACAGAAACTATAGCATAAAACAGGCCCAGGTGTTTGTTTTGTTTTGACCACTCAAGAGACATAAAATACCTTTCAGATTTCTTCAGTGTTATAAGGTCCATTGACAGTCTACACGTTTGGATTTTTGCAAGAAACTGGAAGGGTTTATTTGGATTGACCTGTGTGAGAAATTTGCTCTTTAACCTTGGTCCATTTTTAGCTTGGTTTTAGTATATTTCAAAGTAGGCTGCAAACCATACCCATTAGTGGAGAAGGGCTTTCTCAAAACCTAGGCTGAATAAAAGGTTTGTTTAGTTTAAACTTAACTAGATAATGGTTGTTTGCCATTTAATGAAGATAGGCTAACAAGGATTTTCTCTTGGCTCCCTGCAAACTTTGAGCCAGATGAGATGGTATGTCGTGAGCTAAGCTGCTTGGGTTTCATCCACACACAATCACATCTGTGAGTTTTTGCAGAGCCATCTTCAAAACCCCACTCATTCACTTCTTTCAGAGACAGGCATCAACATGGTTTATGCCAAACTTAATTTTCTAGGTCAGTCAGAACTTCACAGGTTTGAATAAAATAAAAGCAAGGTAGACAAGGTTTAGCTATTAAACCTCCTGTACCAATGCTTAGTTGTCTGACAGAATTAGGATCACCTGGGCTCCACTGGGTAATAAAAGCAGGCCAACAGCCATATAGGTGCCACCTGAGCAGCAGGGTAATAGAGGGCCCTGGGGAAGCTTCTGTGGTAGTGGAGGGCAGTTACRGTATTGGACACTCAAAACCCCTCCAAACTTCCAGTAAAATCAAATGGCATCTTTCCTTCAACTCTGACAGAAGCTGGATCAGGCCTCCTGTGAATTGTAATGAATAGTTATATTAATCCACTGCTATGTAGCTGTGAAAATCCTGCATYCCCTTCACTGGGATGACGGTGCAAGGCTAAATCACCATGGATATTCGATTGCATTCTGGCTCATGTAGCAGTAAGAGCATTACCAGGCASCATTTTATCTAAGACGAGTGCTCTCTACAGTACTCACAACAAATCTCAACTTATTGAAACTCCAGTGATTAAATGTATTACAGACCCCTGCAACATCAGAAGACTCTGTGAAATAGGCATGGCTGCTTTCAATATGATCTCATAGGGATCTGATTACCATTTTGGCTCTCTTCTGACAGTCATTCAAGTGGACCTTCAAGGAAGTGTAACCCTTTCACTTTCAGACTTTCTTGGTATGCAAAACACTTGCTCAAGGGTAAAAGCCTTGAGTACAAAACCTATAACACTGGAGCCAAATAGTCAAACTGATCATATCTGTGCTGGTCTTTAAGCACAATACAGCAAGAAATGAGGTAAAGTAACTATACATGTTGTTTTGGAAAATTTCAGGCCCTAAACTGAAAACAAAACGTCTCTCTACAGCAGAAAGTCTGGACTAAACACATTCCTGCTGAATCAATTGTGGTAAATGTTTGACATATGTTCTTGTGTTGGCACCAATTACTGATAAAATTCTGTTTGAAAGGAGTAGCTGACACTACGGTATGTGCAGAGTGTACTCGCATSCAGTTGCTTAAAATGTAGTTCCTGCAGATTAACAGTGTGACCAAAGTTTTCATTCCCCTCTTTTTGGAGCAGGCACATTACAAATGCACATCAAAGCAAATGAGCTCTATTCTGACGTACAGTCTAGGCATGTTCCTGACAAACCACATCTGATGAAGAGTCTTAAAGAAATAGCACAAGCAACACTGCCTGCAGCAAAACAACAAAAGGGCTGGCCCCTTCCACCAGTGAAGGGAGGCTGGTTAATCAAAGGATTTTGTACCAGGGAGAGGAACTGTGCGCTTTATATTGAAGCAATGCAGTCGAATAATACATATGCAATGACCTAGCTAGGCAGCATTCTAACAAATCACGTTTAATTACATTTCTTTTCCTCTCATGATATTCTTCTCAGTCCCACTGCAGTCTGGGAAATCAATAACAAATGTTCATTTTGMATGTCTCTATTCTCTAGCCTTGGACTAATTATGCACATTCCTACTGTCCTTGTAAGGACAGGGTAGCTCTTCACTTCAAACAATGAAAGAAAACATGCAAAGAAATCCTCCCTTGACAGTATTCAAAACAATAGGAACACAAATTATGAACCAAATCAAGTCTTTCCTATTGTGGTGTGCAGCACCTTCTGATAAGGTACGACTGGCCTCCCAGGGTTATTGGCACTTTTTGTGACTGTTACAGTGCTGAGCACCATCGCCTTTGATTTCACGACGAGAGGGAGCTGCCGAGTCAAGCATCCGCATAGGAATTGGGACTGCTCTGTTTTATTACTGGCTATTTGCCATCATGGCCAAACCAAATAACATCTCTTATTGCACAATTTCTTCATCTACAGCAGAGGAATGACCATGCTTTTCTAAATCCCTCTCAGTGACCTGTGAATGAAAAACACAGCACATGCACTATTATTATCAGTATTAGTGAGGTGACGCTGGGGGTCATGACACCTGGAGTGTGTAAAAGTCACAGGTGCGAAACAAATAAGCTCTTTAAATAAAGTGTGTGTGTTCCTTCAAGCCACTGTAGTTTAGGCACTGGGGCCCATATTTAACAGACTGCAACGAGATGTGGCTTGTTTTTTTACCGAGAACAAAGTGTTTATACAAGTTTGGTGAAAATGGCAAAGATTTTCACATATTCATGGGGAAAGCAGTAGTATTTCTTTAAGGGAAAAAAGAGCAAACTACAAGTTCCCCTGGTCTTGGCAAATCATGAGGCGTTTTTCATTTTGTAACATCAAAGTCGGCTCCTCTTCTTTGATGTCTTCACATGCTGTTTAAGGTAAAGCATGAATGAAGAAATGTCAATCTCCAAGGTGTCCATGTAGTTTATGCTGAACACTGAAGAGGGCTTGTAGATAAAAGGCAAACACAAGGTTTGATAATGAATGTCCAACAAGGAGGTGTGCATATCTAAAAGGAAACACTCAGCTGGAGAACAGCTCTGCAAACCTTAAAACTCTGCTTAGCCCAAGTTTAAGAGATTAAGAAAAAGTGGATTTTTTTAAAGTGTGGAACCAAGACAAGAATTCTGTAAAAATGCTTGTTGTTTTATAAGAAATTAGTGTTCTTTCAACGGTTTTACTTAACAATCATAAATGAGCCACCCACTGTGCTTAATTTGACAATGTGTAATTTTGAGAAGATACAGAGTTAATACTGGGAAAAGCATCAGAGAGGAAAGTATAAACCAGCACAGTATATTTTGGAAATTTATAGCAGTTGCTTTGTGGTGTCTAGTGTCTCAACACTGGCAAAAGTTGTATGCTGAATTAAACAAAGGAAAGTGTCAATTATTTAACTCGGTTCATACCTATGATCTACAGACTGTGATGGAGTGATAGTCACTTGGGGAGGCTAAACAGTTTTGGGATGAAGGGGAAGGTACTTTCTGGACCCAAACCGCACATTTTTCAGTCACAGAACATTTAGTGATGTCACTAGAAACTTGGCTGTAGAAGAGGGTGTTGCTGCTGTATCGTCCTGCTACTTGCACTGGATTTATGTTTCCTATTCATTATTCCTGAAGCTGGTGAAAAGGTTGGTTTGATGAACCGTGTGTGCTTTGCTTGATTTACTTGCAGAGCAAGTGCACCGGGCGTGCTGCCCTGGAAAAGGGAGCACCCACGGGGGCTGCGATRGGAGCTCGGGCTTTGCGCCAGTCAGTCTTTTTCTTTGCTGAGACAGCTCTGCAGGGTTCGAGTCTGAAATGTATCAATGTCTTAATAGTACCATATGTCTGCTAGAAACTGGACTGAGACTGCAAAATAGTTTTGATTAATTAACAAGGCATAAAAACCCTGCAATGGGTGCCTGTTGTGGTGGGGTGTATCTGAATAAGTAATGCATAAAAGTGAGTTTCCAGCCACAGCCAATCTCCCTTTGTGTGTATTAACCTGTATGACACTAAAATGACCCTTGCCCATTAGGATCAGAAATATTTGTCAGAAAATAGAGATGACTGGATGTTTGATGTGTGATAGTTGAGGAATGGATATCCACAGAAATCCAGGGAAACAGCAGGTAAAAACTCCATAGCTTTGGTCAAGGCACTTAAATTCTTAACAGTCTTTTCTTCTGTTAGTTGGGAATAATTATAAGAAAATAATATTTATTAGCACTTTGAAGATGGGGAAGAGACAAGCATAAACATGGAGTGACTTTTTCTGTTTAAGAAAACATATCATTCAGAGCTGCCCAAAACTCCTTGGAAACTTTGCAGCCTTGGGATGCTAACTCATAAGAGAAAAATGTGGGTTATAATGCATGGGAACATTGGTACCTTACAGGTGGGACATCTTGTGAGAAGATAAGAATATTAGTAGAGAGGATGCCTACATTTTCTTTGGAAAGCTATCTATTACTCCTAAGAATCTTGTATTTCTTAAATTTTTCTCCTTCTATTCTACTTTAACAAAATAATGTGCAGAGACAAAAAATAAAATCTGGATAAAAGAGGACCTTTTCTTTGATCCAGATCTCCCTGCCAGATTCAGACTTTTTTGGCTGAAGAGGGTTAGGTGTGGAAGAGGCTCAGGGAAAGTCCAAAGTCAACAGGAAAGTTCAAGAATGGGGAAGCTTCCCTGGGGATGGTGTGCAAATGCAGTACCCTTTGGAGAGCTCTTGGAAAAATTCCTATTGAATGCCATTGCACACAGGTAGAGCTTCACTGAGCTCTCCCCTTCCAAAGCTCCAGGACCTTGTTTTGGGGTTTGAACAGATCATGGGAGCAAGAAAGATCATCCTTGTGCAACAGTGGGTACAGGAACAGAACTAAAACTGACCRTTGTATAGGAACAGAAAGACAGAGGGTGGCTTCTTTATTCTTGCATCAAGCTCTCCCAAAGTTCTGCAATCAAATCTCATGCTTTCAGGTTTACTTGCAGCTGCACAGTGGAAGAAATGCTTTTGTAATAATCTGACTCATTAGGCCAAACAGACTGACTACTGATTAGGCCAAACTACTACTATTTCAGCTGCAATAGGAGCAGCTGAAATAAAGTGTCTTGAGCTAAGCTGGTGTGTAACATCTGAGATCTTTCTTCTTAAGATCTAAAAGACATGGCTGAGGTCTCTTGTTGCCATTCAAAATTTAGGCTTAATTTGAAGTGTAATTGGATGGGACAGCTCTAAAAATGAATAACAATGTATTAGAAAAGAGATGACAAAAATACTCGCAAGACRTTTTAAAGGACTTCAGACATATTTCTAGTGCAGTGAGGGGATCCCACATGCCCTTAAGTTCACTTTAGCTACCTCTGGTGCAGGTAGCAGGGAAGCTGTCACAGAGTGGAATTTAGCTCAGCCTGTAAAACCCATCTGGGCCACTGAGCATAGTCAAGTCTATGCTGTCATAAAAGCAGTCAGCCGTAGCCAGGCTGGGTTAAGGACAATTTGGTAGTCTGAGCGCATCCATCACACCTCTCATGGCATTGTAGATATTTTCTTCACTGTGAGCCACGCTAAATTGCTGACGGATTTGATCCACTATTCATAGAAACTCTGGTTCCAGCAGACAACAGCACCAACTTTAATATTGCATTGACAGAAGTGAATTTTTAATTCAGATTTTTTTGTTTAAAGAATTGCAGTGACATATAAATCTGGGCTGAAACTGACGCTATTTTGTCTCAAGTATCTTTTTAGTCAAATTAAGTCCCAATCTATACAGTCTTTACCTTTGTGGTCAAACTGTTACAAAGAGACATCCACATTTGCTTTATTTGTCTGGTAGATATCCAAATATTTACTGGGAAATAAAACTTTTGAGAAGAGCGATTAGCTTTAAAGCTCTGAGTCTTTCAAATGTCATCTCCGTGAAAACTACTGACAGTCAGTAGGTGGAGAGTTAGTATTGTCTGACAAGGATATTCGTGGGGAGCAACTTCAAAATGCAACACAGAAGAAAAGAATTTCAGGACTCTCAAAAGACTTTGGAAGCAAGAAAGTTTTAGCCCTCAGCACTTGTGCAGAAGGAACTGTATTTGTTCTAGGAGGCTTAATCACCTCGTTTTGTTATGATCCCCTCTCAGTTCAATTCTTCCAGACACAGGGAATTGAAATAGGACTGGCAGGTAAGGGGTGATCTTGGCGTTTGAATCTTGAAAAGGTAGAAGAACCAGTGGATTAATTTGTTCAAAGTATATTCTCTCTCTCGGGCTGTTGGACTGCAGTATTCTTCAATGGGGTGCCACACTGCTTCAGCTTACAGCCGTGATGATAATTTTTTTCTATTGTGTGTACAATTGTATGTATTTGGGCCTAAAAGCCCTATTTAGTTTCACTTGTGTGAGGCACTTCATACAAATCTTAATGCAAAGATAATCCCTGCTTAGTAGAACAGATCTGTTACAGAATCACTTTTCTGTCATACTCTAGCTCTGAAATTCAGGGCTGTTGTCACAGGAAGGCAGATGTCTCTGTGCAATAGAGAGAAAGGTGGGGTCTCAAATGGATCTTTCTTGCATTTTCTGACATACATGAGATGCTGAACACTAGAAGGTATGTGACAACCAAAGCCCACCCCCCTGCATTTGGAAACTTTCCATATGTTTAATTCCTTTTATATCATTTTTCATTTTTTAGCCTTAAGAGCTTTAATCTGTTTTGTCCCTCTCTAGAGAACAGCTATGGTTTTGTTCTGTCCCTCCTCTTGTTCCTTTTGTCTGCTTCAGACCCTTCTGTCTTTATATCTCCTTCCTTGTTCAGCACAGTGTCATGTGTTGTGCTTCCTGAATCTGCAACTTCCCTCCATGCTCAAAAGCATGCCTGTTAACTGAGTGTACAAACACTGTCCCTTTTGCCAGTTCCCTGAAAACCTGCTGCAACTGCAATGCAGTCAGCTCCTGGGGAACACTTTGAACAGGAACCAGCTCCTGGCTCATCCGCTGCACATTGTCTCCAAATGGTTTGCTGCTCTGCTTGGACTGTAAGGCTCCTTGGATCCACCTCTTTCTCATATGGTGCAGAAAACTCTGACAGCAGTTAACAAGCAATGACTGGTAACAATAAGAAGAGTCTTCAAAGCGTTATATTTACATGTAAAAAGACACAGGGACATTTATGTATACCAGATGGCCCAAAGCAGGTGGATATTATAATGTAGCTATGGCTTAACTGCAATGCCAGAAGAGGAGAGCGCATGTTGTTACTAAAGCAGCACCTCAGGGTCCTAACCTGGGCTGTGCTATGACTCCTGTTTTACTGGCACTGTACAAATGTATCATGTCAATCACTGACATGAAGAGATCAAAATCTAAACAGACAGTATAATTACAGAGTGCAGTGGATAAAGACTTTCAAGGGCCCTGCAGCCTGTCAGAGGCAGAGCTGGGACTCCAGCTCAAGGCATCTTAGTACAAACTGAGCCTTTTAGTCATTAGTCCTTGCTGCTGTTGACTAAATTGGCTGTTTTGTTTATTTGCCCTCGATCCCCTAGCCTGCAAGCCCTAACCCCTTCTGTAAGCAAAGGGACCATTAGGGGCCAAGCACCTTAATCTTTTAAAGGTTCTGTGTATTAGTTCTGAAGATCCTTGTCACGAAAAAAAAAACGGTCTTCAAAAGGGACAGATTTGGGGCAGCAATGAACATACAAGACTTCCGTTTTATATCATACAGCCAGATGGAGGTGCAAGCTTTTTGACACCCTTTGCACCACTATTCAAACCCTAGCTGCGGTACTCAGTGAGTATACTAAGCCTTAAGCACATGAGAAACTTCAGACTCCATCTGAGTGCCTCTGTCTGAGCTTACTCAATTGTAAGTGTAAGTGAAATACAAAATGAGCGCTAGAGAGGATTGTGGGAAAAACAGGACAGTGAGGGCAGAGTCTGTCATACAGAAAAAGTTCAGTGAGTCCATAGAGAAATGTGCATTGGGCAAGAGCTTCTGGAAAGGGAGATCCTGCCCCTAACCTATTGCAGTTCAATGAGGTGTCAATAACCATGTGCACATCAATGCTCTGATTTTCAAAAAACCTTTTTCAAGGTTCCACACAAAAGGTTATTGAAGAAACTACGTTGCCAAGAGGTTGGTGGACAGGTTATTTTATTAAAAACTGGTTAAAAGACAGGAAATAAAGGGTTGGGCTTAAAGGTTACTTCTCCATTGCTGGAGGCAGAATGCTAGTCTAGAAGCACCACTGGCCTAATCCAGTATTTCTTATGTTCTTGAATCAGCCACGGTGTCTTTTCCAGGATAAGTTTATAAAGTGGCCATATGAATGTCTTCTGCTTTACCTAGAAGCAACTGGGAGTATTCTKCTCTCTAGGTTTAGTCAGGAGTGATTGCAAGGGAGAGGTATGTACATTATGCAGAACTAGAAAGAGTCAACTTTGGGCCATCCTTATTAGCCCAATTTAGAAACTTCTGAAGTAAACCGTAAGTTCCAGCCCTGTTGGATCTGGATGTTGCTGTCTTGATCCTGGAGCACCTGGCAGCTAATTTACTTCTGGAGAGACGGTTCATTTTCACTGTTTCTGAATTTCGGTTTAAAACTGCATTAGACTGTGTAGCTTTTTACCACTGTATTCATTGTATGCCTTACTGAAGAAACAATGGGCAAATGAGCTGTCAGAGACCCAAAAGGGATGATTGTAATTTTCAGTTTATTATGAGGAGAAAATACATCTGGAGTGATCAAAGGTAAAAGCTTTGCCCTCTGGAGCAAAAGCAGCCCCTATGACGAGCAGGCATATTGTGGCACACCTGGAGGTGAGGCATGGGTTGGATGCCTGAGTCTTATTTTTGAAAATTTCCATTTAGAGGAGGGGAGTAAAAATGAGAGCGGAGCCAAAGGAGGGGCAGGAGCTGAAAGGAAATAGGGTAGTGATTAAAACAGACCGAAGGATTCCAACCCCAACCGGCACAGCTTTGCTGCTGGATCTCGCATGCTGCCACAAGTTTTCAAAACCAACAACAACCTTGTCTCACTACAGAAGGAATAAAACAAACTTTAGCTCCTGCTCAGTCTCTTTCTTGGAACAATAATTTTCAGTGTCAGTCAAGCTGGGTTTTTTTGACAGAAGCAAGATTTTTCCAACATGTGATGGAAGAGAGGGGGAGTAATGTAGAATCAGCTTCCTTGTAATCTGAGGCACTGGGAACTGTATTTTTAAGTATGTTAGCTTCCCAAAATGGGAGCCTGGGAGACAAGCAGAGCAGGAGCACATGGTTCTGTGATACTGACGCAGCTGGAACTGTAAATAAAAAGTATTACTTTAAGGAACCTTGAGCCCAAAATGATCATTTGATATCACATGAAATCATCAATAAAGAGAAGAATACCCTAAATGACCTGAATAGAAGAATGGGACATCCAGAACAGTGACTAGACATCTCTGAAATTATAGGAGCCAATTGAATTAAAGAATTAAGGTTATAGAAAGTATTTACTATCACAGAATGCCAGTGAAAACAGAGACAAGGAGAAGACAGCTTTATTTGTGAGAATTAGAGGTCTTTGTGCTTTTGATGTATTTAACAGTTCTTAGGTAAATTCAAACAGAGGAAGCATTCTGTGAGCCCTTAGTACAAAACCAGGATAATACTACATTCTTTGTAAAAGATGCATGTGAATGTCATTTAAGCTCCTTCAGGTCCAGCAGAGAAAAAGCTGCAATAGTGGACAAGTGTGATGGAATTAGAAAATACCTGCTCAGGATGATGAACCTTTAAGAGAATTGTCTTTTCCAATGGCTTCATTCCTTAAGGCGTATACAAACCAGGCACCTGAGGTATGTTCTGGGCTGTGATGGGATGAGAGTCCAGAAGGTGGACAGCTTTCTATGGGCTTCAGCTCTAATCAAAAAGGTGCTGTCAAGGCAGTTTGGGTTAGCAGGATGGACTGCAAGGCTGTATAGACTCTGCGCTGTAATGGAGTCTGCGTAACTCCAATTTACCATGCTGTGTTGTTTTGTGGAGGGTCAATGGCTCTGGATGGAGAGAGCCCTACAGCAATCTGGGCTTAAGTACCTCTTGACTGGAGTGAAAACAGGGCTCTGTTTTCAGCCGACCACCCACTCCAGGTATTTCTGCAAGGAGTAGTRCTGAGAACTAAATATCTGACACTGATAATAACTGGGTTATTTCATACTGGATATACCACACCCYACAAAGTTGATACTTGTGTCTCATCAGTGCTAACAGCAGTTCTGGCTCCCTGCCCTCTTTCTGACTTCCAGTGTCTGAAAGCAGGCTGACGAGAACTAAGCAGGTCTGTTCTGGTGCTTTTAACCCTCTGATTCTTTCTCTTTTCATTCTGCAAATGTCGTATCAAAGAAAAGGAAACATCCATCCAACTTTAGGCTTGGAAACTGAGGGAGGCATTCAATGAAGGTGTCATAACTTAAGTTCCAGTTTAAGTCACAGAATAAGCCTAAAATGAGGCCAGAGTGTTCAGAAGAAGCTTTGGAGATGTTTTTTTCTTTAGATGTGTTGTAACTTGATATTACAGATGCTCCTAATTCTTCAAGTACAGTGAATGCAGACTTCCAAATCATTTGGCTGTATTCATGCTGAATTACTGCCACATGGAGTGGAAGCCAGTGAATAACTCTCTTCCCTTACTTTCCTCTTGTTAAGCCCCCCTTGCCCCCCACCCCCTTGGTGTAAGGAATACAACACTAAAGTTTCATCAGGTCTAATGAAGTCTTGCCCTTTACAGATCCAAATTCACCTCTTTTTTCCCCCTTCTCTCTGAAGCACTTCTTGGTAAAACAACTAAGCTGAATTAGGTTCTATTTTAAAATGGTCTGCCGCTGACAGCTTCAGTTCTACAAGCAGTTGAAAATGGCTGGCAAACTTTTATACAAACAGCATGCAAAACATCACACAAAGCCTAGGGAAGAAATAGCTTTAGATGTAGGGATTATAAAAGAGTGAATACAATTTTAAGATAAAATGCAAGTGATTAAGTTAATGATGGATAATTTCACCAGTTTGAAAACTATAATTAATAGGAATTAATTGTATATTTAGAGGTTTAGCATAGCTCCACTAAAAACGCTACATCAAATATAATGATATTGGAAGCCTATATAATGAAGAAATGATCCAGATGTTCATAAAAGCTTATAAAGCTTTAGAAAAAAAGGGGCTGCATGAAGAAGCTCTAATGATAAAAAGATGCCACTTGCTGTTCTGCTCTTCTTTTAAATACATCCTTTCTGAAATAATGATTATCATTTGCACTTTCATCTTAAGTTAAATAGCATATGGCTTTGGCTGATTAAAGCCCCCTCCTGGTATTAATCAGCATCTTAGTATCATGTTTCTAATGGAGGCAGCAGTTGCCCTGCTGATATTGTAAGCTTTTTAACAACATCTAAGTCTGTGCATCACTGCTGCTGGCAAGAAATAGCTTTGAGCCTCCTATGTACAAAAGTATTGCAAAGATGTCACTCACAGGTGCAGTTTATAGCAGCTTCTACAACATATTGTATTTTAAATGTTTGCTGAAACTTAAAGTTTAATAATAACCTTTATGAAGTAGTTACCTGTTTTTAAAAGAAAATCAGAGACCTTCTGAGCATGGTAAYATTTGATACATAGAGGCATCATGGAACCAGAGATTACACGCTGCAGGGACGTGTTTGTGTGCTTTTGAATGTCTACAAATCATGAAGTCTGTCCTCATGGCCACCGTTCTAGCCTGAGCTCAGGTCGTCAGCAATGCTCACAAGCTGACCTGACAGCTGTGGCACAGCTTCATGCAGAAATGGCCTCCTACAATGGCTAAGCTCAGTTTAGGAGTGTTGTAGATTTGTCACATCATCACTAAAACGCAAAGGGAGAACTGCAGGCAGTGCTGTGGTGGCAGTGTAGCTGCTCACATAAACACCTGGGGTGTGGTTGCTCATTGTTGGAAGYGCCCTGCTCTTACAATGCCAGCCTGGATGGAGTGCAGGGAGAGTAGACTGTGTAATTTAATGGAGATCGTACTGTTCTCCGTCACGGAAATGTAGAGAGATGTGAGCAGGGGGAGCTGCTTGAGTTTGGCATTTCTCACAGGGACTCTGCCCATCCCAGCTCGGCTGTAAGGCAGAAGTGGAGCCCTGGGGCAAACCACTGAGTGCAGAATGCTGTACTACGCTTCCTGCGTCGGGTGGGTTTTTTTTTGTTTCTCTTGAGACTTGCTCTCATTTACCATTGAGATTTAACAATGGCCTCAACTTAGCTACCAAACTTGTTTTGTTTGTGCTGAATGGTAAAACAAACAAACAAGCACAAAACAGTAWGAAAACTGATGTTAACAGAAAAGTTTAATAAAACTTATTATTTCAGAGATTTTCGAAGAGAGGAATATCCCAGTAAGGCTGACAGGCCAGGCAGATCTTCAGCACCTGCTTTTCTACGCATGAAGCAGTTCTGAAGACTTGTTATGTTGTGTGTTGTAGTGATAATAGAGTTTACACACATGGATACTTTCCCAGATCTGGTATTTTTGCCTTAGCACCTGCGAATCCTGTTGGATGCTGCTTCCATTTGCTGTTTGATGTAGCCACCCTAAGGCATTGTGGATGCAGAAAATCCTACAACCCTCCACTCCTTTTCTGTCTGGATTGCTGTATTAAAAAAGCATAGCATGCAATGCTTAATTCTGCCTTACAAATAAATTTTAGCAAAGCAATACAATCATAACTCTATCGTTGCCACCTTCTCCTTCATTAGCTCCCATCATTCTTTTCTCACTTCTTACAGTAATGTGTTCATCTACCAACTTCCTATATGCCAACTGGACAAAGTAGTCTCTGCCCTTTTGTAAATGGCTGTTATTAACCTAATGTTTTGTCCTTGTCTTTTGGAGCTTCTGAGCTCACTGGATATCACTGTCCGCCACATTCATGCTAATTATGTAACATGGCTCACAAGAGACTTGGATACTTTAGCTGTTTTGTTTCATCTATCTTGCACACTTTTCCYGTAACATATCCCAATGGCTATGCTTGTCTGCTGCTTCTGTCTCACAGGTTAATTTAAATTTTGAATCTTTGGCAGGTATGTTTGAACTTAAATTTTTTCAATTCTAAAAAAAATGTACAGTTGTTTTACTTACTTGCATTCTTGATTTTTAAAGTAATCGAAGACTGTGATTTTTAATCTACCATTTTCCCACTCTCCATTTTGTTTTAGAATCAACTTCTACTAGAAGCTGATCTCTGGGATCTATTTCTTTTTCTGTCTGCCTGACTATGTTTTCTTGAATGAAAATATCTTTACCTCTTTATAAATAATATTTGCCTTATTGTTAACCATTGACCATCTAAATACTTTAAACTATTTCTCTTTTGAATACCAGGGCATATGAATCATACTCATGCACTGAATACATAGAGTAAATTATGCAAACAATTTCAGTTCTTTTTGTTAGTCAGAATTGGTGGTATTAGGGCCAATTTACTCCCCAGAAGAGCTCCTCTTGGCAGCTTAATGTCTTTTTATTTAGTTATTTGCCATCTGTAACTTGTTTCTGTTCTACTTCTTTATTGGCTATTGATGAGGTCAAGATGGTGATTTGGCAGTTGCTGCCGACCACCTGTTTTTCAGCTCATCGGCCCACATGGTTGCCACAATGTCACGTAGATGGTACGGAACCTGCCTCTGTCCAGGGGTTTACTCGTAATCGATTTCCTTACAAGCCACAAGGAAGCCCCTTCCGCCGCTGCTCCATCTCATTGCCAGCAGTGTGCCTGAGATCCCTGAAAGAGGATGTTCCAAAACAACCATCCTCAAAGGCCGTGCAAATTTCCGTCAGCCTTTCCATAAGTAACAGGAGAATCTGCTTCCTGTTTAAAAAGAACCACTGACATTGTGTTTCAGTTAGCAACCAACCACACATGCCTTTTTGCAAAAATTCCTCTTTGATCATTAAAGTGCCTTCATTTTTCTTCCCCACTAATTTGCCATTACTCAGTTAAAAGAGGAGAACATGGAGTTACTACTGGCTGCGCATCTTGGGAAATGAGCGGCAGCTATTGCACTGTGGAGTGGGATCTGCATTTGAGAAACAGCAAACAGGGGCCACATTTCTCCCAGCTTTCTAGAAGAGAATTTTAGCAGCGGTATCACCACTGGGTTTATAGCAGCTGTGTGCATTTTCTAGCAGTGAGAATTACAGTTTGGGGACAGAAAATATAATTGTCATTTCTTTTCCCTCCCCCCTCTTAATGAGAAGTACTATTCTTAATGATTTCATAGTGACATCTACAAACTTACTCATGAAGCATTACCATACTCTGCCAAGTGCTGTAAAATGAGCAAGGTGTGTTTCTTTCAGTGTCATATATTTGCTTACAAGTCTGCTATTCAGCTGCTGAATTCCACATAAAGCTGCTTCTACAGAGGAAGCAGAGCTGAAACTCAAGCAGAGTGCAAGTTGTTGTCCAGGTACTTAGTAGCTCCTTTCTTTCTGAATACTTCATAATCCAGTCCATATATTTTTGTCTGATATCAGGAATAAACTTGGGGAGCTAAATGTGCCTAATAGTAGAAGAATATGTGCTTTATTTACTCTGGGGCTGCTTACCACCTGAACCTCTGAAAGTGTCAGCTGAAGCCTTCCTCTAGGAACTAAAATGGCAGAAAGACTGCACTTTTTCAGTATTGCAGTGGAGTGGGTTTACTTTACACGGCATTGGCTGCATGGTAGCGAGAATCTGCTCCTCACATTTCTTTTGGATTCCTCGTAATTTCTTCAGATTCACAAATGTTTCACTAATAATAAACACAATGGTCGTGTCAGTCTTAATGCAGAGTCTGCATAGCTATAAATTGTATGACATGACAATTATCATGCAATTTGGGGGTTGTAGGAGCTGTAAACATTATAATAATCTGATTTAAATACTCAGTGCTCCAACAAATTAGGCATGATTATACTGAGTTGAGTTCTGCCTTGAATGCAAATGCAGTTTCATCCAACTCCGATAGCAATTCCATAAAAGTACTCAGAGAGAGCATGTGGCTCATAAAGTATTTTTAAAAGGAAAATGTTGTATATATTAATAAACACAGAATAAAACCTAGGGGGAAATATAAACATACTTTGTGATGCTTATCTCAGGGATAATTGTTTAGATTTTTACATCTAGAACAGCTAGCATTTCAAAAGCTAAATATTTGATACATACAGTTTATTTTATTTATATTAGACATTCTCCACAGGTCTGAAATTTATCCCTTTGCTCTGGACCTGCATCACTTGCACCCTTATCTTGCACGATGAAGCTGCAGTGCTACACAGGCCTTGCATGGGCCCTCTGCACAATGGCAGATGCCACGTGCTAGTAATAGGCAGGCGTTCAGTGTGCGTACCTGGGCTGCTGCTTGTCACCTGGAGTACTGTAGGGTGTAGGAGCTCTAACTGTGGGCTGGTAACCCCAGATCTACTTCAAAGAAAGAACAAGAAGTCAGCCTGTTTTCCAAAAGCTGCCATTTCTAAGACAAGAAAAAGCAGATGGATGTGGACGGGCAGGGAATAAAGAGAAGCAATGACAGCATTGATATATACGACTGCGCACTCCATTGCGTGTTGTGTCTAGCTGACTCCTTCACAGTGAGTGAGGGCTATRGAAAGGGTATCTTTATGCAGACTGGCTTAGTTTTGCACTAGGATAGCCAATTCAAAGCTGAGGACATACGAAGGATAAAATTCCCACTTGGGTTTAAGAGGTAAAAGTGCCTGTGGGTAGCTAGCAGTGCCTGTGTAGAGATAAGGGAGAAGCACAGATGAAGTGTTTTTAACATCCAGATTCTACCTACTCAGCTTTCTTAACTGTGGTGTGTTGGAATCCTACAGACAAATACAGAGCCCATCCTGAAGCAGAGTGATGCACCACAGGTTGTTTGCGAAATGCCAGGAAGAGCTCTGTTCTGTGGCTGACGGTTGAACCCCTGGAGCACCAGACACAGTCACCTTGTTGTCCTGATAGAGAAGGGACATCACAGTGAGTGCTATAAAGGTAAAACTGAAACAGGGGAAAGCCCAGGGTACTACCGTARACAGAACAGAGCTGTCAATAGAAATCAGAGTAGTCCCTAAGATATCCATTTCCTTCCCACACTGTGTGCTTACACACACTTGCAACTTTCTGTCCCTTTCCCCATCTCCTTTAAAATAKACTAGCTCTGATGGACAAGCCTAGAAGTGCAGCAATATATTTCCCCTTATCATCTGCAGCTGAAACAGCTGGATGAGTGGATCGCCACGCACTTTGGAGGTGATACCAATGGCGTGTGTTAGACAGTCCAGYGGGGCGTGTTTCAGAACAGCACAGGCACCACTCCACTTCTGAGACATGGTGCATCACTTGTGCTGTGGCCAGAGCTGGGGCATTGTACACCATTTTAGCTGTCATGCTAAAAGACTGGCAGCAACAGAAGTTAAAATGAATTAAGTATCAGCCCATTGCATATCTGCTATGAGCAGAAACATTTGCAGTGATCAGTCAGCAGTTTATTGGTTAAGATCAACAACTGAGATAACTACAAATAAGTGGCTTTGCAGCCTTTTCTTTTAGCATGTCTTTTGCAATCAGTACGAATTACTAGGGTGGGTTTCAAGAGGTACAAAGAAAGTTCAGCTAACAAGCAAATAGATATAAAAGAAGAGGATAAAGGGAAAGCCAATATTAATGCCTTTTCCTTACCAAAGACAGCTGGAGTTCATAACTGTATCGCTATTAGTCTGCACAGTGTCATTGTCAGTCTGAAGACAAAAAAATCAATGTGCTGTTTTCTTTTTTCTTTGAGAACAGAAGAGTGCAAGAACTAGATTAGGATAGATTAGTTCAAATATCTGGTCTGATGGCAAATAACATTGGGATCAGAGAAATGAAAATGCTGTATGAACTCTGGCCAGAAATTCCACATTTACTAGAAATCCAGTAGTGCTGTTGTTCTCTACTGGGATGCTGTGATTCTCAGTGCTGTCCTGACTGTTCACTTCTCGTAGGACATGGAAGAGGTTTCAAAAGTGAAATCTCCTGGAGAGATGGCCCCCATTTTAGCCAGAATATTTTGTGCCATGACTGCAACTGCTTTCATTATTTAGAGTCAGTGGTCAAAGAGTCTTTAAGAAAGAACCTAGTTCTAAGTTAGTGCATCCTCACAGCCAACATCCCAATATGACCCGAGGAGGAACTCAGCTGGTGATGGTGCGGTGTACTTTTGAATATGATGAAAAAACAAATTCCCAATGACTTCATATTAAAAATCTCTTAGTATTTTTCTAAAAGTAGGAACTTCTTGACCAGATTTCAACATGGATAATGTCATTGTTAAATCCCCTTTGCTGACCTAGCCATTACTTTCTTCCCTTGCTGCCCAAAAGGGTTATTGAGGATTGCTATGTCCCACTGAACAGCTGATGTACGTGGTCTCAGAAAGCACCATTCCAGGAGTTCCTGGAATGCAGCATTGCCAACTCTTGCAAGTTAAATGCAAGTCTCACAATATTTTTTAAAACTTCAGTTCCTTGAATCAATGATTAGGTGAAAATCTTAGTTTTCAAAAAAAGTAAGCACCTCATTTTATGAAGATGGATATAGAGAAACACTTGATTATATATACTTTTATAGGATCAGGAAATATCAGGCTCAGAAGAAACTGAAATGTGTTGTATTTTTAGAACACTCCTGAGTTTTTAGACCTGACCTGCGTGTTTTTAATTCTTGGTTTTGCATACTGAAAGTGTAGAAATCTCAAAATATTTCTTTGTACGCTGTTTCATGAGATAGTGCTGTTTGAATCCACTTTGTTTAATATTTAAAGAATTTGGTGGGCTGAAATTCCAAAAAGATAAATTTTTGGTTTATTACTTGTTAGATAAATTATGTGATGGGAATACATCATATTCCTTTTTTGATAGTTAAATAAGAAATATCTGATTGCATGCAATGTAGACAATGGACCTTTCAATTCACTATTAATGCACATACTTCTTCTTGTCCTAAGATAACTTATCTCCAAAGGAGGAAAGAAAAAAAAGGTGAACTTGCAGTATTTTTCCCACATGTGAGAAAAGAGCCCATAATCTGTTGACAATGTAGTAACTGGTCCTAGAAGGGAAAGAAATGGCATCTCTCGTCCTGGCAGTGCCTTAGAAGAAACCTTCCCATGACAGGCTGTATGACTCCTTAGCAGATTTCTGTTGTCCTTCCCAGAGGTTTCTTAACAAGATCTTGGGACTGGCCATCACTCTTTCTGGATGAATCTTTGTCTTGGTTCTCAAGCTATATGTTGCTGTCTGGTATTGAGTCTCTGTAAATTTCCCCACCTCATCAACTGGCAGTGGAATCAGCACTGATTTTATTATGTGTGCTTTCTTGCTTCTATTTATGGATCAAAATTAAAAAAGAAAGAAAAAAAGCTTCTAAAACAACTACTGCCACCTAGTGTCATACCAAACTCRGAAAATCCCACACAGGCAGCTCAAGCTCTTCCCACTGGAAAAATGCTCGGCAGTAAATCCAATTTCCATTGATTTCAATTGGCACCGACTTCCTCAGACATTAATGTTACAGCTTCTATAGCAAAACCTATATATTTTCCATCGCTATATCCAGAGAAATAGTTTTACATAGGATACCTGAGAATCTCTGTGTGTGCATTGACGTGATGACAAAGAATTTAATTCCATTTCGTAGCTTTACACTAACGCAGAGGTGGACATTACTTGGCAGCCTGTGGGAGGGTGGCAGCCTGTGACAGTGGTGTTGCAGGTAAAGAAATGTGTCTACCTGCTCATTTACCAGTTTCAGAAAGCTGGCTCTCAGCAACGTAAAACCTTTTTAAAGGTATTTGCCATACTGAGGTAAATAGCACCATTCATTTTAGTATATTTTAAAGCACTGTAATAAATATTTTATACCTGATTTTCTTATGGTGGAAAATCCTTAAACTAGAGCTTAGCACAAGGAATTTGTGATGCAGCATTCTCTTCAGAATCATACAACTCCTAATGATCCTTTGTGTTGAATAAAAACTATTATGAGACAAGGCGCACCAGAAGATACTAATTACACTTCTTGGTGCTTATGGCAATAATTCTGATTGAAATGAATTGCATCATTTATTCATGTGAGGCTTGATACACTGTGTGCTGTTAAATATCCTTTCTACAAGACAAAAGCTCGGTCAGAACAGTGTTATCACCACTCACCTCTAATGGCTGGATGCTGAAAGCCAAGTAAGATTATCTCTGTCTGGTCTGAGGTTTTACCAGGAATGGAATCCACTGAAATTCCTGCAAATACTTTGGGCTCAACTAGTGCCTGTTCTCAGAGGTCCTCAGTGGTCTTAGAAATTAAGCAATCCTCCAAATATTTCTGCATTAACTTGGTGCATGTTATTGAATACGTTTTGTGGGCTGTTAAAGCAAGGTGGAAAAACTGACACTGACAGCACTTACATGTATCTTCATGGGAACAGTACTTTGAAGTACGTACTATGTTTCATTGTTAGCTGTAGAGCTAGGCCCAGAGTCCAAAAGTTTTGTCTTTGTTTCCTGTTGTTGGATCAGCACACTTTGCAAATTACTGTAGCAGGATTTAGAAAATTAAAGGAAATGGGGCACTAATAGTCAAGACTGTGAAAGAGTGGGAATTGTCAAGAACCCTGAGTGAATGCTGCATCTGTTCCTCAGAGGATTGTGAAGTAATAGGCAACATGACACAGACATATTCTAGAGCAGCTTATGACCTCTTCATTTTTGAAAAGCTGAAGTGACTAAAGTAACTGAAGCTGCGAAGGAATGTTTGAATATAATCTTTTTGCATGTCTTAGTGATCATCAGCAGATCTGGGAAAGTTTAGAACTACAACCTGAGAATCGCCTATGAACTGCAAAGGGCATAAAAACTGGCAGAGCTCCTGATGCAGGAAAATGTTAAGCAGTTGCTTAATTTTCAGCGTATGAATATTCTCTGAAGTTTAGTGTGTGCTCAGTCTTTGCYGGATTGGCACATTAGCACTGAGAGGTTAAAGGACTATTTTCCACAAACCCTTCATGCCCAGTGCTTTGAAAAAGTGAGATGCATTTTCTCTTACACAGCATCTTAGTCCATGCTCCGCATAATGTCCTGTTATTTTGGTGATATTGCTCACAAGAATGTTATAATCTGACCCTATGTGTTAGTCTTATACAGACTAATACAGACAAAGCTTTTGCAGTTGGAAGAGACAGGTGCCTTTGAGGTTAATGCTGAATTTATTGCCTCATCGTCTTTCCGAGCCTACCAGTAAAGAAAGAGTGGTGAACACATATCTATTCTGTTTTTCTTAACTAAAAATAACTCTCAGTTTTTAACTTTTTTTCATCCTGAGGGTAGAGTTTGAGACAGTCTTGAAACATTTCAGAACTTACTGAACAAATATCTCCTTACTCTGCTATGCAAAACATCCACAAATGTTTTAACCCCCTACTGTTTTATCTTGACATATCTTGGCCTAGTCACATACAGAAACAGGAGGCTTAACAAACGATCTCCATGTTTTCTGTGAAATACGTTATAAATAATGTAATTACAATGTTCGTCATTCAGATTATCCTGATCTATGGATACACCCCAGCACCATATTAGACTCGAAAAGAGAATGCCTCTGAGCATTTTGGACAAATGTCTGCAAATTTGTATGGATAGCTTCAAGTCTTTCAGCTACAGGTGTAACTGAGCTTTAAAAAAAAATAAAATCTGTGTACACAGGTAGAGCTAATCATAATATCTGCAAGGTACTTCCTGGCAGCCTGCCAAACAAAAATACAATTACAGCATGAGTGTTCTCTGCTAAGATGCAAACTTACAACCAGCCTGAAAACTTGGTTATAACACTGTTTGAATGTCTGTCTTGCCTGTTGTATGAAATAAAGTACATGAATATAATTTTTATTTTGCATCACTATTAGTGTACTACACATGATGCTTGAACAGCTGTCATATAGTCAGCTGTCAGTCATAACATCTAATTACATCTTGAATGTATTACTAAAAGTGTCTGAGTGAATTTAAAGTTTCAGTAAGCCTGAGCAATCAAAAATGGGTAGGCCACAAAAATCAGGAAGTTTTGAATCAGGAGATCTAGGAGAGTCGTACTGGGCTCCCCATTACTTTCTTCTGAAGTTTATGTTCTGCCTTGCAAGCAGGAGGGATATAAATGAAGCCTTTTCCTTTTCTTCTTTTTTTCATTGAAAGTTGAGACAGATAAGCAAGGAACTGAAGCTTTAAATAACTAAAATATTATAGGACAAGTAATGAACTATCTGGATATGGTAACACTAAGTCAAAGAAACTTGCTATTGTTCTGTACAGACATCTCTTTATTTTTTGGAATTTCTTTAAAAATCAGGGCCAGATTGTGTTTTGCACATCCCAAACAGTATTCAATAGTGGGGAAAGATCTATCAAATGCTTTCCATTCTTTTCTGTGGTCAGTGATACAAAGGGAGACCAAACAATATTATATGAGTCAAGTTTTCGCTTGTTCTGCAGTGTTGTGGTGACTGACAGTCCACTGTTGAAGAGTGGCACAGTGGAGCCCTTAAGGTACCTGTTGCGTTTCAGTCTCTCTCCCTGCTTTCAGAGTGCATTTTTACTTCAAAATGAGAAGAATTTAAAAGCCTCAAAACAGATGAGAGGTTTTTTGAGAGCAGTCCTGAGTGTCTAACTTCTAGCTTGGACGGTAGCGTGTTCAGTGCAGGCTATACCCTGGTGAACATGTGCTTTGGGAGGAAGAAGGAATCATGCAAGCACTTGGGAGAGCCCTTTCCTTGGGAAATGGGGTAGCCATTTCCCATTATGATTTCTCTACAGTACTGAGTTTTGAATGAAGTCACTGCATCACCATTAGTGATGGTTTGGACAATTCAGCTCCACATAGGAGCATTCTTCAAAAAATGAACTCTTTTTAGTGTGTATGTCCTCATATTTTGACCTGGCAAAAAGAAAAGGCAAAATAAGCCATGTTTCTACTTTTTTTAGCAGGTACCCTCAGATTTTTGCCTTAAATCATACTCGCAACATTCAGCTGCAGTACATCTATTTGGTTAGCAGGAGCAGAAGCCTCAAAGTTCTTAGAGCTATGGTATTATGGGCTCTGGACAAACTGTTAAAAATAAACAGTGCCTCATTGAAAGAACTTTTAATCTATATAGACTAACATGGAGCAGAGGAAGAATGTCTTACAAATAACTGTTTTAACCTTTACTTTGTGATTTTAAACATGAGCTTTATGATAACTACAGAGAGGTGAGAGCAGAAGTTGTAAATGGTGATATCTCACTCTTCCATGCAGTGTGGCAGTGGATAGAACTAATGCTTCCTGGCTGGGTGGTTCAAATGAGATGCTTCAGAGACACATTTCTCAAAAGGCCTGTGAAAGAAATGTGGATCTCCATGGCCATGGATTTTTGTATACAAAGGAACTGGGCCCTTCACAGTCTGTGACACCATTTGTAATCTTGAGTTGGACATGTACGCGATTATTGAAACTTGGTAGGGGGTCTTCCGATACGGTCCYTCTCTGAGTGGTTTCCTGTGTTTATTCTGCCTCCCTGTCCCTTGTGTCTGCCTTCATGCTGGTTTATTTTTCAAGTGCCTGTTCAGACCTATTCAACTCTTTTTTTTTTTTTTTGCTTCTTGCAGCAAATGAATGATAAATTATCACACAAAGGTTGCTTCTCATTATTTTTCTTGATTTCTATTAATTTATAGTAGAAGTTATTCATGGCAACAGCATTCTAGATTGATTCAGTAGAAAGCTATCAAATACACTCTAATGAAAAAGCTATATAGAAAGCATGAATCTGACATTTCGTCACTTAAACGTACTTTTAACTTTTAAGCATGAGTAGGCTATCCCATAGGCTATCTGTTGGAAGTGCTTGTGTTTCTTGAGCTGAAATTACTGGAGGTTAAAATACTGTGYAATTTAACCAACATATTTAGGACAGAATTAGGGACAGAAGGCTACAGGGGCCTTGTTGCAGAGACATTCACAATTGTCATACATTTATTAATTAGCAGACAACTATTGTGTTCGAAGCATTTTTTAGCCTGGAATGAAATGAAGGCACTTCATTCAAACATTCTTAGGGAGAAACCCAGGCCCCGTTGAAGTCAATGGGAATTTTGCCATTGATTAAGAGGGCCAGGATTCCACACATAATCTAAATACAGATGCCTGGAAGAAGATGGGAAGCAGATATAAATTCAGCAATGACACTGAGGCCAGACACAACAGTCTCCATAATGTCGCCTTCCAGCGAGATGCCTACCAGTAGTGAAACCCTAATGAAAAACATCGTTCAAGAAGTGCTTTCTGCAACTTTTTTTCTGTACTAGTGCATAAGTTAATATGCGGGTAAGAAAGGAAGGTTATAGAAATGTGCCTTGGTCTTACTATTGCAGTAATGCTGATTCATGACAATGTAGTAGAGTTTAAAACTGAAATACTTGAGCTTAGCTGGAGARTAATGGGCTCTGCGGAGGCTCTTGTGCATTTCATAATTGATGCTTACAAACTATGGAAAAAGACATTTTGGCTAAATCATCATTCATACTAAAACTGTACACTATGATGAGTTACTTCTGCCTTTCTAATTTATATGAAGTGAGGACAGGGGGACCAATGTAATTAGCAAAGGGGAGGAAAAATATCTTCATGTTATCTTGGAAATCTTCTCCAAGTCACATAGACATTTGGGTCAAAATTGCAATCTCTGAAGGCAGATTTTTCAGAGCTCAAAAGCTGACATTACATTTCTGTTCATACATAAACTGTGTGAAACACGAAGATCAGAAATATATTTTCTATGATTTTGATACACACAAAAATCTTCTAATATTTCATAATTGTTCTCAGGAGTTTAGAAAGGGAAGAATAATAATATTAGTGAAAGTAGATGTCTGATTCTAAAGGATTAACAAAAAAATCTATTCTTGAAGGTTTTAGATTTTATAGGCTTGTATTGATCTTTTCTCCTCTCAGTTAAAAAAAACCCTGCTTTTTTAATTAAACTATCAATTGATGTTTTTGGGCTAGCAACTGCTGTTCTAGTGGCTCACCTGAATCTGATCAAATGTTTCTTTTTTTCAATGAGAGAAGAGCTGCAAACAATTACTCAGTGGCTCTGTCAATGGGCAGCAGCTGAGGATCTCGCCTGAAAAACAGGTCAACATCCTTCTTTTCCTATTTGCTGTATTTATCCTTGGGATGGTCTGTGCTTTGGGAAGTCTTTGCTCTAAAGAAGCTTTTTCAGCAAGGGAAATTGGTGAGTGTTCTTTCTAATGTAAAGATTATTTTGATTTCTGTGGCAAAAAGCATCTTACTTTGTTGCACCACCTATGTATGTATTCATTTGGGACCTGGGTAAAGAACAGGTCAATGAAGAAATGCAAGTGCATTTCAGATCTCTTTGCTTTTCAAAGACAAGGCTCTTGTACAAGTTTTCAGTATCAGCCTCGCTCTTCTTCCTTCTCTTTTTGATACCTTACTAGCATGTTTTGTTCCTGAACTGCTTTTCTGCACTGCCATGAGGTACCAAGTGATGCTAGCTTTGGGAATTGCCATGCATACCTTCTGGTACACAGCTATGACAATAAATAGGTTTACCAGGTCAGCTCCAACCTCTAACGCTGCTGGAAATGTAAGAGTCCTGCTTCCCTGTGGAATGCAGAAGGCTCACTTACAACAGCAGATTTTTAAGCCCACAAGTCTGAGTGGGTTTGAAATGTGTGCAGCCAATGTCTCTTGGTCCTAATGAAAACATGTATCTGGCAGCACTAAAATTCCTGCTTTAAAATAATCCCACTCTTGGAGGGTTGTTGACTTAATAATACTGTGGACCTTTTTTCTCTCTCCTAGAGTACCTGGTTTTTTTTCTTTTTTTGTCACCTTAACAGCCAGTGACAGATATTGTATTCCACCTCTGTTTTATTTCTTGCTTCCTTTTTAGACTATTTTGAATGCTTAAGTTTAAAAGATTTCATAGAGCTTAGCAATCAACCTATTTTTAATGAATCATTTTAGTTCTAGCACCCTCCTCCTTACTAACAGACAATCCAATCACTCAGCATTGCCTATGTCATAATCTTTGTGTCTTCTACAGCCACTCTTTAGTGCAAAGTAAATGCAAATTATTTTTACAAAACTTTAGATCAGTGAAGATGTCCTCCTACCACCTAGAAAAATATTCAGCTTCACCTGTAACTTATTAACTTTCTCACTTAGCTTCTGGTGTGTTCATTTTTCATGGTTCAAAAGACCTGTAGTTCTGCCTGCAAACTTGAAGCATTATCCCATTATCACTAGGGATCAATATGTAATTTTATCTCCAAAAATACTTTTCAAAGGCCTGTTTCTCCCATGGCTATTCCTGTGTGTGCTCTTAATTATAGTCATGACTAATTTTAGCAAGTCGGACAATATTAATTCCGTATTGCTATGAAATATCTTTCCTAGCTGATTTAGAAAATTGGGGCATTTTAACCATAGCTGTTTAGGTGAATTGTTTAAAGAGCTGGCACACAGCTGCAGTTGTATGAAATTACACAGTCTCAAGTTTAAACTGTTTGTACACGTTGCTGGAGACAGCTTGGAATAGCCATGTAAAAAAACTGCAGGCTCTCTAATTTATCTTTAAAATATCAAGTTTGTATGAACTGATTCCTCCTCTAGTTCTTGGCAGTTTGTTCTTTACTTAAATTTCTAGCAAAACTCGAAAAATTCTCTTTTGAGTGCCTACTGTTTGGTATGCCTGAAGCTGGAGCTCTGGACTGGGCCAGATTTGGATTTTAAAGCTGTAAATGTCGAGGCTGGATCAAGGTCTGAAATATATCAAAATTTATGCATTGTTAGATTTGGAAACATGGTTTACCTTCAGCTTCTCCTTGGAGTCATGCTTTTAGATATAAATTGTCCTGTATATAATTATATTTCTGRTGATTTTCAGGAGGGAGGCAAACAGTGCTTTTTTCTACTCAGCAGGTTGAAATAAAAACAATCCTTAGTGCTTTTTCAGTTAGGAAGATGTAGCTGTGACTGAGACATGAAACTGCCATTTCATTGCCCTTCTTGATGAGCTCTTCCTTGTAATGGAGTGGCATGCCTTTTGGTTGTCTCTTCCAAGGACCTCCTCCCCTCCATAGGCAGAAGTCAAGAGGTGTTGTCTCTCTCATCTTTTACATCACTGTAAAACATAATTATCTCAACCATACAGTTAACCTGGGTTGTCTAACAGTCCACCTAAGGGTACTGCAGCCACAGATCCCACACCAGCACTTGCTTTCCCAAAAGCTGGTGAGAAACTGCTTCATCTCCTGAAAATATGCTTTGACTGACTTTCTAGGTACCTTACAAGTCATAGCTGTGAGCATCCCAACTAGCAGGAGCAGGCAAACATTCTACAATCCTGCAACTAACTTAAAAAAAAAAAAAAAAAAAAAAAAAAAAAAAGTGGTTACTCAGCTTTTTATCTCTGTGTGTATTTTTTATTGCTTGATTTACTCTGTTCATCTGCTTATATTGTATAATGGCATAACAAAGCCAGCTTTTTCTATCTTTAAAACCTTTAGGAAGAAAGTATGACGATATGATTGTTGCAATAGATGTTTTGGGTTTTTTTTTTTATGTGTGTGTGAGGACAATTCTTTGTGATGGCAGATTTAGGGAAGTGGAAAGAGGCAGGAAAAGGGATAAGTGCTGAAGAGATTGATACCTAGTCACTGAAAAATAAAAAACTGGGCTTGGGAATGGGAGAGAGAAGCCATGTTCTGGCCAAACCTCTAATATTGCTCTGTAAAGCAGAAAACCTAAATTCATCCTGTGTTTGGTTTTAGATTTGTGGCTTATAAAGACTAAATGCACTATTTTATGTTTTCTCCTTTCCATATATGACAAACTAAAGCTAAAGTATTCCCTCTTGTACCTTTAAATAATTCAGGCTTGCCTCTGAGGGGAATATAGTAGTTGTGCAAATGGTCCCTTTGCTTGCCATAGAAATGTTCTCCAGAGCACTGTGAGATGACATGACTGCAGTGCATAGGACTCTGCCATCCTGCCAAAAGCACCAGTTGGTTATCTGTAGCCCATGAGAATTTAAAGTAGGGTCTGCTGTGGCTCAAGCTCTGCTCCTGTACTGAGAGCATGGGAGACCCCTGCCCTCCCTGGACTGGCCACAAAGTAGGACACTCAGGCAGCTAGTTCATGCGTAGCTGTGATGCGTATAGGCACAGCAAGGCCTCTGTGCGTGCAATTGAATCTTTCTTCACCATGTGGCATTTAATACCTTTCATCAGTTACATTCATTGCACTCCAAGATTTTTATGACATTTTCATGTTGGCCTTCTCTTCTCTTCTGCTCTGTTCTCTTTGCTCCATGTCCCATTTTTCATGAGAGCAAATTCCTCCATTCCCTCTCCTGATCCTTTTTTTCCATTTCATTTTTATATCATTTGCTGCTTATATTTTCTTTGCAGTACCTGCGGCAGCTGCTTTGCAGGTCCCCTGCTGTGCAAATCGCCCTTCACAGAGGAAGATCTTCCTGTCAGTGACTGACAAGAGGTGCCAGGAGCAGGCTAGGAGACTTTTAAAATCTGTGAGTTGGCAAATCAGCAGGTACATGTGTGCAGTTCTGGGTATGTCCCTAGCATTAGTTCCTATCTTGTATCAAAGAGTTTTTAGGATGATATGGCCCACAGGCAGAGTTTCAGGTTAAAAGGAACAGACTTATAGTGTTTGGCTGCATCTATCATCTCAATTTTTCTGTTTCAAATATAATGATGCCCGCAGTTTGTTCTTGGGGAGGATTTTGGTTTGTGTGGTGTTGTTTTACAGGGACTGTGTGTACAACAGCCTAAACAAGGAGAAAATGTTCTTAGTGCTAAACAACTCCTGTTTTTCTTCTCCAAAGAAATAAAGATGCCTTTCGTATTTTCCAAGGCTGACAACGTTGAAGAGGCTAAGATACATCAAAGACAGAAGGGAAAGAGGAAGGGACCTGCTGTAACTGCCAGTTTCTTTAGGGAAAGATGTGGGATTTTAGGTGAGACTAGGAATACCCTGGACAGTCCTCTCTCCTTGATGTACAGGAGAAGGCAAAGGGTCTGGAGGAGTTTGGAAACTTGGTTTAGTTCCTGAACCATCTTAAAGAGGTTTTAAAATCAGTCCTAAGTGAAAGCACTTTGCACAAGAAGGTGTAGCTTTCAGGCAAAACAACGCTTGAATCAAATGCAGAATAAATAGCCTGAATAAAGGGCACAGAATTTGGTCCAATGTGATCATTTGATCTGAGTGGCTTAAGGCTTTCCATGCTTCATACTTGCAAACCAGCTGCAAAATGCAGGAAATACAAGTAGCCATGGTCTGACATTTCCCCATCTGTTCCCAATATTTAATAATTTGCTCTCTTCTCTGAGCATATTAAGTTTATTTATAAATTTAAAAAATATGTTTTATTTTATATAATGAGCTTAAAGATATAATGGCCTTTTTGCTCCAAATTGCTCAAAACACCCTCCTTTGCCAGATGGAGGGTATTAATTTTTCTGGAGGAATTTCTGTATCAGGTACAGATGGACAAGACACACTCTTTAGCACACCAGGCTTTTGCCTTGCTGTTCTGCATGTGTTTCTATTCTCTACAGCTTCTGTGCAGTAAATGAGTGTTTTGAAAGGCCTAAATTCTTTTTTGCCTTGCTCTAAGGATGATGGAGATTGAGAAGTAAACCCTGTTTCTCACAGCTGAGGCTAGTCTTTTACTAACTTGAAAAAACCCTTCCCTTTGAAAAGCTTGCTAAGAATCATCCTCAACATGTTGGAATCACTAAGAATTTCGCTGTTGAGCTGAACAGCACTAAAAAACTAGATGGCACTTCAGTTAAGAACAGCTTTTAAAACATTTTAGGGAAGGCTTGTTTTCTTACAGGAGATTATAAATGCAATGGGTAGAAAAAACATACTGGATTTAAATGTTGATGTACCCAAAAAGTGGCAGAGTACAATCTCCCAGATTTATGCCGATAGTACCCCATTTTAGCTAATGCTGTGTCCACGCTCATTCTGTGAGTGGGAGGTCGTTGTAGCTTCAGACTGCATGCCCCAGAATGCTACACTGAGAAGAAATGCTGACCTAAATACCTGTCTGGCCTCTGTGCTTCATAACTTTGGTTTCTACATCACAGTCTCAAATCTTTTTATTCTGTAGTGATTATAATTTTGAGGCTGTTTCAAACTGAAATTTAAATATCTGAAATAAAAATATACGACAGGCTGCCTCCTGCACCTGCTTATATTTATGTAGCGGTGCAGTGAAGTAGAATGAAAATAYGCCTATTTACATAAAGATTGAATCTGATCCAAAATGGGTTGCTTTTCACATAAAGATACAATTTGGTAAAGGCAAGTGGGTTTTTAATTTAATAATACTTTGTGTATTATAATCATTATAATGCATGGATTGATTCACCGTATTTTTGTCTCCCAGCAAACTGAAGATAGAAAAGGGAGCTAGTTAGATGGGTGGGAATAGACCGTGTAATTAAAAGAATCCCTTCTGGGTTTTGTTTCAGATTCTTTTTCCCTCTATCAAGACAATTTTGTTTACAAATCTGTGAGAACTTCTGGTGGTTATAAATTAACCTCACTTTTATCAAGATCCTTAACTTTTCTAAAAAGTGACCAGGTTCCCACCTGAACTGAAAATTAGTAATTCAAGTAATTATAATGTTCTTGGTGATTGTGGTAAGCTGCTAAAATTGATATTGTAGTATTTCTTTAACAAATTAATTGTAATGGTGAGAATAAAATCAATAGCACTCAGCATGAAAAATAGGTCTTTTCAAAAAAGCCTAACTTCATTCTCTGAGAAAATTAATAGTTTGGTTAAGGAAAGTAACCAGATAAGGAATCTATTTAGGCTTCTGTAAATCTTATGACTATTACATAAAGAACATTATAATTTGTCTATATGGAAAACRTTAAATAATTAATAACTGGATGATGGACTTGTTTTACAATAGCTGTCGAAAGAAATTTTCATCAAATAGCAATGTTTCCAGGAATGGTATGTATCAATGTGAAGCCTGGCATTAATCAGTATTTTCTATCACCGATATGTAATATCACCGCTATGACACTGTTAATGGCAGAACGCCAACCAAGGGCAAACCTGTCCTTCCAGGTGGCTTGGATTGCAAAGTAGGATTGGAACCAGAAGAATAAAATATTTTGTTATATACCTAAAAGCAAAGTAATAAATCAAGTAACAGGGACTATGAACTGTGCCTGGTGATTAAGAGTGGTACTGTGAAAGCAGATACTGTGAAATGTGTTTGGGTACCATAGCGGAGAAGCAACTGAACATAAGACATAAGTAGTGCAGCAGGAAATGGCATTAGAGAGGGCGTTCACCTCTGTGCACAGCACTTCTGAGGTGGTACAGGACTACAGCATGCAGCTCTAGCATTAGATTTCTAAAATTGTACTAAAAATTGGCAAGATGTAGGGACTGACTAGCAAGGGAGATGATATATAGAGTGGATCTACAACCACAGGATCTATAACTGATACAGTCCTTATAGATCCTGTATCCATGGTGATATATGTGTCCATGTGTCTGTCTATGCAGCTGTAAACCAGATGAGATTTTCTCTGGTCTTCATTTTGGGGAGACCCTTAAGGGACAAAGATTCCATCTTCCAGGTTTTTACATTGTTGATTTTTATGGTAATTGGGTCTTATTCCTTGTTTCCATGCAGCACTAAGCAAAACTATTGCTCCACTTCATTACCTTGGGTCTCTTAAGGATAAAAATGAGCACAACGTAAGTGAAACTGAAGTGTTGAAGATACTAAAAGCAATATGAGTCTTCCAATTTGAGCTATGTTGTTAAAAAATAATTACTGCAGAAGTTGTGGTATCTCCTGAACATTCCCAACTCTACTGCACTGTGGCCTGTTAAACCCTTAAGTGCGCGTCTGTGTAAAGGCACTTGGGAACGTTAATTCACAGCTACAGTTCATTCAAATGAATTTTCCTGAGGTTTCCTGTTTAGGAAAGCCTAAATTTATTACAAGAGCTCTGGCTAGCAGCCCTGAAATGGAACTTATTACAAGAATAAGCATTTCTATGACATTCCTGTTACAAGCCCTCACCACTAATATTTTTCCTTGAATTCCCTTCCTCTATATCCTGAAAATAACACAGGTAAATCCCTGGTCTTTTACACATATTGAAAAGCCTACTAAGTGAAAGAAATACCATAATAAATGACCAAGTATAAAAAGGTGTTTTGGCTTAGATGTTTCCCAGAAGTGATACAACAAAATCAAAATCAACTGATTCCCCTGGAAAAACACTAATACATATCACTGCAGCAATTCCTCAACATGTTTCTCTAAGTTTAATATAGTTTCTGGAATAGCTTTTTAGAATGTTTTTCACAGAAATTACTGAAGGAAGGAGATGTTACCTGAATGAGTAATAACAAAAATGCACTAGGCAGATGGTACAGAAATCTAGGATTTAATTTCTACCAGACTTCAAATGTGGCCATTCAGCTGCCTTTATGTTTTCTATGTGAAGATAACAAAACCAGCTTTGGAAAACTCCCAGCTCTCCCTATAAGCTCTAAGCAATTTCTAAGCAAACCTCTGAGACTTTTTGTTTTCTTCTGACAAAGGAAAGTTGGTGGTGTTCTTAGAGCTGTCTAAAATATTTTGACATGCTGCAGTAAAATTTTCACTTGAAAAATTTCATTTTCAAGTAGAAAAGCCTTGCAGTTTGGGGGGACTGGGAAGTTTCCAGTCAGATTTTTTTTTTGGAAGGAAAGTAACATGAAAAGAGTAATGATCTTCTTGCTGAAAATGAGTAAAGATTGACATTAAATTTTTGATTCRCAGTGCATCTTTGAGAAAGCCGTTCTGGATTTCTGTCTAGCGTACTACAATAACTGAGACGTGCATCTTGTGTTAGTCTTCTATTTTCTTATTTTCTTCACTTTTTTTTTTTTGTGTTATTTCTAGAACTGCCCTCTTATTTTTCTTTTTTTTCCCCCTGTGCACTTTATTTGTTAAATTTTAATTCTATGTCAGCATTTCATTATTCTTTTAAATCCCTCCCTCTCTCCCTTGTAAGAGGGATCTCTAGATTTGTTTGACTACTTTTTCCTTTTTTTTTTCTTGTCTTTATCCTCTTTCTTTCTTTCATTTCTTCTTTCATCTATTTTTTTGCATAAGCTCCCTGTTTAAAAACTCTGCAGTTTCTCATAAGCTTTTCTTTCCCAGTGGAAGATGAATAGTCAAGGTAGCCAGGAGACTGCTGCTCTCTTGGTAGTTGCACAGGGAAACTGCTCACTTGGCAAAGAGGATTCTGATGGATGGGACCTGGAGTATCAAAATGCAGGCTGCAGTTTAGCCTGCACAGAGCAAAGCAGCTATCTCAGTTAACAGATATTGAAGGTTTGGTTCTTTCTTTTTTGCAGAAATGAATTAATTTTTTTTTCCTAAATTGTGTATTTCTGAGTACTGCAGCCTGTAACTAACAGAATTGAAGAGATGTGGAGGGGCTGGAAGTCAGGGGACAAACCAACGTGTGGACATCAAAAAGCACTTAGCTGTCTGAGTGCTGGACAGGGCTAACATGCGTAGCTAGACATTTCAGTAGCCTCCTCTCTTCATTCTCTGAACAACCCTATTCTTGTTGTCATTTCCTTTCTTAATTTGCGGATTCTCTTTCCTCCCTGATGCATCTCTGACAGTCAGTTTGCCATGTAGGTATGGAAATTACCCATACAGTTTCATCAGAGAGTGTCAGGGCTCTCTTGATATGCCCTGGAAAGTTTTGACAAATAAAATAGAGCTAAATACCAAGTGAAAACCTGTGTCTTCCTGAGGTGGCCCTAAAACAGAATCAGTATTTTTTCCACAGTCATAAAGATTGAAGAGCAACCCTTTTTTTCCAACAGCTTAGAGCTTCCAGTTTCAACCTTTTGAGGCTCCAAACCTTAAAGTCATCACTAACTCCTGTACAGGCAGACACCTATGGGATCTCTGAGAAATTATTCTGTTTTGGAGCAGGACTGGATGTTATAATCAGCTTGTGTTGCTGAAGTTCTTTTGTGAGTTTCACGCTCTGCCGGCAAGCTGCTGCTAAATGCCCTTTCCAATACTTAACTTCGAGATTTGTAAAAATAGGCCAGAAATGTGTCCTGTTATTCTGGAGACCATACTGTTTCTTTAGTAAAATGCATGAAATGGACAGTTCATGGGGGGGGGGGGACAACAACATAAAAGATCTATTGTTTCGAATACAAGAGGCACTGTTTCTCTGCAGGTGTTTTGCACGAGGGAAAGCTGCAAGGATAGCATTTGTGAGCTTTAAATAAAGAGCGCAGAACTGTGTATCTTCCCCAACCAATGATTCTTCTAGTGAATATGATCATGAAGGAAATGGAATTCAACCATCGGCTTATTCCCATGCTAATTAGTGCACTCTCTGACTCTCACACAATAACAGTAATCCAGACAGAATCAAAATCAAAAGCAACTTCTGTTGTTTTTTGGTGGTTAACGTTGTAATTGTACTTTGGTTATTACAAATAGTACTATTTTAGAACAAGAACACAGCCCTAAGAGTATGTGTGATTTTGACTTTGGAGGTATGGACCAAAGTCAGGGCTGGTATTTGTTAATTGGTGGTTCAGCCCAGTGAAGCTAATGGCGATAGAAGCTGCCCCACGGTGTCTGTCTGTTTATGTAGCTCCACTCTCCCCTAGGCTACTTTCCTGGCTTAATCCCTCCCCTATCCAGCCTAGAAATGCATTTCTTTTTCTTATTTAAGATTCCGTAGACCCTTCATATTTAATATTAGTATGAAGAGAAAACAGAGCCCCAGGAGAAAGATCAGAGTTTCTGTTCTGTTGAGGCATTGGAGTCATTCTTCCCTTAATGAAGAGGAACAGCAGGATGGATAAAAATCAATGACTTAAAAAATAAATTGGATTTTAATTTAAGTTTGAAAAATCTTTCTTGAGTAAAACTATTTAAAATTAACTTTTAAACCTATATTAATTCCAATTTATTCTGATGTATTAAATCATTTAAACATTAAAGAAGAAAAATCCCAAAACGTGTTGCTGGCAAGGTTTTCACATCGGGCCAGTGAGTCACTACTCATTAGCAGTGAAGAGAAAATAGTTGTTCTAGGTTCCATTTACTCACTTAATTTCGTTCAGTGATTAAAGTCAACACAAAGAAAATTGAGGTTTGTTTTCACTGTGTACTCTTCAGTTATTTTCCTAAAAAGATAGCAATATTAAAATTTTTCCTTGGAATTAAATATATCCATTTTGCCATATCTGGCACTCAGCACTGAAAAAGCAGGATGCCTATTTTCCTCTACCACCTATGGCTAAAAATAAAGTATAAGATGAGACCTACTAGTTTTAAAATCTTGAATGACATAATAGTCAGAAACAACCATTGCAAGTCACTTTAATAAGCCTTCCTTTGTTGATTAAAATAATTAATTTGAAAAGCAAAATGTATTTTGATAACTTTACATTTTCCCCTTGAGAACACTTGCATTAATTTGTATTTATAAATATTGATTTATAATCTACATTTTTGTAGATTACTACCTTCTATAATTGCTTTAATAAATGTGTATAGTTAGAAAACTATGTATGCATACATAATAAAATGGCTATACTTAGTCATAAATCAACATGTTTTAAAAGTTACCAGTCCGAGATAATCAGTCTCTCTTTAGGAAAATAACTGAGATGTATCAACGCAAAACAAGACAAAAATAAATCAAAGTTTTCTGCTTGCTGACTTAAAGGTCATGATTCTCTATCAGGCTGTTCTGTTCTAAGCCTTCACATAACTTGCTAAAAAGCCCACAGGTCTAGCTCCTCAGGGTTTAATATGCAATTGACCAAGCACATGTGATAGCACAGGTTATTCACATGAAAAAATCACAGTGCTACCACCTTTTGGCATGTCTGTCAGTCTTGAAAAACGAGCGCATTCTCTAGACATCTGCCACGAAGGAGGTGTTGAAGGGGGGGTTGTGTGTGCGTGCTGTTGTTAGGAGGAGCCTATGTAGGAAATGAGCCTGCTGTTTGATTTGAATGCATCTTTCTGTTTAATTCAAAGAACTGAGACTGCCTGTCCTACCTTAGCAAGATACCTATCTATTTGCATTTGACCATTATCTGGGTTAGAGAAAACATACAAGCAGCCCCTGTGGATGAGATACTGGTCAGCAAATCTGCAGAAGCAAATTAGAAASAGGAATTGGAGGATGAACTTGCTCAGAAGGCTGAGCAGCTCTTCACAGCACAAATTAAAATCTTGCCACTTCTTTGGGATTGGTGTCAATGCACGCACACTTCACTTGCTTCATGGGGTTTATTCCAGTTGGTTTCAGTGTGAGTAAATGGAAACATATCCATGGTTTTAGGGCCTGAGGATGTGCTAACTGCCTTCAGTCCTCACTGGAAGGGGGACCTTTGCRCTAGTGGGCAAAACTCACTTTGAAACTGAAAAGAGTTTTGTTCTGGCAGATGCTGAAAAAAGTGATGTAAACTGTCATTCAGCACTGAAGGGTAAAGGCCTAATCTGGATTTGGATTCTGATTTTTAACACTGCTGTATCATGGGGTGGGGGGAAGCTATATGTTACCTTTTTAGCATGTGCAATGTGTGTGTGGGGAAGCAAATATTATTGCACAAAGAAATGAAACTCCACATTTGCATATGCAGTTGTTTCAGGATTTACCCCAATACAGATTATTGATGGGAATAATATTTCTATTTACTCATCAATATCCTGTTTTGTTTCTTTTGTAAAAGCTTTTTCCCCCCACTCCTCCCCCACTCCCATCCCCCTGTTGTCTTTGTGCCTAGTATTTTTCCACACTTTATTTCCTAAAAGACTAGCAGGTTTGACGACGCATTGTGATTTCTTTTCTACAGGGCTTTATGAAGGAAGCTGGAGGCAGTTCTCATTAGTCTCACTGACATCTTTTATCACTTATCAGAGGAACAAGCAAACGGAGAGCAATTCCTTTGATCATGGCAAAAGTAGAAAGAGTATTAAAAACCCTATGAAGATTCACTAAGTAGAAAGTGGAAAAGACAGTCTGTGGCATGTTTCAAAGAAGTAACATGATTTAAAGTTGCCAGATTTGCTTGTACATATTAAAGAATTGTTAATGATGCTACATTTTACATGCATCCTTAGGTTTTTGTTTTTTTAAAAAAAACAGCCAAAGGACTTCTTAAGTAGAATGGATGGATTAGATCAAGTAGAAAATATCTCTAAAAGGTGAGCTGTGTCAGGGAGGAATTCTGGGATTCAGTGATAATTCTTGAAAATAAAAATAAGGTTGTAACGGTGGCACAATGGATTGAAAAAGAAACCTGCTCTCATGGGAGAATGTTAAGAAATCTTAAGAATTCCTTTTCTTTTGGAGGCATTCTGTGGTGAATCAATGTATGTTTGTGAAGACTGCATATGGGACCTGCAATGCTTGCAATTATCCATGTATACCTGACTGCCTAACTCTGACCTCAGAGTGCCACTGCTTCTTCATTCTATGGAAAAATAAGATTGTGTACCTCATTGTGTACCTTGCATTATTACCAACTGGGTAGGGAGAAGAGAGAAGTGAATATACCCTCCTACCCACAGCTGTCGAGCATTATGTAGTATAGATCCACTAGTGCTTTCTGTACGGCTGCAGCTTGGTTATCCACTGCTTATAAATCCCTTCTCGATTTCTGCATGTGATCAGCTCATATCTCAAAGCATCAGATTCAAATTGCCCTTGAAGACCCTTGTCTTAACCTGTGAAAATACAGACCACAATTATTTAGGCATTTTCTTCCCATATAGGTTCTGTGCCAGCCTTGTCCCTGCAGTGTTTTTTACTACCATAGCTAGTTTTTAACTATGTTGAATTTGATTTCGATATGATGTAATGTAGTACACTTCTACAGCACCCTTTATGCAAGCATCTCCAGAGCACTTTCTGATCAAGCTAAAATTAGCTCTGAACTACATATAAATTTCTAAAGGATTCATTTAAAAAAAAAAAAAAAAAAAAAAAAAAAACCAAAACAAAAAAACCAAAAACAAATCCCCCAAAAAAACCAACTGGTAAAGAGAAGGTAGAAAGGTATGCACTCAGTTCAAAGTTAAAACAGGCAGAGGGGCAAGTTCTCTGTTACGCCACAGTAACAGAGGAGGAACTAATTCAGTATATTGCTTTATAACAGGCTTGGAGTGTGATTCTCCGAGTTAGTGCAATGCACTGCTCTAACAATACTGTCCAGAATGAATTGCATGAATGCTGTAAATGACCTGGAGGTGGCAGGTGAAGCAATACATAGGTGGGTTATCAGATCTCCCTTTATGTACACATTGTTCTAACATTTGCTACTTCTGATAAGAAAAGGAAAGCCACACAATTCTTTGTGATACATGGCCTCAGTCATCCAAGAGGAAGACAATGGGAGGAATAAACAAATAGCTTTGAGGAACTTGAATCATGGATCCAAAATTATCTTTTTGCCMGAGCAAGGGGCTTGGAGATAAAGCAAACTCCAGTTGCTTTCTCAGGATTAAAAAAAGAAGGTTGTTGCCAGAAGTTGTCAGGAGGGACAGGCTGACAGAGGGTGACATGCTGAGGAAGGAGACCGAGTTAGATCTTTTCCTAGACCTAGAGATCTTAATGAAGATCAGACTAGCATATGATCTCTTTCATTGTTGTAAGACATTCTTTTGATCCTTTTCTTTTAAATAACTAAAATGTTTCTTTAAGGCAGTAATTTGATCGCCACCATTGTTCCTTCATGGAAGAGAACTGTAGGGCCWGAAGATGCATCAAACCTGCTGAGAAAATTAGAAGAGAGGTTGCTACCTGAGACAGGTGATGATGGTCTGAACTAGCAAGAAGAGAACAGAACATAGTTCAGTGCTCTTACTAATAGTCATGCATGTTTGTTAACAGCTCTGCCTGTACCAAAGGTGGTAGTCAGGCTGGTGGAATTCCACCTACATGGCTTGTCCCTGCTGTTTCCAGAGCAGTGAGACAAAGGGCATCAGTAATTATGATGTGGCAATCTCAAATCATGGCAACTGTGTGACCAGCGCAGATGCTCGAGGGTCATCTGCAACAGGCAGGAAAGCCTTACATGGCAGTGAACAAAAGGAAGAGAAACTTTATAGTCAAATGATTAGGAAAGACAGTATTTGAAGTCTGGCATTTGTTACAAAGAACAATGAAAAAAAATCTTTAGAGAAAAGTCAGATTTTTAAATACAATTGTGCAAGGAGACATAAGGTCTTATAACCATAGCTACTAGATAAGCAAGTAAGTTGCATTTTCTGTGGAGATGTGCCTTGTAACACTTCATGGCCCCAAGACAGTAGCTGAAAACTTACTACAGGGTGCAGCTGAGCCGTACTGCAGTATGGCAGGAAAGACAGGATGTGTGCATGACTGAAAACTTTATCTTAGGCTGAGCTTTTTAGATCTCTAAGGCTATATGTGCTTTTGTGAAATTAAGAACTTCACCAAAGCAGGAAGACAAAACGTGGAGAATGCGTACATTCAGGCTACAGTGTTCAGTGAATAAGTCCCATCTGGACCTGAGGAAGGACCGACAGTGTAGGTCAATTAGGAAGTTAAGGGTCCCTCTGGAGCTTGGCCTGCTGCAGCCAGTCCTTTATGCTGTGGTGAATCAATTGTCAAATGTGGCCACAGTGAGGTGAGAAATGGTCTCCCAAGTACATGGTTTCTGATTTAGAGACCTTTCCATAGCTAGCAAATTGATCTATTTTGCTCCAAATATAATTGCAGTGTCTGAGGCAAAGAGAATGGGATGGGAGGAAGGAGCAGAGAAGGTCTGTGAAGCAACATGGTGATGTTGTGAAACAGATGCAAAATAGTAGCTATAAATACATCCAGTGAAAAGATTGAACCTCTGGACTGACACACAAATAGTCTGCCCAGCTCTACCATGTGCTTCCTCTGACTGTGATTAGCTGTGTGATTGTTCTTTGTCTCGGCATTCCACTTGTTTGTTTATTGTGTTTACTGCTCCCTCATCCTCTCTACTGTGAGCATCAGTGGCGTGCTACAGTGTGGCAGAAGTAGGGAAAACATACTGAGATCAGATAAAGTATCTCCCTCGCACTGCCTGCATGCTCTGCCTCTTAACTTAGGTACTGAAGGGTTTTTGGGGTGGCAGCAGCAGGCAAAGGCTGTTTCAGAGTGCTCTGCCTTCCCAAAAGGAAATTAATTCCTTTCCTATACAAGAGATCTATATGGCAAATTAGGTCAGTTATCATTATGCTACTGCACAGCAGGACAAATCATAATTTTAAATACATTTAAAATGTAAGTACATTTAAGATACATTCTGATGCAGTACAAATCAAGCCTCTTACAGTTGCTATGTGGACCAGTTAGATGAACATGGAGCATAATAATCAAGGAACAAGTTAGTTGGGTTTACTGCTGCTTGTGAAGCCTATATAATTTATACCATTATTTATGTTTACTTGCAACCAAGTATCCTCACTGCTATCTCCTCAGGATAAGAAAAATACAAGTGCATAAATAAAAACCAGTTCTTCCTGTCAGTCTCTCTGAGTTACTGGTTTTACCCTGAAAATCTGCATGACTCTGTTCTCCGGAGGAGACAAAATGAACGGAAACTTATGCCCTTCCTTTCCCAAAGTTTCCCAAAATGAGCCCTAAAAATGCAGCCATCTGTTATGCAACTGACCAACCATTTGTTTGCTGCTTCCCAGATGTCTTTTCTCTCTTCATGATTCCCCAATAACAAACTTTTCTTCCTGGCTATGCCTCTTTTGAGTCTCTTTTTTTGACTGTCACAATTTAGTTTCATGGCAGACTTCATAATCTCATGGGCACCAGAGCCCTCTGCCAAGGTTTATGCAGATTTAAAGCCTGGATTAATCTGGCCCAGTATTTATAAAATGTTCTGAATATGTGAAGCACTATAAAAGCACTGTATATTATTACTGAGTCTACGGAAGTCCCTCCCTGCTAACTCAGCACACATTTAAGCTGCTGTTCCTGGAGATGAGGTGCAGTGACAGAAAGAACCAAATCCATGTCTTGTCTTCTGAGATCGTATCTCTCTCTCCTTTCTTTCTGTCTCTCTTTTTTTTTTCTTTTCTTTCCAGGATTTCTGGAAGAAACAGACTAGGAAGGAGGGAGACCCCCTTCAAAGATTTCACTTCCTGAGAGTATTTTTCAAAGGCTTCGGCATAGTCTTCCTGCGTTTTGCTGCTGCTGGACTGCCCAGTTCCCTCACGCTGTTCCCTAAGCACTTTTAAAAGCTGGCAGCCTCTGCAGAAACCTTTTAGAAAAAATATATCCTGATGCAGGGGGAGGCTGCTTTCAAACTTGGTCTGTAGGTGGCACTCAGTGGGGGGGGAAGCCAGTCTCCAAATCCAGGCCATCCCAGCGACTTTATAAAAATCACTAGCACGACTCAGGGAACTGTAGGCCTATGCTAGCCAAATCTCCTGTGTTTTTCAGGGGCTGCTTCCAAAAGCATTTCTATGTTTTGTTACTTAAAGCACAGATGAAGGAGATGACTGGCAACTACAGTCCAGGTTTAGTCATCATGTCTTCCCCTTCTGTATTATCAACAAGGGGACAAAGGTCAAAATCAAATGTGTATATGTGTAGTGTTTGGGGTATATTTATGCCTTTATATAATTAAATTAATGGAGCTTTAAAAGATTTTATAGTAGTTGGACTCAAAACAGGATCTGCTCTCGTTTTCATACTTGGGAGCGTGGCTATCTAAAATGGAGTCAATAAACTTTCCCCRGCACTGTTCAGAAGGCATTATGGGTCCATTTATTTTTAGTTCCCTCCCCCCATTATTTGATAGCTCTTTTAAGAGTTGAGTTTTACTTGGTTCCTTTTGATCAGAAGGAAAAGGTACTGTAGGAACTGAGACGCTGCAGTGACTCTGGCTTTGAACTCACCAGGTCTAAAAGCCTGCAAGAACATTTTCTCTTTCAGCTTTCTAGCCAGCTCACAGAACTGGCTCATAAAGGGGTATGTTAAATTGTCCTGAAGGACAGCTAGAAAGCTAGGCGCTACAGTCTGAACTCACAATGGAATTGAGATATATATATATATATATATATATATATTTAGTTTAATCATATTAAAATTTAAATGTTAGACTTTAGAGTAGATTTTTTTTTAAAAAAATCAAGTAATTAAATCCTTTTTGTTAAAAAAAAAAAGTTTATTTTCCATTCACTTCAGCTTGAGGGGGTCCTGAGCTCCTGCAAATGCTGCAGCTCCATCTAGTGGCACTGCTGCCAGTTATGAGGGTGGAGGCAAATCTTTTAGAAATGCTAATAATGAAGAAAAATATTAGGATTTAAATTCTGTATTTTCAGTAAAATTCTTTAAGAGATCCTTTCAGTTATCACAGAGTCTACTCTAGCGCTGCCTGGAATGAAACAATATTTAAATTACACTAGTTTAGAGAGATTAGTGTATGAAAGTCCATCCAGTCTATTTCTCTTCAGTATTTTTCTTGCCTGAATAATCACAGAAATACAGATGTATTCCTATTTCTAATAAAAGAAGGTAGTATGTTTAAAACTATGTATGTATATATAACCATGTGGTACTTGTAAATGTAGCTTTGATCCGAATTTCTTAAGACACATGGCAAACATTTATTAAGCATCAAAACATCCAAATTTGTTTGCTCTATCCACTCATCAATCCATCTGTCCATCCACCCATCCATCGTGTATAGAGATTGTGCACGTTTATATAGACAGTAGACCTTATTCTGCTCTCAATTACATTATAACTTAATTTATTTCAGTGTAGTTACTCTCAACTCTCACTGGTCTGACATGAAAATTAGTGTCTTGTGTATCTGTATATAGAGCAAATATATACTCACAAAGTGTGATGAACATATGTTGTAATGTGATCTTAATGTAAATAGGTTGGTTCTTTGGGGTTCTCACCTCATCCAGATGGGAACTGACATTCAGTATTTTACACCATTACAACTGTGTTTAGTTTTTCAACACATCTTGCTCCTGCCTTTGATCTAATCAGAAAATAAACATTCTTGATTTGATTTGCTCAGCTGCTGTCTGAGCCACAAAACCTAGATTTCATCTTGTGTCCTGAACTCGACTCCCATGCTGCTTGTACAAATCTGTTGAATTCAATAAATGTATTTAGCCTTATTAAGATTCAGGAAAGCAAATATTATCCTCCAGTGATGCAGCAGATAACAGGAGTTAATAACAAGTATGTGATAAAGATCACAGGATTCCCTGTAAACAAGATGCTGCATTGCACAGAGACCATCTTGTCTGCATATGTTTCATAAGTAACTAGGCATCCTCATGGGTTTCTTTAGTTATTTTAGAAAGTTGTGTAAACAGTATTATCTACTTAATGCCCCAAATGAGATAATAATTGATATGGAAGTGGGGCAAAGCTCAATAGATCGTAATACAATTCTCCATGGACTCTTGGAGATGATCTGCCCAGATTTTATTCAAATTTTCTTCTAGCTTGTATGTATGCAGCCTGTGGTTTGTTAGACATGCTAGACAGATGTTGGTTGGACAATATTTTCTTTTTTTGACCTTTTTTTCTGGAAAAAAATTAAATGTAAATTTATACTTGGATTGTTATGTGTTGTAGGTATACTTCAGAGGTGTCAATGACAATGTGAAGAGTAAGATCATACTGAAAATCTCTGATGCATTGTGTGCTGTTGTTGAAAAAAGTGGATAATAACAGATTGCTAGCATATATGGTACTCTGTAGTGGTTGTGTGATTCTTCTTGTTTAGACAAGAAGAGCAGTGGAAAGAAATACCGGAGTTCTAAGAAATGCTTAAAACTGGAAAAATGTATTTGAAAATATTTTTCTGTTCCTTCTTGTGGAAAATTATATCGAAGCCTGGAGAGTTTTTAATATATTCTAAAAATCTCTTATGCAAGACTTTCTGCTTTGTTATTTTTATAAAGTAGTGGTTAAAATATTTTCCCTATTCAACCACTTATTAGTTCTTCAAATATATTAATTAGTCAGACTTACTCAACTGTTTTCCATAGACATCACATGCAGTTGTCTCAGGTGTATGATATCAGGCAAAAATTAAGCTGTATTGCGATTGTCCATGCAAGATGAACTTAAGAACATGCAACCGTGACACGTCTCTGTTTTGCAAAGCTGTGATGCCAGTTGTGCTTAACTATTTCCCCAGACAGCCAGTGTGGTCTCCAGACCACTGTATTAGACTTTGGGAAAAATCACTTCTCTTTGTTTGTACCACAATTCCTCTAGCTGTAAAATGGGGAAAATGATACATTGGAATGTACTGATAAAATATAAGTAAAACATAGCTTTATAAAAGAGGGCAAAGCAATATTGGTATTCAAAAGAAATCTGAGATTTGATTAGACTTGATCTAGGTCACTCAGTGGGCTTGTGACGATGCCAAGAGCAGAGCTTGGGTCTCCAGACATTCTGTCTGTTGACTCCAGCTGCCTTCCAGGTACGGAGAATGGCTGATGAATGTTAATAATGCAAACAGGAAAATGCCAGCAACTGCTCATTTCCATTTATTTTATTAAATTGAAGAATTTTTTTGTAAAAAGCACACATTGTTTTCGGAGACAGGAAATGGATGAAATGGATTTATTTATAAAACAGGCTTTTATCACTCAAATATTGTACAGCAATGAAGAGTGGAAGTAAAATGGCTGCTTGGAAGCAGGAACCACCTGCTTGCTTAATTTATGTTCCGTTCTTGCGTATGTGGTAGCGCCAGAGTTTTCTTCTTCCAAAATAGCTTCACTGATGCAGTGCTATTCACTTTTGCTGGCCTGGCACCTGGAGAGGTGTGATGTGTACTTTAGGGACAGCATGCAAACCCCGTGGAAAGTGCACAAGGATTTTAGTCATTGTTTCTCCAATGGCTTCTCAACAAGAGTTAAGGAAGGGCATTAGATAAGCAAGACAGGTAGATGTGGATGAAGACGTTAGCTATTTCCTTTTTGAGCCATTCTTAAAACATTATTCAGAGGAAAAACAAGATGCGTTGGCAGGTAGAGAGCACCCATGTAATTTTTAGAAATCTTATGAAAGACCGATTCAATTCATGAATGGGGGCTCTGCAGCCACTACTGTATCCCTGCACCGGGCAATGTTAATGGGGAAAGAGACTAATCTCTGACTCCCTGCAGGAAATGTGCCCTACCTGGCTACATGATTTTAACTGTGGAAGACAGTTGCATGTACAGGCAGAAGCAACCTTGCAGGCTGTCATTCCAAGTGGAAGATCGTAGAGTCAATATGGGAGCTGGAATGCCATTACCTTTTAGTTTAGTAACATGTAACTGCTGAATACCCACTTTGCTGTAAAAAACAAGTGAAAAAGAACATGCAGAAGTTGACTTTTTACATGTGAGTAATTGAAAGCAGAATTCTTTCGGCAGGTCCAATCAGTCTCTGAGAGTACACAGCTAAGAAATCAGAACTGGCCAATTGCCTATGGAGCTGATGAGTCAGCATGGTCTCACTACAGTCCAGTGCAATAAATAGATAATTTTGTAACTTCTCTAGTGTATAAGGAAAGTAAGGCCTGATTCTAAAATAAGACTGCATTAGTAAGAAACTATACAATCAACAATAAGCATACAGGTTTGGCAACGTACCAACTCTTCCATTTCAAGGTATCTTCAAGAAATGAAATAGGCTTGTATAAATCAAAATTGCCTCCATCCCAATGCACATTTCTAACTTAAATGTTGGAGTTAACTTATTTGGTCAAGTTTCACAGCTTTTCTGATCAGTGAGTACTGAAAACCTGAATGAGGAAACTTTACTGGGGAAGTACTGGGTGAGGAAATAGGAGCACAGAGGTTAAGTTACTTATGCAAAGTTCAGACCAAGTCTGTGGCAGAGCTCCAGGTGAAATCCAGGCCCTGTAGGTCCCCATTCATTGCCATCACACTACCAGCTTTCTCTTTCCAAGGATATTCAATGTCATCTCTGAAGAGATTAATAAATCCGAAGGTCACAGGCTCTGCAGTTGTAGGAAGGGAATACATAAATGATTTTCTTGGTGAGGTTGAATCGTTGGGGGAGATTTTATTTTTGTTGTATTCTAATAGTAATGAAATCAAAAACTGATTTTATGAACACTACACTTGACCCTTTGATGACACATGCTGTAGGCTCTGCAGATTCACACATGAAGTGGCTTGACTGGAAGTCTCAATGCAGCAGAACTTGAAATCAGCCCTCTGAGTGAGGCAGATCATATGTTCTTCCTGGGTAGCTCTGAAGATGTTGTGGCTGACTGGTGCCACAGATGCCCCACTGAAAAGGCTCTCCATTAAAGAAGTTCAGCATGGGGGAATTATCCAACAGACACATTGTTCTTTCTTCACACCTTTCCTGTATTTATTTAGTTCATTTTGCCCCATAATACAAGGAGACTGACCTCTGCCTTCTGGTAGGTAGGGACAAAGTGACTTATTCTAGGACCATTTTGCTGACAAAACTCTGCTAGTACATTATATGGAAAAGCATTCTCAGAAGAAATTTGGCTTATACCAACAAAACAGGGGGGGGGGGGTGTTGGTACTGTTTATTTTAGTGCCTTTTGAATTACATCAATTTTTCTCTTAGCCAAATAGCACCTCCTCATATTCCTAACATGCACTGCCATGCCAACAAAAATTGGTTAGCTTTGGATCAGTTAATCCTTCAGAGGTGGAAAGTTATAGCATTACCACAAGTAAAGGTTAARTAAGATCTCTTTGATGTGCTGCTTTCCTGGTACTTGTCCTTGCTAGACAGCATGTACTTACGGACACTAATCTCGTAGTCAGCTGTAGGGTGAGGGTCTGTGGACACAATTAGCTACTCACGTACAGTCCCATAGGAACCTGAGGAGAATCCAAGTCAGTTGTGCCTGGGATGCTGCACACAATGAGGGGAGGGAGCAAAAGGGGGGAAATTATTTTTCCTTATTCTTTTGGTCTTTCACCGCAAACTGCTGTGGAGCTAGAGCAGCATGACGGCCATGCTTCCTTCCTGCCTTAACTCCAAGTTGCCTGAGTGTGATGCAGACCCCAGACATGCTTCYTCCTTTGCCACCTTGTTACTGATTCAGACGTGATCCTCTAAGAAAGTGTTACCTTTGATCCATTTTAACTGTCCTGCAATATGGTATGTTGTGGGAAGATTAATCCTTAAGTCTCTTACTTAATTACTCTTAATTCTCTTACTTCTCGTATAACTAGAAAAAATAATAATTGTCAAATAACAAATAAACCACATATTTTGAGTTTAATGCCTAGCTGTTAATAGCTACTTAAAATATTAACTTTCCACCCTAGACACTCCTATTATTCTGTATTTTTTCCAAGCCATCCTTCTTGTAACAATGCACAGCAATGTTTTTCAGGTTCAGTGCACTTTCAATTACCTGATTCTTTTATATGTCTGGGAGGTAAGTTAATACAGTTATTCCTAATTTATAGACAGTGTCATTGTGGTGCATGTAGTATCTGTACCTGGAGCACAGGCCTGAAAGTACTATGGACTCCGTTCAGCAGAGAATAATGACCCATGCTAGCATGACATGTTAATTACAATATTTATGAGAATTAATTCACCAGATTATTAAAATAAGTGTATGGGAGAGATAATAGACTTGAGGGAAATTACAGAGGCAGGTAAATAGAGACCTTTTCAGCTCTTAGGAAGCTTTCACAGGAGCATTAGGGCTGAGACAATCTTAGTATTTGTATATGTGGGTTGGATCCCTGAAAGAATTAGCTGTAATATCACGCTGCCACCAAGATGATATTTGCATGGTGTACTAGGCTGTAAAACTAAGGCAACGCCCAATTTACATAAACCTCTAAAAGGCAACAGGGAAGCACACGCTTAACACAGACTGTCTGTGAACCATGTGTCTCACAGCTTGATAATCAGAATTAAATGCTAGCATTATATTAGCCAGATGTTCTCCTCAACAGCACCCTTCTGTGGTTCCTTTCCATTATGTATAGAGCGCACGTGGTATGAATTTTCTACCCTGGTCAAAGCTGTACTTAAAGATCACCCCAAACAAAAATGTGCCTTCAATGCAAGTCGTAAAACTGTATCGGCTACAAAAGGGAAATGAAGCATATTCCCTCATCTCTGAAGGAATGATCATTGCTTGTATTTTTTGCTCCTACCAAAGTTGATTGTAAACATTCCCCCTAGGTCCTCCCACCCATAGCAGTTGACTTCAGTGGGAACAGGACCGATCCCATTATTCTCAGAAATGGCAAGTGTTGTTTGACCAAGCTTCAGCTGGAGGAGTAAAAAACTACAGTCAGTGTCTGAAGATGCATCCTTTAGATTGCATCCACTGAGAAGATATTTCTCTTCTTGAAAGGGAGTAGTTTCCACATGAGCAAGCAATGCCTCTGATTCTGCAGATTCTTAAGTGCTTTATTCATTGTATTTTCCTATTCTGACTTTTCACATGAAATAGGCTATGTCCAAAATAAGCAAATCATAAATGATTTTTTGTTGCAGATTTCTTTCCAAAAACCTTAATGAGCTTAGGTGCTCCTCACATCTGTAGAGTAAATATAATATTTTCCAACATAAATGTTAATGTCCCTTTTGAGCATGAAAGATATTTAATTTTTTTCTATTAATACAAAGTTATGTTAGCCAAACAGGTAATTTCCAGTTCTTACTCTTTCAAGAGTTTGTGTTCGGGAAAAGGACCTGACAGCTTTGTTCTTTAATGAAATTGTTTCTTGTGTTCATTGCACATGCTCCCGAACTGCAAGTTCTTTCAGGGTAAAAACCCGTATGGGATCTTTTTTTGCCTTCCATTCCTCCAGTTTTTCTTGCAAAGACAGAAAATCCTTGCCAAGTTCATATGCCAAAGTGATCATTGTTTCTAACAATGGAATATAATACCTGTGGCTAGTATGCACACGAAGACGTGATAGAGCTTTTTCTCCATATTCAAAGGCACTTGCTGGGTTTTCCAGGTCCTTGTGGCACACCACGATAGCACAAAGAGTAGGGACAATTGAGACAGGGTTGCCTCTCGTCAGCCTTTCCTGCAGACCAATGACTTCTAAAAGGATTTCCAAAGCTTTGGTGTACTGGCCACCCCGCAGGCAACCATATGCTTCCTGAAGCTCCGGCCTTGTTAAAAAGTCAATAAATTTTTTTGACCTTCGGATATATTTCATAGCATATAGAATTCTCAGATAGTCCTTGAAGGCTAATTTTCTCTCATTTATTATTTCTTCTGTGAAGTTCCCTGTTAGAGTTTTTTTGGGAAAGGTCACATCCTCCATTTCTTCACTAAACTCCTCCAGCAGACTTCTGTGCAGTTTCTCAAAATCTGAATAACGTCGTTCAATTACAGACTTGTTGCTGTCAAAACTCCCTGTTTGCAAAATGATGATTTTATACATCTAAACACAATAAAACAGAAAAATAAGCATGAGAAGGATCATTCTAGCCTCAGTGCAGTCAGATTTTGTCTGTTATTGCTTTGAAAAGACTTTGTGTTTATATATTCCACCAGCCGAAACCTTCCTGCACCAATTTCGTGTGTAATCTTGTATACTCCTATGGTTTACAGCAGTGCTGCTAAATTAGTTGCTGTCTGAGATTATGGTGCGTGCTCAGTGTAGGCCCGATCTTTGAAATCTGCAGCCATCAAATTAATTCCTGCCTCCTGCTGTTTTGGACTTTTGTCACCAGACTTAGCCTTAGCATGTAAATAAGTTGTAGATAAACAATACATTACCAGATCCCATCCTGCAGGGTGCTGGGAATGGTGAACTAGCAGCAGACTGAAGCATGTAAAATCACTTACAAACTATTTCTGTAGCTGTACTTTGGTTATAACAGCCATGGCTGCTGCAATCAATCATCTTCAGTAAACTGAATGGATTTCCCAGACTTAATATTGAATGTAATCTATTTTACATTGGTCGTAATACTCAGAAAATGTTGTTTGTATCAGACATTTCTAGGGATTTGGGGGTGTTATTAATGCTGTGAAAGAMGGAGGAGTATTTGGCAGTAATATCTGGTGTGTGCAAAAATAAGATGGAGCAACTCCAAAGCCTTTTTTCCCCTCTAAATCATTGTCCTGTTATTCAAACTCACTTGGCATATAAATAATGCAAAAAAAATGTGACATTTCTACAAAAATCTGTTTGCTATCCAAAATCCTTCACTAACGGCTAACAGCAACGCTGTCCCGCATTAACAGTACTCAAGAATAGGTCTTCCTCAGCTCTTCACTAGCCTCAAAATGACTATAATAAATGTGATATTAGAAAAATAGCTGCAAAATAAAATTGTGTGTTATGTGTTATACGAACAGATTCTCTTCTGGTCCTGATCCAAGCATAATGATGTTGAGGAAGGGCCATATCCCTAATGTGTGTAAACCAGTGGAGCTCCACTGAGGCCAGCTTCACYGTGTCACCGTACACCAGCTAAGGACACGGACTGTTGACCTTCCCGGCTTTTGGAGGATGACCGTGTTCACATTCAACTTCACCCTGTTCCCAYTGAATTATACAGGAACTGGAGCAGTTATACTCATGCCAGTTGTTTTCTTTGCTGCTGTTGAAGGGTGCAGACCAGTACTAGCACTAGCGTTTGTCTGATTATCTTCCTTGTTTTTCCTTAAAGAGAAATTCTCTCTTTTAATCTTCATAAATGATCTTTACAGGCACTCCTTTAAAGGTTTCTAAATTTGAGCTGACTTCTCTGATCTTTTTTCATTTGTAAGCACTGTGACTTTTTCCTATACTTTGTCCTGCTCCCTGCTGATAAGTGTATATGCTTGATGCATATCCAAAAAATGCTATCATTTTATCAAGGGCAGCTAAGTGAGTAATTTACACATACTTGGGTTTTTATTTGTGGAGTGCGGATGAAAAAGGGAAGAAATACCATTTAATTAGACTATCCTTCAAATTGGCTAAATTTTGTTGTAATGTAAATCTTTTTGCCTAGGCGTGTAACTTATGACTAAGTTTACTGAATGATACTCTTGTTCTCATACAGTTATACTAAAACAATTTTTAACTATTCAACAAGCTGGATACTATTAAGTGTATGCAAGAATGGCAGCATCTAAGTAGGTGTGTATAGCATGCAACAAGATCTTAGGACAGTCTCCAGAACATTTACCTGCTTCAAATTCTACCGAGCTGCATCACCCGGTATCAGCAACACTATATGATTCTTAGCATTTTTTATCTACAGATCTCAGAGGTTGTTGCAAACAAGGAAAATATCCCTATCTGAATTTCACAGAGGAACTGAAAGAGACTTGCTTTAGATCAGTCCTCCTGAAGGCCAGGAGCAGAATCAGAAATAAAAACCAAGTCTCAGTAGTCTCAGTACTGTGAGTAAAGATACAAAAGTCCAACCCTGTTCCTGTCCCTCATACTCAGGTTTCACCTTAAAAATATGACAGAAATATGCCATCTAATGGAGCTCTAGGTAGGAAAGGGGAACGATGCCAAGCAATCTAGCTGGAGGATGTCTTAGACTTTGTCAACATCAAAGAATTTTGCACCTGTGCTAACATCAATCTCTGATGTGGAAGTTATACAAATGCAATTCAGCTCCTACAGCAGGCTACCTCAGTGGAAGTGCAACTATATTGATATTTTTATATTTGTGTGAATTTCTTTAATGCTGACGAGCCTCTGGGTGTTAAGGATACTCAAACTACTAATTTACTTGATATCACTTTACCACTGCTGCAGATTTTGTGAACTGATTGTCAGAGGGTTTTTTTTAGGGGCAGATTCCACCAGCTATGCCCATGTGAGAACAGGTTCTACCTGGTATGAACATGGCTTGCAAAACTTGGCCCTCGGTAAGGCCTTCAGGTAGTGAGGCATGCTGTGTGCTGTGCAGACCCCTGTAGAGTGAATAAAAATTAATGATCTTCTTACATATTAATTTCTTAGCTTACCACATATTTAGATAAGTGATGCTCTACAATTCTGGTTGATGGGATTTCAAAAAGGAGTTTGACTTGTCTGCACTGGCTTTTTTCATTCCTCCAATATTCCTGAAGCTCCTTAGTGGTCATCGAAGAGTTGGGACTTAGGGATGCATTGGAATCTAAAAACAATGTATTTAGTATTTCAGATTAGAACCTTTGCATTTGGAAAGAAAACTCTTATGCATTTATTGTGAAAGGAGAGCCTTAGAATTTCTGTTGCTGTAACAGCAAGACCTAAAGACTGATAAAATAAGTGATTTCACTGCTAATAAAGACAGATCCAGATCCTTTGAGGAAAGCTATTGTGGTCTGAAATTTTGAAAGACAACAAACTGGCATCAGAATATGAAGTTACAGAAAAAATACCGACAAGAAGTATCGTATGTCTAGGTTGTAACCTCGGGCACAGTCTGAGCAGGAGGTATGCTTCACCATCCCAGAAGGAGCCCTAAGAAACGCTGACTCAGTCTTCTGAATCAGATGTTTCTCCAGGCTTCTTTGTTGCTAAAAGGAGGAGATAGTATAATGCAGCTGCAAATTCAGACATATATTCAAATACTGACCCTATTCAAATATTGGGTTTGTGCAGTAACAGGTGAAAGCTGAGAAAACATGAATATCCTAACCTTAAAGCAGAAACGCGGATAACCAGCTTAGCCGAAGGAGGAATTCTCACATCCTCTTTTTCTTTTGTAGCTGAACTGATGCCACAGTTCAGCTACAAATATTTTTATATACCTCCCTCCCTTCCTCTCTCTCTCCCCCCACAGTCACATACACACACACACACACACACACACAAATGTAGGACAGCTGGTTGAACAGCTTGCTTACAGGGGAATTCGATGTAGCTTTTAAAAAGGGTGATTTCTCTGTCTTTGAAATCTACTGACAACAGTTTTCATCAGGTGGCATATAGCCTAGCAAAATGGATAAAAGAAATGGAGTATCTGTATCTCAGTGGGCACACCAGTCCCAATTTCCTATCGATAATGTCTCTGTCAATGCAGTCAGCTGAAGTCAGTCTGCAATGTATCTAACACAAATGAATGGGAAGATAACAGCTTGATGCAGAAATAGAATTGTAAAGGCACCAGAGTACTCTTTCAGTGGCCCCACTTCTACATGTTCTTAATAATTTGGCCATACAGTTTCAATTATCAAGGCCTTTGGGGTTTGGCTCAATCTCTACAAAGGATATATTTCCTAAGAGAGGTGGTGTTTATGACATCTTTGCAGGCTGAAAATCTTGATGAAATTATATATATTTTCGATTATATATAACATTTTCTTTAATAACAGATGACAGCAATCTTAGGCATAGTAAAAGTTCAATGCTGCCTCTTCATAAGGCATGTGAGAGACTACTGCTTGAGATTAGCTTCAATCCGGTTCTTGGTGTCCTTGCTGATACTGCCAAGCAGTTCAGATTTTGTGATGTACTGAAAGTGCACTCCCGAGACAGGACATCTGATGATCACTGTTTTGGTCCCTGGTGTGTAAATTAAATCTGGAATACATTTTAGGCCCAGGGATTTAAAAGGAATACTCTCTGTGTGTATATACATACCAGGATGTGCATCTGTTCCACTATTGCTACATTATTACTACGAGTTTAATCAAGGCTTATCTTCAGTGGAGTATAGCAGTGTAAATCTGGACTACTGCTGCAATAAATAAAGCAAAGGTTTTTATATAAAAGATTAATGGCGTCAATAGCTACATGAAAAATAAAATAAAAGGTTAGCATCAACCTTGCAGGTCATCTTTTTCTSGGTTTTCTTTTCTCACTTGACATGAAATTTCAGCTTTTGGTTGATTTTGTTCTTCATCAGTTGGACTTGTGGTAGAAAATGTGGCAATCCTGCTTACAGCTTCCAACAGCTCCCTTTCTGCGGTGCAGTGTGAGTCTTGGTCCATTGCAAGCTATCACTGAAAGATTACAAAAAATATGACATTTCTTAGTAGCATGCCTTTAGAGGATCCAGTCTGGTAATCATTTTTATTGATTGACTTACAAGTTCACAGAGAACAATGAGTATGAGGGCAACTGTAGTTTCATAAAAACTAAAGTAATAAATAGAAATATCTACATAGCTATCAGTGGAGAACCATTCCTATTACCATTGCCATTGAGAGTGTTTGGGTATCTTTTTGGCAGATTAAAATCAAACATGAAAACCATAAGAAGTTACGTTGCATAAGATTAGGTGGGGAACTCCATTCTTATCTATGAGAATTTTATCATAAACTTCAGTGGGGGCAGATTTTTTCTCCTTCTATTTTGCCCTCAAGCTTGCAAGTATGAGTTCAGATGAACTAAAATCTTGGAGATTATTAGTATAACTAGCAGCCTGGCTCTCTTATAATGCTAGAATTTACTGTTCTCAAGACTCCAAAACTTGCCATCTCTTCTTAATCACAACCTGTAGGGCAAAATAGGGCGATATCTAAAATAGTGTAATACTTTTGTCATATTTCACAGTTTCAAGTTCTCTCCAGAGATTTGTCTCTGTACTGTGAGAACAAACCAACTGAATCTGACAGTGGCAAGGTGGAARGAGAACTGAGTTTTCTAATTATTATACAGAAGCATTCTGCCTTCACTTGTTCTTTTAACCTATATACTGTGCTTGTAGTAGATCTGTATGCCTGTTCTGCTAGGACTACTATTTTACCACATACTGGTAAAATGCCTAACACAATATACTCCTACTCCATAGACCAGATTGGCCATTCTGTTGCATAAATGTCTCCCCAGGATGTTGTTGTTTTTCAAAAACCTCCCTGTTACATCATTGTGTTATACTAGCAGTTGAAAAAGTTCTAAGAGCATCCTAACAACTTTGCCAGGGTGCTGTGTTCTGTTAGTTAGCATGAGAGAAGTGTTGCTCACAATTCAGCCAACGGGTGAAAATCAAGTAGCATAAAAATCTACTTTAAAAAAATACAAGTCTCCCTGCTACAAATGTAAAAATAATACCCAAGCAGTGGTTATTAAGTAATGAGAGGGTTTAGGACAGGGATGTTACTACATATCATTTTGCCTCCACTTGTCTACCACACACTTATGCAATTCTGGATACAGAGAGGAGGAAACTCCTTCAGCAGACCTATTGATTTCTGGCAAACTGTGAGGCTATAAAAAGAAAAGCAATTACTTTCCCCACTGAAAATAATGGAAGTGTAAACCACTTTCCTCTAACAGAAACCCTTCCTTTGCCTGGCTTGGATAAGCAAGTACACACATGTTGTCATCCTCCTTAACAAAAGCATCATGGAAGCTCTTAGTTTTGGATTTCGGACTAGGAGGTGAAAGTTCTCACTGTTCTTCTAGTCCTCCTTAAGATCTGCTTTTTGAACGTGAAGAGTAGCCACCTATGTATGATCTACTGCTCAGTCTTTTGAAAATCATGACAGTTTATCCCAAGAGCATAAACTTGCAAATATTTGCTTTTAATGTAAAGATAATCTCAAATATACTAGATTAAATAAGGAGTTTGAAAATGGCTGAACAAATTTAAGTGACAACTTTTTTCTTTGTTGTGAGTTGGTATAACCTTACAAGCAAAACCGTATTTATATTCAAGATATATATCTTTATAGATGTATAACTTTATATACATAAAATGTGTGTATACATAAAAATACCACTTTAAAACATGATTTACCAGAGAAACACAACACACTTGTAAATAGAAGAATGCAGAAGTGAACATTATGATATACAAGTCTTCTGCCTTGAATACATTTGCCTTGAAAACTATCCGTACTTCATATAAACAGTTTCATTTTCACAGCTAAAAATCATTGTAAGCTCTTTTAACTAACTATTTTTTTAACTATTCATTTTTACATATAAAAAAATCCAAAACAACACAAAAAACCTGTAAAAAATGACACAATTTTACTTTGAACAGACACTCATCCTGTTCTGTTTCAGGGTAAATGCCACTCCAACTGCTTCACTGAGTTGTAAGTAACACTCGAAACTGAAGTGCACAGAATACTCACCTGGAAACTGCTGAAGAGCTTTTAGTTGTGGTGCATGTGCAGTCTGTACGAAGTCATGAAAAGCCTGCTTCGCATTTTCAAAACGCTGAAAAATATGTCCGTGTTTCCTTCTAGCAGGCACATTCTGTGTTTTATAAAAAGGAAGGAAGAAGCCTCGATTAAATCAGACTTCCTCGTCCAATTGGCTCGCCAGTTCTGGGCTGGCTGATTACGCATGACATTTCCTATCTGCCTCGCACAGCCCTTGTGCTGTCCGGGGCGAGGCACGGCCTGCTGTCCGCAGGGCAGCTCCGGCAGCGAGGGCAGGTCTGCAAACCCGAGTGTCAGGATTACAGGTGCAAACACAAAGACTGGCAGAGGAAAGAGTTCAACAGTAAATACAACTACAAAATCAATGAAAACTCTGCATGCATTTCTGAGACCAGAAAAACACACTTAGCAAAAGAGAGATTAGGAAAGAAGAGCCAAATATGTAAATGTACTTATGTGGAAAAATATGCCCCTTGGGACATCTTTAAAATACAGACTTAACATCCAGTTTAGAAAAGAGAAAATGCAGATGGTACCACAATGAATAGCCTCAATCTATGTAACCTTGCTCTTCTGACAGAAATCCCGATTCCGCACAGTGCTTAAACATATGATTAATTTCAAATATCTGCTTAATTAAAGTTCAAAAAGGACCATTATCATATCTGACATGACTACTAAACTTGAAATGGGCTTATATGTGTGCCTAAAATTAATCCTGTGCTTAAATTCTTTGTTGAACTCAGGACAAAGTGAAGAAGAACGATGCATTAATCCACACGCCCTTTGGCCCAGATGCTTCCTTTTGCAGTTCACGACACTTTGGAAATTTGCTTTAAAGCATCAGGATAGCTATTTCTGGGGTAAATAATATGGATGCTCTCTTTTTTTAGTAAGTAAGTTTCCCCATTGCCAAAGCTTCCCCCTTGCCAAAGCTCACTCACTGAAAAACCAAGTGATTTTAATGCAGCACAAATGTGGTAGGCAAACATCCAAAGGACCACATGGATCCTGCCCCACACATTCCTTTAGAACAAACAATTTTAAATAATGTAAAACCAGGGCCATAAACTGGTAATGCTTCTCTTCTGCTTTATTTGTAACATAAAACAATGCCAACTTTAACTTGGACTCAGTCTAAATGTAGAAGTTTTGCCAAAATAGCTGTCAGAATGATGAAAAATCACTCCCATGCAGCTACAGCCATACTGGCAAAAGCCCTAGTGTAGATGCCATTATATTGGCAGAGTCCTTTAGCCAGTTTAGCATGTTCCATGCGGAAAGTGATTTAAGTTACACCAGAAAAGAAATCTGTGCTTGCCAATACAGCTCTAAGGTGTAGCTATACCAGCCAACCCTTTTAAGTGTAGACAAGGCATGAGTTTCTGGCRCAAGTCTCATTCCTTTAAAGTTAGATTTATGGGTTTGGTTACAATTGTGAGCTAAAACCAAGGGGGATTTCAGTCCATTTCACTCATGCTGACAGTTCACAGATGTATCTAAGCTTTGAATTCTGAATCTGTTAATTTATGTGTTGCCAAAAAGCAATGTATTATTTTGTGATGCTTTGTGCTATTGTCCTGCTCTTGATAAAGCTAAAAGAAAAGAGGAAAGTATATTTTTCAGTATATTAAGTATGACTTCGACTTTCAATTATTTCAGAATAAGTAAGTTCTAGTCAAATTAACCTGGATCATTAAAAAAAAAGTGAAATCTGTTATTATGAGCATGCTGACTGATATGAAATAATTTACAAATCAAGAGCATTCTGCAAGAATTCTGCCTGCCTTAGCAGAGCCAGCTGCTATGGTCACAGCCAGTTCCTGAATGGGTTCCTTGTGCTCAGGACTTGTGACATCCACAGTGGGTTTAGCAGGCTGCTCCTCCGCATCCCATGAGCTCCAGTTTGGTCCAGACAGTCCCTGGCCCTTCACTGGGACCCAGTGTTAGTCTGGCAGCATTTTACTTTCCTACTTTCCTTAATTAGCAGCAGGAGACGTTGGCTCCGTCGGCGCAGGGGGGGCTGTCGCCACCTTCAGCAGTGGGTGCCGTCAGCAGTGGCCCCTGTCGGCGCCCTTGGCGCCGTCGGCAGTGGGCGTCGTTGGCTCTGCCGGCAGTGGGTGCCCTCGGTGCTGTTGGCGCCTCGGCAGTGCGTGCCACCTGYGCCGTCGGCAGTGGGCACCATCAACGCTGTCAGCAGTGGGCGCTGGTGGCAGTGCGTGCTGTGGCAGTGGGCGCTGTTGGCTCCATCGGCGCAGTGGGTGCCATCGGCAACAGGCACCCTTGGCAGTGGGCACCGACAGCAGTGGGTGCCATCGGCGCAGTGGGCACTGGTGGCAGTGGCTGCCGTCAAGTCCATCGGCAGTGGGCTACAGTCTACAATGTACAGTGGTGTTTGCTAGCAGAATGCATAACTAGTATCTTTCTTTTAATATTCTCAGTTCCATTTTCAACAGTCAAATACTGTGTAAAGGGTTAAGCAGTGGAAAAGGTGAATTTTCACAATGGCAGCATACCATTCTGAAAGATGGGCAAGTGCACTTACACTACCAATTTATCTGACTATTCATAAAACTGTGGTAAATTTTAATGGAAAAGAATGTTCTGTCATAGTCAGTAATGGAAAAGGGATCCTCATGCACTGGCTCACTCAGAGTTTGTATCCTGTGAAAGCCCTGACTTTGTCTGGCATAAAGAGCACAGTGTTAAAATGCATCTACCAAGGGATATGGAAAAATAGCGCTCTGCAATAACACAGGAGCATGGCAAGGTTAAAATCGTAACACTGCACTGCATAAAAGTAGTTGTCATAGGAGTTAGGTCCTCCATACTGATTTAAGATGAAAGGACTCATTTTAGGAAGACTAACCTGAAAGTTTATGTCTAAAACTTGGTATCCAGCCACCAGATGAGCTAGCCTTGCAATGCCGTGTTAAGGATGCCTGTATTGAAAGACCACGTTTGTGCTTTTGATAGTTAAAGAACCAGAAGGGACTGTTGCGATAGYGTAAACAACCTGCCTTGATTTATACCCCCATTTGGACAGTTCACATTTTCCCAAACAGATAGAATACATAAACCCAGACAGACACAATATTTAACCATAGAATACAAAGCTGGTATCAGCTTGAAAAATTGTGAGATAAACCAATGTTATATACAAATTGCAGTTTACTGCCAGATTTTATTGGCATTCTATTCTAGGCACAGCAAGGTCTTATTCTTGTTAAAGAATGTGGCTGCAATATCCCTATTACAAAATACTCTTCAGCTTCTGTCCTAAGAAATAACTTGCTTCAGGCAACCTCATAGAGTCTGTGCTGCTTTTCCCCCTCAGGCCCCAAACTATGTAACTAACCTTATTTATTTTACCAAATCATTCATTAGAACTGTAGACAATGAGAAAAAACAAGAGGCAGAAATACCTAACATATTTATCCAAGTCCCTTTTTATCACATAACTAATATTTAGAAAGTGCTGTAATGTTCTCTTTGATGCTTCTAYGAGAACCTTTCCTCTCTTTTTAATGCAGCTGGATAAATACATACCATTTCCACGTCTGAAATAGCAGAAAAATTCAGCTGTTCTGCATGAATATTCTGCACTTTTGGGGTGATGCTGTGATAAATGACTACGATACTCCTGGCACAGCACAAAATTCTGTTCCATGCTATTTATATAATGTTTAATTGTATAGTGTTGTGTCATTTGAAAGTGGAATTTGTTTACCATACTTCGTTATTACAAAACATGTCTCTCTTAACAAGAGTGTGGTTTAAAGAAATAATTTGCTGTTTAATGGAAAATATCTTGTGCTGGTGTTACTGACAGGGTTTTCAACATGAGAGAAATGTAACAGGGCCATTTTAACACTGCCAAAACCCTGTTATCACTTTACAACTCCTTTATACTCTAAAGGAGTATGAAGGAGCTGTAGAGTAAACAACAGTCTTGGCCTGCCTTTCATCTGTGGTCTGTCAGTGACACAGAGCTGTAATGCAAGCCCAGGGGGTCAATAGGGTATTAACTTGGGTTAAATTTCACAAGCACTATTCTGTCTGAAGAATGACAGACTTTCTAAATGGTCTATGTTGGTCATTTTTCCTGCTGAAATCATAGAGGGTTAAGTACATAATCACATGGAGTAGAGAAATATTTTTAAATATTTGAGTTATTAGGTATACCACATGTAGTTATTCCTACCTAGTATTTTGATACTTTATTCTTATAATGTGTCTGTCTCCTTTTCTTCTCAATTATAATTATGGTGTACTTAGGGTAATACTCATAGTCATGTTCCATCTGTGAGTTATTTATACCCAAAATGTAAACATCATGAAATCTGGGATAACAGGATTTATAGCAGACATGCTAATGCATTTTACAGTAGCGTAAAAGGCAGCTCTACAAATGGAGGAAAATGCAGCTGCTGTGCATAGATAGCCACCTTGAGGATTAGCAGAGCATAACTTGGGTTTACCGTGTGTCCTGCAAAATGAAGACACGTAATGCATAAATCTTAGTATCTTTTCACTGCTATTTATTCTTTAAAAATTAAATTTTGCTCTTAAGTGACTAAATAAAATGATTAGTGTGAGCATTCATTCCATAGTAGATGGAATCTCATCATTTCCTCAGGAGTTTCCAATAAACTCCTGGTTTCTGACACTCAGACCGTGTACTTTCCATCTCGCACATACCCACATTAACAAGAGCCCATGTCGTGCCTTCCCATCTTCCTACCAAAAGCCGCGGTAGTGACCCACATCGCTTCAGAGCTCGGAAGCGGGCACTCCAGCCCTGATCCAGGGCGGCATTGGATCTGCCTACTGACTCTCTCTCTAGATTCTGGAGATCTGTAGTTAATGTTGAACTGCATGTTACTAAATTACATAAAAACATGTATTAAAGGAATGTTAAAGATGCTAAGAAACTAGGAAAGTGTTTATTTGTATGTCAACATTATTGTAACCACCTTAGGTACATCATCATATGCTATCTTTTTTCTCAAAAGATGCTTCTTTGTGGGAAGTCCATTTCTAGCAGTACGAAATTTCGGAAGTGTTTTTAAAATGAAATTTAAAGCACCAGTTTAGAATACTATGTGATCAAAAAATAAATCTTCTCTAAAAATAAATGTTGTCTTCTGGAAATGCTGAATGCGTGTACAGAGCCTCTAAACATAGCCGTCCTGTTTAGCAACTCTCTTCTATTCCGGAGTTCATTCTCTCATTCATTATTTAAGAAGAGCTCACTATATATAAAAAACACTGATGCTAAGTGGATAAAATAGAACAGCATTCAGATGACAGTCACATTCAAAAGTAGGTGGTTAAAGAGGAGCTACATTTGGCTTTTATTAAATCAAATATTCAGTAGCATTACTTACATTTCTTGCGAGTAAAAGTATTTCAAAACTGGGTATTGAAGCCAGATCAGATTTGACGTTCATGAACAGCCTCTAGGTAACTCTACAGCCGCGTGCTTCATGAGGGATACTCGCAATCACCCCCGAGTTTACTAAGCGGTTGAAAACGCGGTGTACTGGGGAAACGGCATGTTGTGCAACAGCCCTGCCAAAACCGCTCTAGCCATCTTCTCAAGTAAACGCGAAAGGCCCATTAAATTCAGTTAGTGGTTTTTAACTTGGAGAGGTTTTTGACTGCAAACTAGGCTGCTGTAAGGTCCTGAGAAGTCTCATTTTTTCCGTCTCCCCGTGTTGCATTTGCAGGGCTGCCGGCTCGCCGGGCGGAAGGCGGCGCCGCACGGCACCCGAGGACGCCGAGCCCCGCCGAACGTCTCCCGACCTGCAGGTCCCGAGCCGTCAGCCGCACTGCGGTTCACCCGACGTGAGTGCTAAACCGCTACTGAAACCCCCTCCCTGGCCGCCTCCCCGGCGCACCGGCCCGGGGCCGCGCTTCGCCGCGAGCCAGCAGGGGGGACCGCCACCCGCCGGGGCGAGCGACGCCCCCTCAGGCCACGCAGCTGGGCGCAGGCGCGCGCCCTTTCCAGAGAGCGCCGGAGAGAACTGGCCCGGCCCTCGGGCCGCGGAGCGCCCTCGGGCCGCGGAGCCCCCCGGCAGGAGCGGGCCCTGAGGGACAGCACCGGGACCCCGGCCCCGCGGCGCAGCGCCTGCGGCCGCTCCCGCAGAGCCCGTGGCCGCGCTCGGGGCCCACCAGCCCCGCCTCCGCCGCCAAGGGGGGCCAACGCATGCGCTATCAAATTAGCCCCGCCGTAGCTCCCGACGTCCCGCCTTCGAGCTCTGGACGGCCAATCAGCGCCCTCAAGGGGGAGCGTTCCGCTAACCGCCCCTTTCTGACCTCCCCGCCCCCTCCTCTGCGGCTCATACAATCTTGATGGAGTGGAACCCCCCCATTCACCTCGTCACCTGGCGGAGCTCTTCGCCAATAGCGCTACGAAGCGGTGGCGCCGGCGCTCTGTGATTGGCTGTGAGAGAGGCCGGGGGATGAGAGGGCGGGGTCTCCGGGGCAGCAGGGAGCGCTTCACCGGCCGGAGCGTTGGGCTGCTGTGACGACGATGGGGGAGCGAGGAGCGGGCCGGGCCGTTGCGCCGGGCGCCGTGGGGCTGTGAGCCGGTGCCGGGAAAGTCCCGCGGGCGGGCGGGGCGCCGAGGCCCGGGGCTGGGGATGAAGAGGTGAGCGAGCGGGCGAGGGCCCTCGGGGGCCGGGCGCTGCCGCGGGACGTTGCTCGGCGCCGTCAGGTAGGGGTGAGGCGGCGGCGCGGCGCGGCCCCACCGCCCCAAGCCGCCGTCCCCGGTCGTTTCCATGGCCGCCGGCCCCGCGCTGCAGGCGCAGCGATCTCTATGGGCCAGGCCGCCCCTGGGGCGGTGGGGCCGGGCCGCGGTGGCCGCCCGGCGGCGGGGCGAGGCCCAGCGGCGGGGCCGGGCGGGATCGGGGGTGGCGGTAGCGCCCGTCAGGGTTGTGCGGGGGCGCCGAGCTTGGGCCCTGCTCTGCGTTTCCTATAGTTCAGCGTTAAACCCTGGACAGCCCGTTGCTCCGACTTAAAAAGTGTTTCGGGGCTTTCCTTCCCTGTCCTGCTCATAACCGCCCAGAGAGGTAGAGAAAATTCTCAAAATTGGAGGGAGAGGGGGGGCGGGAAATAATTATTCTCAAAAACTTAGCCTTGTATCGAGCCTTGTGACTTGCAAGTACGTTCTATGTCGCATCTTACCTTGCTAGGCGAAAAACAGATCCATCACTCTTGCCGTTAAACACATTATTACTGAACAAAGTTAAATATGATTTGGTTTTCATTTCAAAATCTGAACATATGCATTTCATTTTATTGAGAGGACTTGCATATCATGTTGACAGAAGGGTTGTCTGCAGAACAGTGGTGATGGTATGTTGCTGTATACTTGCCAAATCTAGTAATACCAGAGTATTCCGATAGTTGATAATGATTTTTGTTCTTCCTCTAAAGTAGAATATTTGTATCAAATTTATAACACCTAACAAAATTTAGTGGAGTTTTTCAGTTGCTTTTTTCTTTCAGGAATCATATTACCAGTACGAACTTATTTGTATCAGGCAATATTTCAACCGCTATTTTGAAGAAGCAATTTCTATTTTTTCCACTCATGGCTTGCATTGCAGTCATGTAATTCTGTGTACATTGAGCTGCAACTAAATTTACTTGCTTCTAGTTTTAACCTTCCCTTGAAAATGATTTTTGGACTGTTGAAGAACATAACTTTACATCTCAGCAGTTTAAAACTTGGTATTTAAAGTGAAAGTTCTGTAAGAAACTGTACCATTTATTTTAGCCTCTTCATCTTATACTCTGAATCAGAGCTACAGACTTGTGTGTTCATGCTGAAACCTGATAGCTGATGCAGACATCTCTGTATAGTTCATCTAAGGCTACTGCAGGTTAGAAACAAAGTTCTCATGTTTCAGAGCAAACTGTTTTTATGATGAGATGTCTCTGTAGTGACAACAGTGACTCAAGACAGGGGGAAAAAAAGGTTAGGGAAGCTTTGAAGTTAGGTAGCTTGTTATGGCCTACCTCTGACATTTTTTGTAATGTTTTTTTTTTTTTTTTTTTTTCCCGATGTATGTAGTGTTGCAGTCATATCTGTGTTTTGCCTGTTGCTTCCCAAAACCCTTTGAGCATGTTAATAATTCAGAAAGTATGTGGAGTAGAAGAATGCAGTTGAACAGGCTCTGACACTTAAACTTCTGTGGTGATGGTCAAGTACTTTCTGGTAGGCACAAAGTTTTATAGTTGCTGGTATGTTGTGCAGTGTAATGATGACTCGTTGCTAAGCATAATTTGGTTCCCAAGTTAATTCATACTGAGGTCTAATAGTTTATTCTGGTCTTAGTCTGATACGTGTGTGCTGTTTGTTCAGCAAGTATACTTTACTCACAAAATAATTAGTTCCATGGAAAATGTCTGTAAAAAAAAGATATCTTAAAATCAGTGGTTTATGTACATATATTTCTGGTAAATTGCCAGAACTTAACATCCTTTTTCGCAAGCTTTTCTGTGCTGTTAAAATACTAATTTATCATTTTTATTATTCTAAAAGAAGGGGATTTGATTTTTAGAGCTGTATATTTTCTTTGGCAGGGGACAGTGGTGGTAGATGAGTTTTTAAAGGAAGGCATTTTATATAGTGATAATGAACTTTTTCATAATGGAAAACCTTTTGGTACTGTATTCAGTGGCTTAATAACATCTCTGCGGATGACTAGAACTTTGAAAGACTGACCATACACCATATATAGTTATCGTTATAGAATCTAAATGCAGCTGTTAACATGTTTTCACACTGAATTCTTTACTACTAAACATGTGAAGATTATGCAATATTGCAGCAATGGACCTGCAAGCAGAGTATACTTATTAAAAAATAGATAAATAATATTTTTAATAAAAATGAAAAATTACTTTTTTTAAAGCTTTTGAACAGACTTCTCTGTTTATGTGTTGTTTCCATACATACTTATTAAAATTAAAATGAATTATTTCTAAAAGTGAAATAGGAAAAGGTCATGATCCCTGTAGTGTCAGAGATACTTGTTTGCTTTGTCAGAGATACTTAGTGTATTGGGGGTTGATTAACTTTGTGGAATGGCTCGCAAAAAGGAGAGTTTGAAAGCTGAGAACAGAAAATGAAAATATGAAGAACAAGACAGTATCTATTTTTTTCCCAGTGTCTGGAAGAAGTAAAGGGAGGGAACTAGACAGAGCCTGGATGGAACTCTATTTTAATATCCGAGTAGACTTCTAAAAACTAATGGTCATTTAATCATGTTTCTTTTTGGGGGAAGGGGGGAAGATCCTGTTGTGTTCTTCATCAGTTCACATATAAAACATTACTATTTCAATCTGATACTGATATCAGACTTCTTTGTTAATCATCAACAAACATTAAAGCCCATTTATGTGTATCAAATGAAAATGAAGAAAAATATTTTTTAACTTGAAAAGTTAAAGACAGTCTCCGAGACTTTATCTCAGTGAGGTCTGAAACTGTCCAGATTCTGTCCCTCAGATGTTAATTACTTTGCAGATGAAAACACTTTAAACCACATAATTCCTGTGAGCTGCTGCAGCAGTGGTGTCAAAGTGTGATGATGACACTGACACCCACGTGTAACATCTGTGAAGACGAGAAGCATGCTATAGCCGGAGTTTGAATGGCTGTATGGTGCAAGAGCCTCACTAGGAGGCTCAGCAAGTCAGCACAGAAATGTGTGAATTCCTAGTGACTGAAAGATGATACTTTGCATAAATTTCAGGTCCTCTGTGGTTGTTATTACTCTTCTTTGGGGAAAAGAGTTTTGTTAAATACTCTTTCTGTTTAAAAACAGATGATGAATATAATTACAATACTAATRGATTCCATTGCTTTCTGATAGCTCCTGAATCTAGGATCAAACTGAGTAGGAGCAATAGATTTTGTGGTATTTGAATGCCATCAGAGAAAAGATCTGGAGGAATAGAGTAGCAAGAGGAGGCATAAGGACAAAGAGTATTTGCTTTTTATTTACTGAAGTTAAATCCATAAATAATCATCGAGATTCTCCTTTAACTGAATGCAAACTGCAGCATCACAGATTACTAACAGGAAAATTTACATGGCAGTATATTCTTAACTTGTGTGCTACTCTTTTCTGTCATCTTTAGAAGAAGAACAAATCCTGTTAAGATAGTGTGGATCTTTCTTCATGTATCCAATATGATCTAAACTGTAGACATATATTTGTGTGTATGTATTTTACTTTTGTATCTGCTACCGTGTACAATGAAGTATTTTCAAATTGTTCTTGTTTAGTTTATTGATTGTGAACTATAATTCTTAGGATGATCTTTAACTAAGGTGTTTTCTTCCAGGGTATTTTAGTAACTGAAAGTGATATATTTCCTACTTCGCTGAAGTGAATTGTCTTTCTAAAATGATAAAAAGAAAAGCCTCCAGGTTTTTCTTCAGAATTGCATGTTGCAATGCTGGCGCAATTTGTTTTTCATACATTGTTTATTGCTTACTGGAACTGTCCATTTCTACTATTAAGAGGTGGCTGTTACAAATTACTAAAGTTTCCATTTTCTGTTGCTCTATTACATTGACACAATTTTCTACTTCACTAAACCAAAATGTTATGCGGGATGACAGATGCAGTACACTTCGTCAGAAATAAGTAGTCACTAAACATGGGAAAAGATCTTCATAGTGAAAGCTTCCATAAAACATTGTTTGTAAACTTGAGCAGGATATTTATTCCTCTTCCTGTGAAATTAAGATTTCTTTATCCTTTCACTTACGTGTGTTTTCTGTATCTCATTACACTTTTTCCATAGCCCATTGCTTCAAGGAACTAGAGAAGGAAAGGAAATGCACAGCAATAACAAGTAGAAATGGGTATGTCCGTGATCAACAGTACTATTGAGACTATGTTCACTGTCTCAGATTTTGCTGAACTATTTTCACTCTGTAGAAGGAGTAGGGCTGGTCACAGATTTAAATGATACTCTATTGTTTTACTTAAGACTAGCTATAGTTCCCCAATTTCATTTTGCCTTTTTTCTTTTTTTTWATTTTTTTTTTTATTCTAGGCTTTCTGCTCTGGATTTGTTTCTTTGCAAAATGAATACTGCATTGTTTCACAAAGGTTGGACCTTCCAGTAGAATTTGTCGAGATCAGTGCACATAAATCAGCAGCTTATTTTTCTTGAAGACTTCTGTGCAGCTTTTAAAGTTTTAATCACAATGAATTCGGGCTTATGGAGTCAAGAAAAAGCAAGTTCCTCCTATTGGGAAGAGCGGATATTTTACTTGCTTCTCCAGGAATGCAGTGTCATAGACAAGCAGACTCAAAAGCTCTTGAAAGTGCCCAAGGGTAGCATTGGGCAGTTTTTTCAAGACCGTTCTTCTGTGGGACACTCCAGAAATATTCCTTGTAAAGGCAAGAAACTGCAGATTGGATTAAAGATTCTGGAACAACCTCATGCARTCCTGTTTGTGGATGAGAAGGATGTTATAGAAATAAATGAAAAACTAGCTGAGTTGCTTTTGGCCATTACTAACTGTGAGGAAAGATACAGTCTGTTCAAAAGCAAAAGCAGGTTAACTAAGGGCATCCAAATAGATATTGGCTCGCCTGTCAGAGTACAGCTGAGATCAGGAGATGATAAATTTCCTGGAGTTGTTCGCTTCAGAGGACCCTTATTGCAAGAAAGGTCCCTAACAGGGATATACTTTGGAGTAGAGTTGCTGGTAAGTTTCTTGCTAAGGGGGAGCATCATATATATTTTATAAGATGAGCTAAAAACCTTCTATTTAAAGAGGCAGTCATAATAAATTTTTTTCTAGAAACATCATTACCCCTAAAATTTCTGTAACCTGCAGTCTTTTCACAAGTATTGCTATTAAATACCTGTGAACGCATCATATCATATTAGCCTTGTGTTCTACATGTTGGGCGAAGCTTGATGAGGTACGTAGGCTGCCAGAAAGACTTGAACATACTCTGACTCTTCCAGCCTAGAAAAATTTAATTACTTAACATGCCCATTGTGGCAACTATCTGATTCTCAGATTTCTGCTGAGTACTTGGTTTTTCCCTGCATGTGGCAGGATACAATCCATAAATGCAGGCTTGGATTTTAGGGCTGCTGGTTTTGTAGAGCCCTGAAAGTCAAATGGCAACTAGTTAAGATAGAGAATGTTGCCGTTGTGTGCTCCTAGTGAGGTATTTCTGCAAAATTAATGTCAACCATAAGCTTTTGAAGGATTAGATTCAGGAGAGTGCCACTCCTGCATTAGAAGTATATTTTTCAAAGTCATCGTTAAACTTTTCCCAAATTCTTTGCAATTCCCACTAAGAACCTCAGGGAGTGTCAGGCCCAAGTGCTTCTGAAAATCAGCTCTCTTTATTTGGYATCTAAGTGGAATTTTTGAATGCTTAGCATTATGTCTAGTATGAAGTAGTCTTGTTTTGATGTGGCAAAAATTTGATGACGGAAGCAAGATTTGCACCTGAAGAAAACATGCTTCTCTGAGAAAAAGGGCTTCTGCCTGCAGCTACTCTCTGATCTAATGACATCTTACTGTTTGTTCCCCTAAGATAGACAGTGTGTATATTTGGCACAAATTCCAGCAAAAGAATTCTCCCAATACAATGATAGTTCATCAGGCAAATTTGTACTGCAGCTTCTCCAAAACGCTGGATTATGTTGCTGCTTTTGTAGTAGTCTGCTTTTGCACAAAATACACTGCTTTTTTTTTTTTCCCTCTTTTCTTTTTTTTCCCTCCTCTTCTTCCTCCTCCAACACTTAGGAAGAAGGTCGTGGTCAGGGCTTTACTGATGGACAGTACCAAGGCAAGCAGCTTTTCAGATGTGATGAGGATTGTGGGGTTTTTGTTGCTTTGGACAAACTGGAGCTGGTGGAAGATGATGACAATGAACTGGAAAGTGACTATGCAGCTCCAGTTGACGCAATGCAGGTAGAACTTCCTCCTCTGGAGATCAACTCCAGGGTTTCTCTGAAGATAGGAGAGAGTATAGAGTATGGGACAGTTATATTCTGTGATGTCTTACCAGGAAACGAAAGTTTAGGATACGTTGTTGGAGTGGACATGGTAAGAAATGACTTTAATAACTTTTGCATGTGTGTTAGCTGGTAAATTACATGCAATATAGAAGAAGAAACATTATTCACAAGCTACTTCAGCGGAGGCTGACCTAAAATGGGAAATAAACACTTGTGTTCAAAGATGCCCCTTGGTGGTAATTGGTTTTTGGCATCAGGTAAATGGTATCCTATTTGATGCTAAACAGTTCAGGAGAAATATTCTGGTTACTCTGAGGAGCCTCCACTGAGCTAGTTGCAATGTTAGATGTCAGTCTTGAAGTGATAGAGTTGAGTGTTTGTCTTGTGAGACTGGCTTTGTTCTGCCTTTTAAAAAAGTAGGCTGGATGCCTTTTTCTTTGTTAGCTATTTTTAAAAGCTTTTTTTCATGTACCTTTGGTTTGTTTGACTTTGTTCTACCTTTAAAATACTGAGTTTTAAGTACAAAAGTTGATCTTTCAAGAAAATGTGAAGCTTGTCATTAAAAATTATTTCTAGCAACTTGAATTTTTTAAAATGAACAGTTTTAAACAGCTTTCAAATTTTTGGTAGTTAAAGAGTGGTTTCGTTTTTGTTTTTGTAGATCAGGTGCTTCCATTTTCTTGATTGCAGTAGCTGTTGCCTAACAATGCACTGGAATTGTTCTAACTTGTTTATAAATAATAGATTTTAGTAGACGAATGCTTGTTAAAATACAAAATATTTCTCAAAAGAACAGTTTTAAGTTTGTGTTTGTCTTTAAAGACTGTAATGTTTGACTGTTCTAAATGCAAAGTTTGTTACAGGAAAAAGTGGATGTTGTCAAACCTTTCGTTTTCCTACTTTTTACGTTCCTAAAGACATACATGTGTGTATTCTGTACAATGTGAATCTTCTCTTGGGATACATGTAATATGTTTTTCTATTTTTAGGATAATCCTATTGGAAACTGGGATGGAAGATATAATGGAATACAGCTGTGCAGTTTTGCAAGTGTTGAAAGTACACTTCTTTTGCATATCAATGATGTTATTCCAGGTATGCTCTGCTTTCTTAACCAGAAGGCAGACTTTGATAACATCTCAACCTAGGCACAGTTATATGATTAAAACAATACTGCGGAATTAATATACTAAATTCACTTGAATTAGTTTAGGCTTTTGTGTTATACTTGTCTTCAGTTTCCTCCTCCTTTTGGTTACAGTCTCACTAGTAGAAAAGGTTTAATATTGAGCAAAATTCATGTCAAATTGTATAGTATTTACAATACTATACAGTTGTATAGTATTCCTGAATATGTGAGTGTCTGTAGCGGGAATCTTTTTATTGAATGTTGTTCAATTTACTCCAGGAGTTTAAATATCTTGGATCAGAAAGTTGTTCTTTCTGTGCTTGAAATGTATTGATAGTATTATTTATGCATTCTGTGAGTAAATACTTGAAAATTCATAGCAAGACTGTGGAAGAATTTACTATCCGCAGTAATTCACTGAATAGTGTTAACTTGTAACCACTACAGTCCCCTGATTCCTTTTCTGAAGAAAGAAAAAGGTTTCATGTAAAACTTTTGTTTGTGCTCTATCTGAGGACAGGTGCTAAGGAGTGTGCAGTCTTGTACAGCCTGTAGTCTGTAACCATTGCCCTCTCTCTTCAATTTGGCTAACTTTTCTTATCTTCACCTCCTACCTGTTGGTTTAGTTGAGATGCATGTTTTTGCATGAATTCTCCTCTCTTCTCTGGAGAATTCATGGGGACTTCTCCATTTTTGGGAAAAGAGCATTTGTTGTAGATGTGTTAGTAGAAAACAAAAGTTTAGAATTTCATGCATCTGTTTCCCGTAATGGAAGCATCCACATACACCGAAGAATGTGAAGTCCATCTATTTGGTCTGTTCAAGAAATAATGGTAGACTTCAGAGTAAAGTAATTGCTGATGTGATAGAAGCAAATCCTATATACGTAAAATGTTGGTTATGTGCCAAACAAGGTTTTGCTCCACTCAGTTTTAAAACTTATGATGCTAGACCTTGGTTCAGTTACGTTTCAAGTTGAACTTCCTGTGACATAGTAAAAGCATAGAAAAGGGAAGCTAATATTCTCTTCATATACCACGTCTTAGAGACTGTGTCACAGGACAGGAGACCTCCCAAGCTTGCCTATACCTCAAGAGGTGGTGGTGACAAAAGCTTGTTCAATCACAGTAAGCCAAAGGCTACAGGTGCGTATGGGAAGTGATTTGCTTTACCTGTGTAAGATTACAAATTTCTGTTGCTCGGGAAAAAGTGTTGCCTTGCATTTTCTATCACTTCATTTATTATTTCAGTTACATATCAAGTTAAATTTCTCTGGAGTATTAGTATGAATTTATTTAATCATAATAAACATGGTAAACAGTTTAAGTTAAGACTGCTCAAAATACCTTCACTTTCATGAAAAACAGTTTGAGATTTAGCAAAAATTCAAGAGCATATTACCTAGTTGTCTATTATAACCAGTCCAGGGCTATATTCTGTTTTTCTGAAAGTGTGCTGTGTGGTTTTTTTTTTATTATTATTTTTTAATAAATACAGTTTGCTGCTGTCTTCATTCTGCAGGACTAGAAACTTCCAAATTTTTAGCCCAAGAGCAGATCTGCTTAATAGTGAATATGTTAATTTTGCTGTGATTCAAAACCAAAATTGAATTTCCTGAAATACAGACTTCTTTTGACTCTGGTTTTGGCCAGCTCTGAAAACCTTCCGAGGGAAAAAACCCTGGAAGGGAAATAATTTTTTCTTTTTTTTTTTTAAAGGCAGAAGTAGAAATTCAGTGTCTTTTGAGTTTACTAGTGGCTATTTTGGGTTGTAGAATACTGATGACAGCGTATTCTGTAAGCGTTCATTCTGCCTGGCATTGGATGCTGGCGGAGATGGTCTTCACTGAAGTAACTGTGGTTTGTGTGTTGGCACAAGTTATAGCTGTGTGGAATTGGATCGGTAATTTATTTGCCTACTCTGAAATTTTTTTGCTTTAGAGAAGAAATACCCACTGTACACTGTATCTCAAATGCTTTCTTATATAGATAATTTATAGTAATGAAAAATTTGTATTTGAGGGGTATTTTCTGCCACCTTTTCAGGTTGGTGACTTCAAATTTCAGCTTAGAGGATTAAGTTGGTTTGGGATAAACTGCTACCTTGTTGCAAGCTTAGAACTGTGTTAGCTTTGATGGGAGGGTTTGCTGCTTTGTGGAAAGGCAGTCTTCAAAGTATAGTAACAAATTTATACTATAAAATAAGAGCGTAGCTAGCCTTTTGTAAATAGAAATTAATCTCTTCAGTAAGATGTGTTGTTTTCCAGGATCTACCTCTGAACCTGGAAATAGAAACAGATCCGAAGTCTTCTACACATTAAATGGCTCATCAGTTGACTCTCAGCCTCAAACAAAAACAAAACCTCCATGGTATATTGATGAAGGTAAAGAGAGATGATAGTCTTTCATGTAGGCATACACTTTATTTAAAAAACAAAACAAAACTAGAGCGTATCGATGTTCTTCAAATAAAACAAGTATGAGTTTAAATTTAAAACAGTTGGAATATGTTGTCTTAGTGGAAGACATACTGTATCATAAAAAGCATCTTGGAACCCCCATGGAAATATGCTGTCTTAATTGACAGACCTGTTGTTTTATTCTGCATGTAGGAGATTACATTCTTGGCAATGTATGTGCAGCTCTGTGGGAATGCGTATGTCTTGCAGGCAAAATAAAAGCTGAGGCTTGGAAGATATGAAGATGTTCCTTGTAGCCAAGTATATAGAGTAATTTTATTTTGCCTGTCTTTTTGTAGCTAATGTTACAGATCTAAGGGAAATTCTGCCATGCCAGCTAATCAGTCTGCGAGTAGGGGGAAAAAATAATCTGACTAAGCGTACATGTGTTCTCAGTATTTTTTTAAAGTTGTTTCTGTAAAATGTCCCTCTGAATTCTTACAAGTATGGGTGCATGTACCCAAAGGATAAGTAAATCTTGATTTGCTTCCAGATCTTTTTTTTTTTTTTTTTTTTTTCCCCTGGTCAACTTTTCTAAAGTGTGGCTGGCTGGCTTAGTGACTGAAGAGGTAAATACTAAACTAATGATGTTAATTTATGATGGAAACCTATAGCAGTAGTAGCCCCTGAATTCCATGAACTGTAAAAGAAAATGGGTTAAAATTGTTCTTGGTTGCCTAACAGATGTTGTTCCAACAGCTTGGAACTCTGTTTAAAAATTAGTTTATTATAATATTTAAAATAAACAAGGTAAATATCCTATCTAGAAAGGACTATGGAAGTAAAGGATTAAATAATTTTTTTTTATTATTTTTGGACATTAATTTCAGTTAATAAAACAGCATGGGGAGAAGAGGTGATGGAGAAGAGGCTTTTGCTCTGTGAATACCAATTGCATATTAGAGACCTCATGGAGAGATGAGAGAATATACAGAACACTTGTGCTATTACATCTAGTTGTGATCTCATTTATCAAGCACTGCATTAGTCATGACTTATTTAAATCCTTTATTCTTTATAGACACTGATAGATTCCTTGTGTTAGAACCAAAGTATATTGTGATAGAGCCAGGGGAATAAACACTTTTCCATTTGCAAATCGTGTCTGCAAGCAATTACTCATCTCTGTATAAGCTGTGAACCAAATCCTTTCCTCAATCACGCTGACCAATGAGTTCTTCCTAGTTTTGCCCATTACAGTCATAATCCTTGGGGCTGTTAACTTGTATTCAAAGAAGAATTCCAATGTGGGGGTAAAAAAAAAACCCACAAGTTTTCAGTCTAAACCTTCCTGTAGTTTCTGGCTAACATCTCCTTTCTCTGTGCTGTTCCTTTCCGTTGGTTGTGGTAAAAGTGGTAGAGCTACAGCAGCGTCTCCTCAGCCAGTTCTGTCTTCAGTGTTGCCAGGTGACAAATATCTTCTTGCGTGACCCCAGCTTTAGTGCTTCCTATACAGGACACCCATTAAATCAGATGTGGTTGCAGATACACTTCATTGGCTTGATAGCTAAGTCTTTCCTTTTGTAAGATGGGGAAAAAAACCCCCCAACATTTACTAACATCTTGGTTTTGATTTTAATAGTTGCTGAAGACCCTGCAAAATCACTTACTGATGCATCTCCTGGATTTGGGCATTCTTCACCACCGCTGCAGCCACCTTTAACAAACTCTGTGTCTACAGAAAACAGATTTCACTCCCTCCCTTTTAGCTTGACAAAAACATCAAGTACTAATGGTACGATTGGACATAGTCCTCTCTCTTTATCCGTTCAGTCAGTCATTGGTGATGTAAATACTACGGCTAATCAGGAGAGTCCATCAACAGCAGGCCCAGTTGGGAACTCACATGGTCTTGAAGCAGGTTCCTTGGCTGAAGTTAAAGAAAATCCTCCTTTCTATGGAGTAATCCGCTGGATTGGCCAGCCCCCTGGAGTAAATGAAGTATTAGCTGGACTGGAACTGGTAAATATAAATTGTAGTTCACATTAATATTAATTACACGTTACTAGTTTTGTTTCTGAGAGTTGGTGCCTGTATACTTTACAAAAGCAGTCAGGCTGGAGGAATTTGTCCAAACAGGTTGCCATGTGATCTCCTTACAACATAGCTAAATTCTGCGATGAGCTCTGACTTTTCTGGCTGCCCTAGACCTTACTCTGTTAATAGGCTCTGAGATGTCTTTGTGTCACAATGGGTAATGGAATATGTAGGACTGGTCACTTACTTTAAAGGAGTGCCCTTTGCTTATGTCATGGAGATTTTTAACTGGAGAAAGCTGACCATATTTAAAAGTTCTTTAAAATGCCCTGGCTGTAAGAGTCTTTATTGAATGTCAATTTTTTTTTGTTTGTTTTTCACATACCAGCAAACAGGCAGCATCAGAGTTGTGACTGTCAGAGTCATAACACTGGTTTTGATACTCCATGGTAGTGATATTGTTGTTTTGACAGCCATGTGCTTTATGTGTTCCTATGGGCCCTTTGTAAATTCACAGTTGCTGCAAACATGAATTGCTGTTATGTACTGACATTTACGCTGTGGCAGCTGCTGCCAAGGTTGTGATTGGCTGTCAGTTAAATTAATGTGTACGCAATTAGGGAGATGGGGTTCTTTATTTTGGGATAATGTTCAATAAAATTTCAGATAAAGCTGTGTACGAGTGTGTAAAACAACGAACATCTTTAGCAAAGTAGGTGAGAATGTGACTGGAATTTCAGCTGTTACAAAAAGTCCTGATGCTTGTGGGTTTTTTGGGTGAAGCTTAAGCTATAGTTTGCCACAGGTGTTCTGAGACTGCATCTTAGGATGCCTTGTGTTAAACTGGGGTCTTGGACTTGCCTGTCATGCATTTCTGCTTTAAAACCTAGCAACTGTTAGTAAGCAGACAATATACCTTAACTCATGTTATTGTAAATAATGATAACTTGTTATTTTTCATACCTAGTTTGTGTTGTCTTTCCTTGATGTATGTTTTGTGTGTTCTGAAGCAGGTATTTTTCCTGTGCAGGCTAYGGTCACATTGGAAGTACTCACATTACCCAATGCTTAGTCATTTTAATTAGGTTTTAAAAGGTGCTCGGTAGTGCTCTTTCTAACTACAGGAGGAATCTGGAGTGACTAGCTAGCTTAGTTAAGTTCCTAATGTTGACTAGGTTTAATTCTCGCTCTCCTCTCCCACCTCCCCCAAGCTGCTTCTGATGGAATTTTTGTTTTATTTTGGATGGAGTGAAAGTTTCAGCATGAAGGAAAAAAAGTGCGACTCTTAATTTCCTCAATAAATCCAGTTAAAGAACACCTCGGCTGAAGCTTTCTATACTAAAATGCAGGAACATTGTGTATCAAGCTTCAGAGTACCCAAAGGGTAACTTATGGCTAGATATTTTATCAAATGTCTTRCTGCAGAATTCTAGAAATAAGAAAAATAGTGAATTCTCACTTGAATTTTCAGGAAGATGAATGTGCAGGTTGTACGGACGGAACATTTAAAGGAACTCGATACTTCACTTGTGCTCCAAAGAAAGCTCTTTTTGTTAAACTCAAAAGCTGCAGGCCGGATTCCAGGTTTGCCTCACTACAGCCCGTTTCCAACCAGATTGAACGCTGCAACTCCCTAGGTACTGAGCTTCTGCTTATTACTTATTTATCAGCTGGGAACTGGCCTGGGTTTTGGTTTCATTTATTCCTGCAATATGTTCTATGTATTTGAACATGTGAAAATCTGTATGGGTATTACTTAAGTGAGATTAATGAATAGAAGACCAGTCGGTACAGAACATAATGCTTCTATGGATTATTTTTTTATGCTTTGAAACAAGAAAATGTTCATATATTTAAAGAAATTTCATAAAATTACGGGATTTTTTTGTTATGCTGGATATTTTTTACTTTAGAAGTTGTAAAGCAATCTTGCTGAAAATGGTATTTGCAACTCCAGCAATCTGTGATTGTATTATTGGAAATAAAGACCGTTATTTTTTATAATGCCAAATTATTTTTTTTCCTAAATTTTACCATAGAAAAGCATGTATTTTTATAGTGGAAGTTAGTGGTGAAAAACTCTTTTTTTTTTTTCTAACTTCAAATATTTGAAATTTCTTGGGTCATGTTGTATTGCCTGGGACAACAGCAAAGAAAAAAGTGTCTGATACTTGTAAGATAGTGTGAACAGGGCATTTGTAACGAGAAGAGAACTTCATTCCTACTGGATAAAATTAATTCAGTGCTGCAGGCTTTCTGAAGCACTCTAATGTGCATTGTCAGTGGAATGTAAGGCCTTGTTCACTCTGGAAGACAGTGAGTCTCAGCTATAATAAAATGCTATTCTAGTTCAGAGAAGGAATGCTTACACTAAGGCAGCAACTTAGTTATAAAACATTAATAGGAAAATCTCAAGGGGGATAAAATTTGAGGCTTTAAAGTGTCTTTTGAAAAAAAAAATTTCAGCCTTTGGAGGTTACTTAAGTGAAGTGGTAGAAGAAAACACTCCTCCAAAAATGGAAAAAGAAGGTTTAGAGACAATGATTGGAAAGAAGAAAGGTATCCAGGGTCATTACAACTCCTGTTACTTAGACTCCACCTTATTCTGGTAAGTTCATAATTTGTATAGTGGCATCCCATGCTAGAAATGCAGAACACGTGATCTTTGTTGTAATGACTGTCTGTCTGTGTTACTGTGCAGCTTACAAAGTCACGCACTGCAATCTTTGACCCGTTACTATGCTCTTTCAATTTGAACAAGTTCTGCAGCATTCGCTGCATAACATGAAGTGCTAATCATGTCCAAATTGTACTGGCCCTTATGTATCTATACTCTTTTTGGCTGTAAATGGTTGAAGGATGAAAGAGTACACAGGCCGGGGGCGTGGAGGGAGGGAGATAAACTTATTTGCGGAATCCTGCCGTGGCAACTGGTTTTGTGCTCTGCTGCAGAAAGGATACTGGGTTAGAGTGGACTTTTACTACTTAGTACAGCTGTGTTGTCCCCTGTCCATAATTATCTCTTTTTGAGTTTTAGTTCTTTAATTCTTCCTGTGGCTTTGCTTGGTTTGTCTTATATTGCTCAGGCATCTGAATGGTTGTATCTTCCAGAATCAAAACAGCCTTCCTTTTTTTCTTTGTAGCCTGTTTTCTTTTAGCTCTGTTTTGGACACTGTGTTACTCAGACCTAAAGAAAAGAATGACGTAGAGTATTATAGTGAGACTCAAGAGCTGTTGCGAACAGAGATTGTGAATCCTCTGAGAATGTAAGTAAAGACATGAACTGGTCTCTGGTCTAATACAAATTTTATACTAGATCCTGCTGTGTATGCATTCCTATCGCAAACCTGAAAAGTTTGGCTAGCTGCTGCTGCCAGTTTGTTCAGGCTTTTTTGAGTATTGTTACTTGTTATTCATGGTAAATTTAATCAGTGCTAACTGGAAATAGTTATTGTGGTGATAAAATATTTTCACTAGTCTCTATTTGGAAATGTGATCAGCATAAAGCTATTGTAAAATTTGTATAGGTATGAATACAAAAGCATTGATAAATACAAGTTATGTTTGTTCACAGCATTTATATTTACATGTTTCTAATGCTGCTGTTCTTGACAAGAAAAGTATTTGGGTTATCTTATGTGGAGTTTCACAATTTGATAGATTTGGCGGGGCTTTAAAAGTTGCATTGATTTTTACATGTGGTCTGCAAGTGGTCAAAATGCTTTTATTAAAAGAACTTAACAAAAGCTTTGTAATTTCTTAGGCACAATGAACAAAAGAAATATGGCAAAAATCTGCATGAAAAGTTATTTGTCTTTAGCTGCATTTTTTTTTTAACATGCAAATAATACAGCTGTAGTGCTGAACTTCTGTGGGCTGTCACTGAACAATTTATCACAAAGTTTCACTTTTCATTCCTGGAATAAAATCATGGCTTCTGAACCCTTGTTCTTGTAAGGGTGTGTTTACTTTGCCTGGTGTGTTCTAGGGTTCTGTGGTATAGGTAATAGGATACGCACTAAGTAGCAGAAATCTCAAATGGCTGAGGAGACTGAAAGTCCTACTTCTCCTACCTTTCCACTATGCTTAAAACTTTCTTTGTGCTTTTTGTAAAATTTTAGAGGAAAAGATTCAGCTTCTTAGGTCAGCAATACAGTTCTGTATCCTTTTCTCAAATATTGAAATATTTTTTTATTAACAACTGCCACAGTGCTGTTATTATGTGATACTCTGAAAATGATGTATAAAGCAGTGCAAATTAGAGTGAAAACAAATCAAAAGTAATTGACTGACAAATCAGAAAACAGTTATCCTGGTAAGTTAATGTTTAAAAAGAGCTCTTAAAGGTTATGCAAGAACATTGAGCACTGCACTAAATTTATACTGCATTAAAAAAACTGGAAGTCAGATTGAGCATGAGTCGTCAATGCATAGTTTTGAAGAAGTACTGTACACAGTTAAAGAAGGATCCGAGAGCCTGTATTTCAGCATTTAAGAGGGTTTTTTTTTCTGCTTCTCTGACTTGATCACAAACTAGCTAATAGCTTATTAAACCCATTTATCTTAGATATGGATATGTATGTGCTACAAAAATAATGAAACTGAGGAAAATACTTGAAAAAGTTGAGGCTGCATCAGGATTCACTTCAGAGGAAAAAGGTAACTGGGGAGGTTTTCCTTTCTTTGAGATTTGTAAGAATCATAATATGAAGGAACTGAAATACCTTGCTATATAATTATGCCAGAACAAAACACACAGACCACACTGTAGCAGTAATATCTCTACCAGAGATTTGAGTGACTGTTGGGTGGTAAAAAGGTCTTTTCTGCTTCCTCAGGTCTGTAAGGAACCCTAGCTGAACAGTTTCTGCTGTAACAGTCTTTCACTGACTGGATTTCTTTTCTTACCTTCCTGTGCCTGTGTAACTCCCTTCTAGCGGTTAAGGGAGATCCAAGGCTCTTCTTCAGAAATGGAGACTGTGATAAGGCTGGGGTCTTTGTCCTCTTTCATGTCACTTTGGTCCCTGAGGAATAATCTTKCCACTACATTTCATTGTCACAATGGTTATGTAGTATATTAAGAAATAAAATGTGTAAATCATGTTGGAAAAATCAATTCCCAACCTTTTGATCTTCTGCTGCATATAATGATTAATTAACATTGTATTATGTAGCTGTTTCATTTTTGTTTGGGAGAACACTACTTTCTTTGTAAATGCTAAGTGCTGAAAACCAGTATTTATTGCAGTTAGTGGCAGGAAGAGAAACATGCCAGAAGACTCTCAGTGTTGGGGCAGAATGGGAAGCTAGTGTTGACTGCATTCTTGATTAGAGAACTTGGTCTCTAGTTTAGATGAACTTTGTGCTATTGTGTAGTTTTTATGTAAGTGTTACTGCCACTGCTTCTCACTGCTTCTCTGCAGTTTCACTGTTTTCTTTTGAAAGCTTTTATTTCTCCTGAAAAAGTTGTGTGGCGCCAAATGATTCCTCTGAAATACAGAGCATCTTTTTGATCTTTACTGGAAAGCTTTGTTCCCCTGTTGAGCCTGTGTCTTTTATTAGGGCCATTTGACACCAAAGGAGTAAATAGGGGTTTGTGTAATGAAAATGTTCATGGTTTGTCATAATCTTATTGTGTTAATAAAGCTATAAAAATGAACCTTTACTTTTTTCCTATTAAAATTTTGAAAACTTTCATTTAAAATCAGTCTTGAATAATGTATCTGGTTTTGCATGCTAACAAGACTTTTTTTTTTTTCCTCCCCTTCCCAGATCCAGAAGAATTTTTGAATATTTTATTTCACCATATTCTAAGAGTTGAGCCACTGTTGAAAATAAGGTGAATCTTTTTTCTTTAACTCATCGTTTTGTAGAGGCTGATGAGGAGAGAGTATCTGCTGCCTTTCAAATTGAGATAGCTCTTAGAGCACCTTTGACTTGTGATTCATATTTCTAATAAGATGTAATGCAATAAAGTTATACTGACAAATTTGACACCATTTCCTACCTTTTTTGGTAGGTGGTTTTTGCCCCACTAGTCTCTTGTTGCAAAAGCTCATGAACATAGTTTCATGAGAACTGGGCAAAGATCCCCTGTCCTCGTGCTGTCTACTTGAGAGCCTTACTGTCTCCCTGCTAGTTATGCTGGAGAAGGGCTGCTGTAAGAGGACCCTGCAGCACTTCTTAATGTGGCCTGCAGCTTATAGCTACTTATTTCTGGGACAAGCTGCAGAAATTGCTGAATCAGTGTTTAAGCCATGGAAACTGATTTGCATGTCTTCTTTAAGGCTAATGAAAATATTTCAATGGTTTGACTTCATCAAGTTTGGCTTTTCTTTATCAAAATAACAGATACTGGCATTTACGTATGCCTTCGTTCTTGACTGTAGCACTACAAGGATTCAGCTGTCATAACTGAGTTTAACAGAAGTAGGGATTGTTGCCCACTGCTGTCATTCTGGTACCTGGCACTTGATACCAGATTCCTTGCTGCATATCTGTGGCAGCAGCAGTGTTGCAAGGCATTTCCCATAGTTTTTCAGTCCTTTTCTCATCGCAGGGATTGTATTAGTTCATATGCTGCTTTAGTTCAGTGGTGTGTGAGGTCTGTGAGTGCCCACTATCGGTTGCGCTCTGCAGAGATACAGGAGCTAGGACACCATAACTAGAGCATCTGTGTGTAGTGTGCTGTAGTTCACTGTGTGGATGCCATTTGAGTACAGTGAGGCTATCTTCTGTGGTAGTTCTGTAGGGAAATTTTGAAAAAGTTTGAAGGCATGAGAGATCAAGGCATATGAATTTGGAACTGTGTCCTGCTTCTGCCTAGACAAAGGTCTATGTTTGTAATCTACTGTTAAGTTAAAACAAACAAACAAACATCAACAAAAAAACCACACCAACTAGTAACTTCAAGCATGTATTGGGTCTATATGGAAAAGTGTTTAGAGAATAGCTTGCCATCTTAAGGCCCTCACAGTTGTTACTGCCTCTCTTCAATTCTATGAAATACAACATGCTGGGAAACCCTGTGGCTAATGTTTTATTCTGGTGAAACAGCTGGGGTACAATACTATAATCATAATAATAGTATTTATTATTATAATTAGAATAATAGATCTTCATGTGAGAATGTATTTCTAGTTTTTAGTACTTAACAGGTATGCTGCTGCAGCAGAAATCACAGCTGAAAGGAGTAAAGTAAAAGCAAGGGAAGATTCCTCTTACTCCACTTGTACGTTTCTGCACTGTCTTCCACATTTCTTTAATCCATCTTTTGTAAAGCTTGGCCTTCAAGGTTTTTGTCATGTCTGTGCCATACAGAGGAGAAGAGAACAGAATGTTCCACCATTCAGCTTTTGGCACCAAAGTTGGTCTGCATGTACCTTAACTCTTTAAGAGTAATTCAGAAATCTCCTTTCTTCTTAACAAGAAGGCTTAAAATTAGTAATAGTAACTTTGAGCATCATACTCTTAGAATCCTCTCAATGCCTGAGTGCTCTAAAAAGCAATGTTGCCTTAAATTCTGGCTGGGATGGGAGAAGGTTACCATTTATAGCAAATTTGATTCAAGTTCCCAGGAATTTCATCCCAGGAACTTTGACACTGGGATGAAACAGCTCCTACCTAACTTCTTTCTTTTGCTATTAGAGGCCAGCTACTCCTACATGCTTTTTCTCCATGATAGCAAAATCCATTTCTTCAATGTGAGCACAGTCTTCTGTATCCTTTCTTATGTCCTTCCAGAGTAGGTTGGATTACTCATCTGAAGCTCCCTTCCCAAATATCTCAGATTTATGTTTATGTAACAGAAATATTACCTGAAAACATCAGTACTTAATTTTGAATTTGTTTTGAAACATCTGACCTCAAAACGTACTTAAATTGGTAGCTTAATCCTTTGTCCCTCTCTATCCATATAAAACTGTGTTGTGGTTTTGTGGTTCTTGTTGTTTGGTTTTGGGGGGGTGGGTTGGTTTGTGATGTGTGTGTGTATGGTTGATTGGTAAGTCTTCCCTCTTCCCTTCTCATTTATCCAGACCACTTACTATGGCTAAGCATTGGCAGTTAATGTAGTAGCCTGCCTTCTTAACATTTGCCTAGGTGTGGAAGGCTTCCTAACAATTAGAGCTGGACAGCCCTTAAATCTGGATTATATCCTTTGGGAGAGATCTCTGTTAACTATATAGCAAGTCTAGCAACACTAGCCATCCATGTGAAACTTCTACTGCAGGAAGCAGTGTAAATATCTCCCTGATCAAAAGGAAATGTTTCATTAAATCCAGCCATTTTCTTGAACTCCTTATTGGGAATATCATACTGAAGAGAATTATTGTTGTTCCTTTTGATGTTTTGTTACTGAAACTATTACTTGTCTTTCCAATGAAAGCTGCTTTAGTGTGTTGGAGTTCTCGATGCATATGCTTAGGAAGTATTTCTCAGTTGGTAGTTCAATAATGCATAGGCATATGTTTTTAAAACATACTCTGAAACTTCTACTGCTTTTGTTTCTTAAATAAGTTTTTCTAAAATCAGTCCACACTTAATACTTAATTGCCTGTCATCTAAGGCGTTTTGTTGTTGTTGCTGGCTTTTTTTTTTTTTTTAAAAGCACAAGATATTTCAATGCAGAGAGAGTGTTACATCTACCAGAGAATAGTCTATGCTACTTTCCTAGTAAAATACAGTCATCGTTACAGTAGAGCTTCAGAATCTGTTTTTTTTTTTTTAAATGTTTTTAGATCAGCAGGTCAGAAAGTACAAGACTGTTACTTCTATCAAATTTTTATGGACAAAAATGAGAAAGTTGGAGTCCCAACAATTCAGCAGTTACTAGAGTGGTCATTTATCAACAGCAACTTGAAGTTTGCAGAGGTTGGTGACAGCTGTTGCTTTCTTAGAAGTAATGATACCTGGATATTTGCCTATTCAGCAATGGGACAAAAGTAGGATTTGGTGCAAAAACAAAATGCGGACATGTTGGAAATGGGAGTACTAGGTCAGTGGTACAGGTTGCCTACATTACAAAAATATTTTAAGGTTGACTTAATGACATGTATCCTTTGGCTGAGCAGACCAAAGTAATTTAGGTAAAGAATTGCTAAAATAAAACTTCTTAGTTACCAGTAAGTTGTCTTGAGGACTAATATTTTGAGATACCTCTGTTTGTAAAAAGCTTTACAAAGGGAAGGTTTTTTTGTTTTTCTCCCCACCCCCGCCCTTCCCCCCTGGATGGGACAGTGTAGTCCAGTATATTTAATCTCATACTTAAGCATGACTGGGACTTACGACATTTGACAATGATTTAGATGCCACTTTCCTGGGTTTTTTTAGCAGTAGTTTCTCTCAAAGACTTAATTTTGGTTTGCTTACCATCTTGTTGATTTTGAAGTCAATGGGCTGCAAGTTGAAGTAACATGAATATGTTTATAGCATTCGAAGTATGTCTCTAAATTTAGATAATTAACTATCTCAAGCTCATTATATTCTGGCATTTTACCTAGGCACCCTCTTGTCTGATTATCCAGATGCCTCGGTTTGGAAAAGACTTCAAAATGTTCAACAAAATTTTTCCGTCCTTGGAATTAAATATAACAGACTTACTTGAAGATAGTAAGTATACAACATTGTGTTGTGTAATAAAAGAGAGTTGTTGAGAGTGACTAACAGTGAAAGTAAGTACTCCTGGTAGTTCTGGTTTGTTTTTTTTTGTTGTTGTTGTTTCTTGTTTTTATTAAATATTTAGCAAGGTAGTGTGAGATGCTTAGGCTGAGGAGAAAGGAAAGTTTACTGGCTAGAATGCTTTTTCTCCTCATGTCAAAAGCTATAATTCAGAAGAATGTATAGAATATAACTTGCTTGATTATTTAATTCTTGAGTATCTGTAAAACTAAACTTCTTATTTCAAGACGGTGTTGTTAAAATTGATTTATTAGCAGCAAAACAATTCATTAATATGGCAGGTAGGAAATCTTAAAAGCTAAGTCTAGCACTGAGGCTGGTTAACAGGTATTTACAATGTTGACTACATTTCGTTAGTCTGCATCAGTTTGTGCTGCTTGTTTCTAAGCTTTTTGTCATTAGTTTATCAAACTAGAAGAAGAGGACCTGAGATTAATATGTAAACCTGCAGCATATAGTGATGGTGCATTTTTCAGCTATAAATCTGTCACACTTTCTGTGACCTAAATTTCTGACATTTGTCATCCACTGAATTTTTCATTGCATTACCTAAGAAAAGACACGCGCTTTTAAATTTGAGATAAGAATTTTAAAAACTGCTAAAATTTATTAGAATAATAATCTCTGAAACTGTCATGGCCTTTTCTTTCACTGTCATGGCCATCAGCTAATGCTATTTTTTTTTTATTTTTTTTTTCTGGTGTCAACAGACATAGGGGCTAAGCTAGCTGTACCAATACGATGAGACAGAACTAAATCAGTTTAAAAGCCTGTTTTTCCTTGTTCATGCAGTTGATAAAACTTAATTTTTATTATCTTCCGTTTTGCAACTTACCCTCTAAACCTTTTTCTCTTATTCCACATTATGTCAAAGGGAGGAAGTTAAATACAGTGGCACATTTCTGCTTTCATTGGCAATATGGTTTTAGTTTTTTTTAATGTAGTGTTTTTCTCCATTTAAAGTAGTAATCCTTCCTCCTTTCCATACCCGTCATCTTAAAAAAAAAAAAAAAACCAAACAAAAAAACCCCAAACAAACAAAAAAAACAACCCCCAAAAAAACCCAAAACAAACAAACAACAAAAAAAGCCTCCCCATATTGGAGACTAATATCTTCTTTAAAAATGCAGCTCCCAGGCAGTGCCGTATATGTGGAGGGCTTGCTATGTATGAGTGCAGAGAATGTTATGAAGATACTGATATTTCTGCTGGGAAAATCAAGCAGTTCTGCAAAACCTGCAATACGCAAGTAAGCTGTTGTCTTTGTTATTCTACATGGGTTTAACCCAAATGGTATGTGCTGTAATAACCAACAGAAAGGCATAAGGGTGTAGTGAGCCTTTCTCACCAGCACTAGTGTAACTGTGCCCACCAAGTAAAGTGTAGCCTTCTGTGACAAATCAGGAACTCCACTTGACTCTGCAATGGACCCATCAACAGCTTCTTACTAAAAACATGGCAACTGCCAAATCCAGGACTGAACACAGTGGAGGAGTAGTAATCGTAGGCAGCTTGGAATCTGTTTCCTGTTGCCTGCTTTAAATCCTGTTTTTTACATACATGCTACCTTGTTTGAATTGATAAATTCATGACATAGTACCGTTTAATTTTGAGAGCTGTTTGGTAACTTGCATGAAGCTGTCCTACTCACCGCTTGTTTTCAAGTCTGAGCATAGTAGGAAATCGTTGCATTAAATCTGACCTCCCTTCTAACCTTAGACTTGAATTTTCTGGGCAATATTGAACTACACTGGTGAGGAAAAATAGAAGAAACGTTTAGTCTGCTACTGTTATTGCAGTTCCTCCTCTAACGCCATTAATCTTCAGTTCAGCAGTAATGTTCTTTTTAGCTTTGTCTGCCACTGAAACAAATAATCTTACGGGGTGTTTTTTCTCTTCTGAAATATCACTTCCATTGTAGGTTCATCTTCATCCCAAGAGACAGAGTCATAAATTCAATCCATTGTCACTACCTAAAGATCTGCCCGACTGGGATTGGCGACACGGCTGCATCCCGTACCAGAAGATGGAGTTGTTTGCTGTTCTCTGCATAGAAACAAGCCACTATGTAGCTTTTGTTAAATATGGGAGGGATGACTCCGCCTGGCTTTTCTTTGACAGCATGGCAGATCGGGATGGTAGATCTTTTATTTATTCTTATTAATTTTATCTTAATTTTTTTACATTTTAAATATTGGTGCCTATTTCTTAACGTTTTGGGGATATTAATATCGTTTAACTTGAAGTACTTGATGCTGGGACACTAATCTTGACCCAGCCTTACCTCAGCACATTGATTTCATAGCAGCTGCTGATTTGCGTAATCTAAATTTCAACTAGATTGGATGCCTTAGTAAGTAGATGGTACAGAAGTAACTGCAGAAGTTTTCTAGCGGGGCTCCTTATACATTTTTCTATACTTCGCAAGTTTGGCAGAGAGAAGTCATTTTAAATAACCAACTGCAGGAATGTGTTCTTTCAATCTATATTTAAGTGGATGTACACAATTATCAGATAGTATGCAAATATTTTTATTGCTTTTGCTTAAATGACTTAGTGTGGGTGTCTTTGGAATAAAAGAAATAGTCACACATTACAGCATCTATGCCGTTCCTTTGAATCTCTTTAGCGTTATCAGTGGAAAACTGTTACCCTGTAATAACACAAATGTCAGTAAAACAAGTGTTCTCTTAGATATTGCTGCATTAAGTAGTGTTTGAATAAGGACTCTGTTCAGTTCTGGTGCCTGAGAAAAACAGTAATAGACGCAAGTGTCAGACTCATAGTAACAGTTCTTTGCATGAAGAACTCTTGAACCCCTCTGTTACAGTGTGATTTGGGGGCCAGGAGGAGAAGAATCTTGCCTCCTGTTGAAAATGAAACTGCTACAGGACTGAGGTCTCTTTCTCTCTATACAGAAGGCAATCAAGCTTTCTTTCAGTGCTTGAAATGTGTACGACTGAAGTCTGCGAAGAACCACTTTATTTTAGGAATGTAGATCACATGAGATACTTGCTGGATGTATCTCCTGCTGATCTTAGGTTTTTTTGTATCACAAGTATTTTTCTTCAGCTGGTGCTATAAGCTAAAAATGTCTGCTGGGGAACAGTGTCATGGATGCCCATACTTGTGTTGTTTGAATTTGCTCATTTTTGCATGGAAAATGGCCAGGAGCAAACTCTGCCATAGTCTTGCAAGTCAGGTACAGACACTCATGGATTAGAAATTCATCAACTGTTACCAGTTGTCATGTTGTTAACAAATTCAGTAGCATTTGAGGTGGAGTATGTATTCAGGTCACTCTCCCAAAGTCGTACAGAATCTTTAGTGTTTATGAAACCCCAAAGTTCTCGTTCTGGTGGGGTTTTTGTGTGGTGTTTGTGGGGGTATTTGTTTGTTAGTAACACTACGAGATATTCTGACACCAATTGTGATTTTTCTTGAACAATACACTTATATGAAAAGTTTACCCTGCAGAGGTCCAGAATGGCATATTTAGGTTTTTTTAGAAGGCATTTTCAAGAACTGGTGATGCTGTCATAATTAAAGCACATTATAAAGAGTAAATATATGTAGATGCTATCGTAAGCTGTTTCTCTTTCTTTCCTTATGGTTAAAGGAGGACAGAATGGCTTTAACATTCCACAAGTTACCCCATGTCCAGAAGTTGGTGAATACCTGAAGATGTCTCTAGAAGAATTACACTCACTGGATTCCAGAAAAATTCAAGGTTGTGCACGAAGACTACTTTGTGATGCTTACATGTGCATGTATCAAAGTCCAACGATGAGTTTATACAAATGAGCAATGTCCTCTGGAAAACTGAAGAAACAGTATAGAGTTACCTACTGTTGCGTTTGCTGCATTTTTTGGTTAGTTTTAATGCAACCGTTGCTGGCAATGGATGCGATGACAAGGAAGAAGTTGACTCTGAGAGCAAAAGGATTACTGTTCCAAAAACTACACGTGGAGTTCTGTCATTGAAGTATTTAAGCATTTTGCACTCTGGGAAGTGTGCTTGTGTGTGTTTGTTTTATAAACAAGTCTCAGTGAAGTTACTAAAACTTAAAGCTTTAAGTGCATTGATTATATACAGGCTTTTTTGAAATGTTAAAGGTGGAATTATATCGGGAGAAACCTCCTTAGTCCATTGAGAATGTGAAGATACACAGTGTTCTTGCTCAGTGCATTTCTATGGACCAAGGATGATGATTCTTTTGTGTTCCTCTACCCTCCACACCCACCACTTCTCCCCACCCTTGATCTTTTTAGCACCATAGGTTCTCTCTCTTGAAGAGTAACTTCAGTTTCAGTAAAATAAATTTTAGACTGTTCATTGCATATTAATTCTGTTCTGTTGTCTGTCTACTACATTCTTTTCAGTTCACACATTTGCATCTTCAAAAATTAGTGTTCATTTAAAGATCTGAATTCCTATCTTGTGAAAATCAAGCACACAGATTTGCTATCTGTTAACTTGTGATTTTTGGAGGGGGAAAAGAGGAAAAGAGGGTATTAAGGGGAAGCATAATTGCTGAAATATAAAATTAGCAATGAAAGTTAACAGATGTCTTTTTCTAAGTGTCTGTTTTTAAAGAAACAAAGCAGTCTGGAACAGAACAGCAACTATATACAAACGATTCGAGGACAAAACAATGAAATAGTGGATTGCCTCAGGGAACGTTAGTGAAGTGGATTCTAGTCCTTGGTAAAACAAAACTGACTTTTCTACAGTACATTCCCAGGCTACTCCCTGGGAATATGTTATACATCTGACTCTTCATTTCAGGATTACTAATGAATATTAAAAATCTCTGCTTGGAAAGATGAAACTATAAATAAAAGTAGATCAGAGTTCTACTGTATACCAAGTACCTAATGAAAACTAACTTGAAAAGCTGCAAAACCTGTGTTGATGTAAAATATTATACTTTGTTGGTTCCTGTTTGCAATGAAATACTACTGTTCTAGTTGCTTTTTTAGCTACTTCTATCTACACTGACTAGCAAACATGCAACTATATAGATACAGTAAAATCTGGTTGTACAAATTACATACATGAGCTGTACATTTTCAACTCTAAGATGTTTTATATGGAAAACTTCCTTTTTGGGATCAAGTCTATAGAAGGAGAGGTCACAAAATATAACAGAGGAAAAGCCACTTTGTAAAAGCCACTGTTTTAAAGACAATGGAGACTGATCCCATATTGTAGAAAATGTGGTTACTTCGTTCTTGGAAAACCTAAAATCTTTCTTGGGGACACACTCTATCACAGAACAGTACTGGAGAGAGATTTGAAAATTATGCTTGGAGGACTAATCTGTCTAAAGCAAGGGGTGCTGAAAGAGTTGATCTGTTCCATTAGCTGCTGCATGAAGTGTGCTCCAATTTTTCACTCTCAAGAGCCAGGAAGTTACTAAAAGTGTCACTGTGGCTTTTCGGTCTAATAGTCTCCTGCCTTCCATGTTTCCTTGCCTTACTTATCTAGTCTGTGCTCCTTGGCAAAACTGTTTCTTTAGTTTCAGTACTACTACGAGCTCTTGGGAAAAAACCTTTTTGTTTCTTTAGTTTCCGTACTACTATGCGCTCTTGAACTCTTTCTCTCCTGAAAAATTTCAGTGAGGCTTTAGGTGATGGATTCTATGCCCCTGTCAATGGATGGGTTATTGTCCATTGGCTCTTCCTTGGCTACATACCATCCTGCTCTGGGACAGCAGCTGTGGCTGCTCAGATGTGTCAACAAAGATGCCACAGGCATCTCACAGGCAATATAAGGTAAAAAGACTAGTCAGCTTGTATTTATTAAAACGGGCTCGAGAACGCAGAAGGTATGATAACCCACCCGTGGCTGCATATTGAAGATGAATTCCGGCCACAGCTTCCAGGTACCTCAAATGATGTTTTTAAACAGAGCTGTTTGCAAAGCAAAGGCAAGAGGGGCTTGCAAAAATAAAGGCAATAATAAATCAGCAGACTCTCAACTTGCTCTCTACAAAGTTTGAAACCTTGTTTGGTACCTTCATTCCCCTAACCCCATCGTGACTCAACCTGAAAGTAGTTGCAAGCGGTGCCCCCTTCTGAACAAGGAGCAAACATAAAGGCTTTACAAAAGGAACAAGCACAAACCTATGTACCGATGAGACCAGTATGAATGTCTGGATTCTCTCCCCTACCCTTAGATTTATTTTCTAGTTTTCCCAATGCATTAACTTTCTTATGTCTTCCACTCGTGTCATCTTTCTCCCTTCCCGCTCCAGCCCTGCCCTTCACATCTATTCTATATTACCTAAAGTTATAGTTACCCTGCCTCTTCCTGTGTGAACTCAGAGACCAGATGTGGAACTGCTATGGCCAGAGGGGAGCCTTGGACTTGGCAACCATATTAAAGTTTTCTAGATCTTATAGCAAAATATCCACTCTTTTTCACAACTGCAAATATCCAAGAATCCCATTTTTTTCAGGATGCGTATTCTATTAGCAGAAGTGAATAAAAATAGCTGGGTGTAAATGAACTGCTTGGCTTCTTGCCACCAATCTTCTGCCCTGTGAAATGGACAAGAAGTTGTGTGACCGCTTACTGTGGTACATGCAGAGAACGTGCAGAAGAAAACTGAGGGTGTTTAGCTGCATTATTGTGCACGCTTCTTGGTGACAAATACTGTGTTTTGAAATGCAGGCAGGACTTTACAGCCTGCATTTTGTACTACTTTATATTGCTGCAAAACAGTAAATAGTTTTGCAAACAGTATATGATTACATGGTTAGTTTATTTGCTTATCCGTTGAGAGGACAGAGATGGCTTCTATAGCATTAAAAAAAAAAAATGTTGGTTTTGACAAGTGAGTCTTCTTTTCTTCTTTTAATCCAAAAAAAGTATTGCTTTATGGTGTACTGCATTGGAGTGGAGATAATCTGGCAATGTAAATGAAATGTTATGGAAACTAACCCCAATTTTTATTTCCTTTCTCAGAAAGAAGTGTACAGACATAAAAGTGGTTTCACTGTGAAAGGAAAATTGTAAAATAACTTCTATACAAGGTGAGAAACTGGTTTTAGCTTTCAGGATATATTGTAGGGGAATTGAATAAGCTATTTTGTAGAAACAGCCTGCAATTTAAAGTATCTACTGCTGTTAAATGTAATGCCCAAAGATTCCAGTGGCCAAGCACCCAACCTTTGTGTGTTTAATGCATTTGGGAAACTCTCAATCAGTTCTCTTTTTTTTTTTTTTTTTTTTTTTTTTTTAAATATGGTGAGTGTGCCCAAAAATTGATAGCACTTAGATGATTGCTTCATGGTTCAGCTCCTAAGTATTGCTAACAATGGCCTTAACCTGTGAGCAGGAAAACACAAAGAAAATATGGTTCCTGACAGCCAGTAAAAACGTGAAGTTTCATAATACATAAACTTTCATAATTGGGGAGAAAACCTGCACCTCTGTACAACTCTCAGCCCCTACTCTGCTAATCATTTGTAGAAACAGGAGCTCAAATCAGCAGAAAAGTGAACAAATCACTACCACTAAATGCTTGCTTATTTTGAACATAGAGGGTAAAGAGAAAAGGTATTATTAGTTAAAGGTGATGCCTTACACATTACTAAAACAAAAATCCCCCCAAAAAACCCCAAACCCACAGTAAGCTACATCAGAATGCTTGCCTTTTGGCGTGGGAGATACAGAGGGAAAAAAAAACCCACAAAAAATACCTATGTTCAGTAAAGATCCTTCTAATGTCTGCGATACTGATTCTGTGCTCTTGAAAAATGTAGTACTGTGTTTTACTAAACAGCCTGTGAGAGTTCCATTTTAAGCACGTACTATGGGTAACAGGAATTACTCATAAATGGTTCATTTTCTTGTGCACTTTTTATACTCCACAGACTAGATGAACTTGGTCACCACGATCCCTAATGATAGCCTGTTTAATACAATGAAAAGGCACAACATGCTGCAAACTGGGATTTTATGGTTTCAGAACTGAGTTGGTGTTAAAAAAAAAAGCTTGAAAGCTTTGTGTATTTTTACCACTGTAACGAAGCATGTTTTTCTCTGTTCTTGATGTTTTGCTAAATAAACATCCCATGTTTTGTGCACAAATAGTCTCTTAAACGTACAATGGCTGTCTCCAAGAATGAGTTAGGGAAACAAACCATTGTATCAGGTTGCCCTCAACTAGCCTTAACTTTTTTTTTTCCCCTAATTTTAGAGCAGAATTAGCCTCTGCTTGGAAAGGAATGTGCTCTTTCTGTATCAATATTAATTAAAAATGTTATGGCTCTATTCATTTCTTTGGCGGCTTGGTATTTTGGGAGTGTCACAAACAATAACAAATACAGTGTTGAACGAGCTTCTTTTGTGTACCTATAGAAAGATTTATGTATTTTTTTTACAGTTGTCTCTCTTAATTTCAACATTTCTAGGAAACACAAGAATTGCTGTACTGTATCAAATCAGGTCTAAGTATACTACTTATGTCTTAGCAATTAGTACCTGATACTATAATGCAAAACCAAGGAAGAGCTGCTATAGCTAACTGTAGTTTGCCTGTGGGGAAAAAGTAATTTATTTTTAAATGCTTAGTGCACTACCTTACTGACCCTAGATGATCAGCTCCTTCTGGGATCATGCTGTAGCTTCAGTGCTGCTTCCATAGCTGCCATTTAGAAGACCTGCATACCAAGTTTGCATGCATTCTCTATCTAGACAAATACTGCTATCCAGTATTTCTAGGTTTAATTTTTTTGATYTCCTGACTATTGTAATCATAATAATATTAATAGTAATACTAACAATGGGAAAAAAAAATCCTACCTGGGAGTTCCTACCTGTAAAAGGAATGCTGTCAATTTAAGTATTTTTTAAAAATCTTTATCTTATTGCAAATACTTAAACACTTGTAAAAATACTTGCAAAAGATATTTTCAGGAAATGTATTACCTACTTCTGCAGTGGAAAGGGTTGGGGGTTTTGTTTTGTTTTTTTTTTTTTTTAAACTGAGTTTTTCATTTGCAGTAAGATTATTATTTGACTTTTTAAAATCTAAAGCTGAGCTCTCCTGTGACTCACTGTGGGAAAGGTGCTCAGAACATCTCACTCAACATTTTTATAGCAATAACATCTATGTTTATCTTCAGTAGAGCTGAGCTCTGCTGGGCAGCCGCGGCGGGAGGTTTGCCTGTACTTCGGGTATTCAGTCACAAGAGGGCACTGCCTGTACCGGCTGGAAACTTCCTGCGCGTTCCTAACCCACGGTTTTTCAAAATGAAGAGTTATATTCATCCGCGTCTATACAGCTATTGTAATCCCATTTTTATAGTGCTCTTAAAACTACTTTTGGGCTAACGTAATTAAAACTTTGTTTATAAATTTCAAACATACACCGAATCTAACGCAACGGGTCTCTAGCTCAGAATTGGCAGTATGTGCAATTCCCGCAAGGGTCGAGCCTACAGACAGTTCATAAAGTGCTGCAGGTTGAGCTTGTGTCCCCGCTGTGTCAGAGCTACCAAGGGGCTGGGCCGGCATCTTGCACAGCAGCGGGACTCTGGGCAAGGCGGCCTCAGGTCCTTACTGCACCAAAGCTGCCCGTGGAGCTCGGGCCCGGCTGCGCAGTGCAAAGCGCCGATAATGGAAAATCGGATCCAAATGAAGCTGCTTTTTGAGTGACTAAAGCAGATGCTGCTGGGAGATGTACAATACCTAGATCTTGGGGCATTTGTAGAGCTCTAGTGGAAGCTCATGAAAACTGTGAACAACTTGAATGCAGTAGTAGTTTTTCAAACCAAAAACTTCCATGCAAAACAAAATGTGATAGAATAAAGCACAGTGTGAGTCACAATCTTCAGTCATGAGGAGCTGGTCTAGCTGCAGCTGCTGAGCCCGGTGGCGCGGCTGCAGCCTCCGTTAGCCCTGCCTTTTTTCTTCAGGCTCTCCCTCAGAGATCTGCTCCGGGCCAGCTCAGGAAATGGGATCTGGCTGAGGCCCACCTCCCCTGTGAGCTGGTGCAGGAATTGAGCGGTTTTGGGGACAGAAGGAAGCCAGGGTAGGTAGGGTATGTGTTTTCAGCTGTAACATCACTGATGCTGGGGTTAGAGAGCACCTTACGGTCACTGGTGCCAGTCTGCCCTCCAGGCTGATTTTTAGCGGGACAGTGCTGCCGCGCGCTCGGGCCGAGGCCGCCCCGTGGAGCTGCAGGTGGCAGTGCCGCCCCCCAGGCCCCCGCTCCCCTCATTGCTCCGGCTGATGTCTGGAATGCCGGGGAGCGCGGGAGGCCCCACGGCTGCTGTCCCTGACTGCCCCAGGGCTCAGGGACAGCGGTGCTGCGGGGTTCCGCTGCGGGCACGGCAGCCGTGTGGGGATGCCGGCTGTGGGTTGGTCCTTTTAACCGCAGCAGGGAGGTGCTGCCTGGGGTGTGAAGGTGCCACATAAAGCAAGCAACTACAGAAAGGGACGGTAGGGAAAAACAGAAGAAAAAAGGGCTGATGACGGAGTCACAGCACAACCTGGCTGCACGCGTGACTGCCCCAAGGCGCTGGCGCGGCCATGTGCAGGCCCCGGCGGGAGCAACGAGGGACGACCTATGGCTGCTGAGCGACGTAAGGCCATGAGTGGAAAGGGTGCAGGCTGCCACTCCCACCTCAGCCCACAGCCAGCACTACGGGTCCTCGTGAGCAGTGACAAATACATTCGGTGCATTTTATAACTGAGCAAGTAGTGCAATAAAACCATTTACAAAAAGGAAGAAAAAAAACCCCAACAAAAACCCACCATTTTATGGCCCTAATGGTCAAGTTTTGCAGCTGATTGACCTGTGTACATAGAAATCTGATAGTGGATATTGTTATTCATTAAGCAATTTTATCAATTAATTTTAATTAATTGAAGAAAAATTTGGAGGTTTTTTGGGTCTAAGTATTCTCCATATGCATTAATAACTGAAAACTGCAAGAATTCTGTGTGCGTATTTTTTTATCTCTGTATATGCATGACTCTCTGTGGCCCCATTTATTTGTTATTGTTGGTGCTGTCTTACCTGACAGCCRTTAAGCCACAGATTCCCCCCCCCGGTTTGATGCTGCAACAGTGGGTGAGCTACAGCCTTTCTAACGCTGTGATGGGACGGGGCGCTGGTGGGTCTGGGCCTCCTGCCCACACCACGCTTCTGGGCTCTGCTCGTGTGGGTGGTGACAGTCAGTGCCCACCGCAAGCCCAGAACACAGACGTGTGTCCTTACACACCCCAGAGCTGGGCACTACCTACCTGCCTCTCTTGAGGCAACTCTCAGCTCAAATGGAGTCATCTTATGATGTTGCACGGTAGCTACACATTAGGGGTTTTTGGAGCGCAAATAAGGTGGTGGTTCCCCCCTCCCATGCCCACTTAAGCCCTGATTTAGGCAGTTAAGTACTTAAGGGGKTGGGGTGGACAGAGGTAGAATATGGCCCCCCCATATTCCACCATACTGAACTTTGCCGCTCTGTGTTCAGCCCAGCTCTGGGAAATGGCACTGCCTCCGCTGCAGCGCAGCGAGCAGCCAGGCAGCACCCCTGGCCTGGGCCCTGTCTGCAAGGCAGTGACGGCCGGTCCTCCTGAAGGCAAGAGCGACATAAATACAGCCTTTGTAAGTGTGACCCCCCACGCTAACAGAAAGGCAGCCCTAGCTTAACCAAATGCTTTGCAAACTTCCCACCTTCAGGTTTCTAATTTTTGAGGCGTCKTCTCTTCCCATCCTATTTATCCTTCATTTTCAGCTGATTCCCTGTTCTATGAAGAAAAGAGATATCTGGGAATGTGAGGATGATGGCATATAAGTTACATAGTAATTTCTTTTTAAACAGTCTATAAATTGGCTAGATTCACCTTCACTTTCTAATGAGACCAGTTTGCATACGCCAGTGCGTACACATTAAGATGCTATTCACCAGGTAGCATCTCACGTTCCACACTGCRTGTTGGTTTTTTTTCTTTTAACCATGCAAATTTCCCACCTATCGAAGTAATTTGCAAAGGTAATTTTGTTTCTACTCATCTATTACAATAAATCAATGAATAAATAAATTATAATGCAGCAATTAAATGTATAATGAGATGGGCAACAACTATTAATAAATGCAGAGCTAGTTGCCCAAAGGTGAACAGACTTCCCCTCTCTTCTTACAAGTCAGGTAATGATCTTTGTATGATAGAGAAACAAGCAGCTGCTAAACATGTAAATGAAACCAAGGGATATATGAGTTCACACTATAATGCTGTTCTTCAGCCTCATCATTATTGTCACAGTATCGGTTCTTCTGTGACTTTTCCGCTGAATATTTAAAGACAGGAGGGGATATGTAATTATTTTTAAACATCCTTCTGTCAAATGACTGAATGAACCCAACCATGTTGCTGAGGCGTTGGCTCCCTTCAGTAACCTAACTAACTGGTGCAGCACGACTGAGTTTTATCCCAGCAGAGCTCTTACAAAAACAGTGTTGATCTGCAGGAAAAGCTAAAAGAAAATGCTGAAATTCCACGAGGAATGGAAGTCCCTTTTAAAAAAAAAAAAAAATTCAGCATTATTAAATATCAAATCTGAACAGAACAATACAAGCAGGGTATAAACTAGTGTATCTTCTGACTTTAAATATGGCTATAAATTATAATATCACTACTGCTCTCAGTAGTTTGAGATTGCCGTAAGGAAAAAGCAGAATGATCTTAATACCTTTTTGCCCCTGAGTTCTTCCTGCTGTAGTAGGCGTGCTCCAGGATGCTTTACTTTTCTTCAATTTCTGTCTATATCTTCAATATTTTTTCCCTGTTCAAAATTAAGTGCCAGAGAGTTACCATTTGATAGGAACATGCTTATTTCTTTCTTTCTTCAATAGCCACAGCAGTGGATCCCTTGCCATTTTACTCCTACTCTTTCCTGAAAGCGCGCACTCTCTCTCTCTGTCCCACCTCTCCATGTTTGCGTTTACCTACATGTATGCTCCACCATCTGAGATCACATTATTCAGAAAATTTGTTTTTAAAGGAATGATTTATGCATTTACTRGTTTTGCCCCAGTCTGAGCTGATTCTGGCAAGAATGATCCGTTAACATAGGGCTGAGGAGATAGAGCATTGCCCAGAACATCAAGTTGTTTATCTAAAACTTTCTTATATTCAGAAGTATAAGGGTTTTCTTCCTCCCTCCCCATCCTTGCATACAGTTTGAGAATTTCAAGGGCAGCTCATTAGTTAGCAGAGACTTCAACGAAGCTACAGTGGTTGATTTATTGTAATAGATGGCAGGAAACAGAATTRTCTTAGCAAATTAGTTTGGCTGATAGGAAAGCTGGCCAGCAGATAAGACACAGTGCTGACGTCTGACCTGACCTGCATGTGCTTCTGATGGAGCTACGCTGATTCACAGCTGAGGATGAGTCGCTATGCTTAACAGAAAGTGCTCAGGAGGAACAAAAGCCAGCCATGAACAGGGCCAGGAACTGCATGCAGTATGCTACCTGGAAGCACTGTCCTTGAGACTGTCCAGCTGCCCTGCAGTTTCTGGCTAAGGTGGGAAATATTAGCTGATCCATTCATAGTTTTTATGCAATTCACTCAGCAGGACGCTGTTTCACAGGGGAAGCTGGACAAGTTTTTTTCAACTCGCATATTGCAGTCGCAGAAGTTCAACTGTATTTATCAACCCTAATGAAGCAATTTCTTTGCCTTTCCATTGCTGCACCTGCCTGGGTCTTTAAAACCCAGCAGCAGCTGGCATGAAGGGGACCTATGGCAGTCAGTTGACCCATGGAGCTTTTGCTAAAGATACATAGTCTTATACGGGATCTTTCATGCAGATAAAACCAAAAGCACCTAACACTACCCCAACACTTAACTAACTGACTACTCCCACTTTTCCTGTTTAGACAGGAAAAAAAAGAAATCCCAAAGCCTTTAATAAGTTCACACTATATGTTATTTAGCACAGAACACAGCTGTCTCTGCAGAAGCGCACAGAAGCTGTTTAAAAMCAGGCAGAAAAAAGCTACACGTAGATATAAAAAGCTCTTATTTGAGAGGAATTTAGTTTGGGAATTGTCATTAACTGCAGGCACATGCGTGCGTGTGTGTGTGTGTGCCCATGTGGTTGTGGAGAGGGCACAGTGGTCATAAACCGAAGCAAGACCTCGCCTGCCATACTCCATCTTGCCCTTGCTCCCCAGAGGGCGGTGGCCAGGTGGGGACTGCAGGACAAAAGCCTCCAGGTGACAGTGTCGGTTCATTGCTGTGCAAGGTGCTCAGAAGACATTAAATGGATATAACGTTTTCTAAGCAAGCATTAGATGTGCCTCCAACTTTATGTTGGATTGCTGAGAATGACATGAAGAATTTTTCAGTACTAACTCTAACTTTGCCAGCAGGCCCCAAAGGATCCCCCTCTGGACAACTGGCAGTTTTAATATATTTCATCCTTTAGAAGCAATTACTCCCATGCCCTGGGACACCCATGGTTTGGTCAGGGATGCTGACTTTGACCTCACAGACCAAAAATTTGGAGCTTAGTGGAGCAACTGATTTTATGCACTAAGTCAAGTCCCCCATAAGCTCAAACCTGCAGAGTTGTAAAAGACCTCATCATAAGAGCAGGCTGAGAAATGTACACGGAAGTCCTGATCCCCGCAGATATTGGTATCGGTGGGTGGTCAAAGCCTTGCCGTTTGTGGGACACCTGGATTAACGTATTTATCAACAGTGTGTAGAAATGAGTGAATAACAGGAATTTTGCACTGTGGTTAGCAGCATTCATCCAGTCTTTGCAGAGGCTGGGAAACCTGCTAGACTTTCTACAGCCAGAACCAACACCCACCTCTTTTAGTTCTTACGACAAGTGTGGGAAAATTAAATTATAAGCATGAAGAGAAATACAATGATAAACATGGGGAGAGGGGGGAAAAATGAACCCTTTCTGCAAGGTAAGAACTCAGTGATAAATAGATCTGTGCATATTTCCCAGCCTCATTCCTCACTTGCCAAGTCTGATGCTATTTTCATTAGGTCATGTTACCATACATGTCATTTTATACAAAGGTGCAGTATATCACAACTGGAGGTTGAGGTGCTTGTAGTGAACACAAATGAGCTTGTAATGGTCCATCTGCTTTGATTTTATTTAGTGATCCCTCAAGGGCTAGGAGCTAGAGTGAGAATAACAATGCTTCAACCCATCTGCTATTGTAGTACCAGCTCCAGTTGAATTATCACATGTTCTGAGTGGCTGGCATATGCTGTGACATAAAGCTACAAGAAAGTGTTGCTCTCCAGCTGTTGTGTTGACAAATACTTTTCAGCCAGTCATTAAGTTCAGCTCAATAACCAGGGGGAAACTGCAGCTAAAAGTTGATTATTATTTTATTTTATTTTAAGCATTAGAAATCACTAGTACAATATATTTTATTTAAAAATGTGTCAYTAAGGGCACACATTGTATATCAGCTCTAACAATAAAAATTTCTCTGTGATGCCCATAAATTTTTGTGTTATAGGATTGGATGGGCATCCCTGTAACTGACAGTGTAAATCTTTCTTAGTAATGGAACTATGGCTACCCTCGTTTAAGAAGCAGCACGTCTGAAGCTGTGTATGTATAAACTTGCTGGCTTAGTGGTTCTATGGGCCATGAGCATGCCTGACCACAGAAGGAACAACTCAGAAAGAGATTGTGATCTGAGGCCACATGCAATGATGGATAACTAGATTGTCTTTAAATTGAGGAGGAAAGCAAGTAGAGACCCATGTAGAGACATTTACCTGGTGGATGCAACAGGTTCCRATGGGTCATCTGGCATTGCACCTCATCTGGGCTGCAAGTTGTGATTGCTAAAAGTGGCCACTAATTTTGCCCTTACTCCCTCTTCCACTGTTGGTGGCCTGCTGAAGAGCTCAGGACACTCTGGAGACACCCTAATTTGTGCCCACATGGGACACGCTTCAGAGTGGATCTGTGCTGACAATGGTCAGGTTCTCCCCTCCTCCTTCCTCTCTCCACCCTGTCTTCTCGGGGCTGCCGTGGGTGTGGAATCTGCCACTGTGTCTGGGAACAAAATAAAAGGAATTTCCCACAGGTTCAAAGGCTGATATACAGCCAGATGTACGTCGGCAACGTGAGATCCCCTGCACAGCCTAATGTTCCTCCCTTTCTGCGGATAACGTACCCAGAGAGGGCACATGCCTTTTGGGCACTGTCCACTTTTCAGCAGACGCATGGTCAGTGAGAACACAGCAAATAAAATCTGCTCTTGATATTCAAAAACACTCTCCAGAATTCTCGTCCCTAATCTGAGACAGCCCTGCTGCGGGTGGAGAAGGGACTGATGAGGTGTTACAACCAGAAGACCCTGAAGGATGGTCCCGAACCCTCAGTCCTGCCGCTACTCCAGGAAGGCAGGGCGGGCTTTCTGGAGCATGGCTCTTGTGCATTTCTGTTAACCATTGCATTAGGGATTCAGTTCTTAAATACGACTTACGCTTGTATATTGTCTCAGAAAAACAATAGGCACTGTTCATACTGAAGCATTTCAGTTCTAGAGGTTTATATTTCCTATTGTATCCAAAGACCTGTGGGTGCCAGCTGTCACTGGTGCTGCCGTTGTATTATGATCCCCTGGCTAGTGCAGGAATTGTTGATTACGTTGCCTTTTGAATCAGTTGATTACCATGAATAATAGGCCAAAAAGGCTGTCAGCATTTTGACTTTAACTATAACTGTTACAATTAATTATGGGTTTAATTAGCATATATGCCTAGCAGTAGAGAATATAATACTTCATGGGTAACAGATGATCCTGCAGCTGTAACATAAAGTGTGATACAGGTTGGGATACAGATAGTTATTAATAAATGGCCTCTATTGTTTGAGGTCCTTATTTATAAAAATTAGCAGGCACGACATAATCAACCCAAACTGTATAATTTATAATAATTGATTTCATTTTGACTGACCACCAGTCGGCCTACTACATGCCCTCAGAAGAAAAATAGCCCTATTAGGATAAGTTTAATCCTAAACATAGCTAATGAATCCTATTACTTTAAGGTCATATTTGAAGCTTTTGTTAATTGTCAGAACCATTTTAAATTGATTAGAGTTAAATTAAATCAATGTAATGTTTAGAAAAACAATATTTCTAATGGATGAGGCCAAGCTGACCTCGAATAAACATATTTATCAACCGATTTCAGTGAATGAGAAGGCTAGCAGCTGGGCTCATAATTCACGATTGTCTATAATATGGGAAATGTCACTATCTAGGCAATTAATTATGTCAGGTAATAAATCTGTTGCTCACAGTTGAGCATTTGCCAGTTGGGGTGACAATCCCCTCAGCAAGATTATGATGTTTAGACACTCTCTCCTCCCCCAAACCCATACTTTACAGTAGCCGAACAACTACATACAACTTTAGAGGGAATGAATGTGGTGTTTTCATAACTGCCAATTACCTGACAACATCCCAGACTGTGGTAACTTAGTATGGAATCATTCCTCTACCAGGTCATTTTAAATAACAAGGATGAGGAAAAAGTTTTGGTGAACTATATAACAACATTTCCCAGGCTGGAGAGGGCAGAAGCTATTAATAGTTCCTTACAGACCACCATTAAGTGATTAGTTTGCAGTAAATATATTAAGTGGCAAARTGTATAATGATCAGAGAAATAATTGTTTTGCACAAGCTTGAGAGTGTGAGAAATTCAGAATGGGTTAACATGAACTAGGCTACATGATATTTCACAGGTAGTGACGGGTACAGTTTAATACAACACGACATAGGAAAAATGATACACAGAAGTAGGATCAGTTTAAGGTTAATCATGCATTCAGCAGCTTAGGAAAATGTCTGGCGTGATTGCAGACAAATGACACAAAACATCTGTTCTCTGCTCAACATTTTGTCGAAAAAAGAGCAAAGGTAAACTAAATTTTCATAAAGAAAGGGTGAGAAAATGGCACAGCGGTAACCAGAGACAGATAAATTCTCATTTGTATAGTATTATATGTGCAGCATGAGCTGTCTTATGTTGAACAGATCACAGAAGAAAAGACTGAGTATAAGTAAAGTAATACAATATTTCTATTGAAAAAGTGTAGGATAAGTGATGAAAAGTTCACTAAATTAAAAATAATCTGGAGCAGTTCAAAAAGATTCCTACCAATTCTGGGGTGCTTTACTGTACTTACTCTCCAGAACCAGACTTTCCATTTTGCGTGTCGATACGTGTTCTGGTCAGCATGCTGAAGTGCACTGTGTTTGCAATGGGTGACTCCTCCTCTTACTGGAGGTTATCCTGCTTTTGGAGCATTAGCTGTTTTTTATACTTTGGGTTCAGTCATAAGCTTCAACACTGAATTTGACCATTAGCCCTGAACTGTACTAACAAGTGGTCATATCCTGACAATGATAATCAAAAGTTAATATAGCCTATGCAGTCTTAAATTTTGCACATGGAAGGTACGATGCACTAGCAGGTACACGCTGCACTTGCATGTACATATCGACATTTTGGAACCAAAGTGTTGGCTTCATAAATCAGATATGTGTCTTCAGTGAACCACATCAAATGGCTCTTAACAGCCACAAGTATGTTGTGAATTGGCTTTTTTTTTTCCTGAAGTGTATCAACAGCTTCATAAAAAGTAGTTGGGAAAGAAGTACTCAAATGCAAGTCATAAGCTTACATACATTATGAACAACAGATACATAAAAAGGCCTTTCAGCCATAATATAAAAATAGCCTCCTGTGAGAAGAACACAGATGCTTTCTAGGTGCCCAAACAAGGCAGAGCACGTTCACTAAAAGGTCCTGCCAGCAGGTTTTTTTCATTGTTCCATGGACAGACACTTATGTTTTAGGAAATAAGAAATAAGAAACATAACTAGTGGTCATCTGGCAGGATCAGACCCTTCATATGAAGCACCCAGAACTCCAACCCATTGACAGTGTGCCTTGATCTCTGCTGCTCCTCCTACAGAGGCTACAGGCAAGCCCCGGTCCCACGTTCACTCTCCTATGGTGAGAAGTTCACACAGTTCAGCTTCCCTCGTGCCTTGCCATGAGCCCGCTTTGAGGGCTGGCCTGCCCGTGTTTGTGCTGTGAAAAGCAGCTGCTCAGCCACCACTTCTGATACGGTTGAGCACGACTCATCACAGTGGGTAAAATCCAGCTTTGCTTTCGATTTGGGCTAGACTCTTACATTAAGCTATTTGTGTTACTGAGAATAAGACAAGCCATAGTGAAAGAGAAATTTAACCCAACACACACAAACTTCATTTACAGTGGGCTGAAGCTGCCACTTGACTTCAAATCTCTGGCAGATACTTTGCAGATACTACTTGCAATTAAGCATTTAAATAGAAATTGGTTACATTATCAGCAAGTTTGGAAGAATATGAGAAAATCAAACCATCAGCTGTGAAACACTATACTGGAGAGCTGCTTTAGGATATTAAGACAATTTGTGTGTGTGTGTCTGTGTATGTGTGAGAGAGAATGAGAGACAGTGTTTGTATGTGTGTATATAATTACTTTTTCATTTCTTGGGTAAAAGTCCTC
>JASVER010000007.1:4477970-4704617 GCA_030449065.1 Oceanodroma leucorhoa | reverse complement strand
CCTTTATGGCAAGGGAAATTGCTCTTCTAACCTGTCTTCAAAATGTAATAACTTTACTTGCAACCAACCACTGTAGACCCTGACTGGACTCTGAATTATTACTGTGAGATGAAACATTTCTTTAACAAAACTGAGTCCTTTAATATCCCCCATCTCTGTTATTAGATGGACAAATGAATTTTACTTTGAACATAACATGTGGCATTGTCTGAAAATTGCCGGTATGAACTGAAGTTGGCAGGTATTTTCTTGCTCTCCTCGTCAGTGATTGCCATTTATTATATGTTGCACCTTTATCTGTCAAATACTGCAGAGCGCTATATTGATTTGTGTCTGCCGCAAAGCAAAGGTCACTTTGATCAACATACTACAAAACCAGAAAAAGTAGGGTTCTGACATTTCATTACCTGGGAAAAAAAGGACTAAAATAAATAAGAATATGTTTGAGAACAGAGCACTTCAATATCACAGTGTGCAGTAACTGTAATTAACAAAAGAACTGCTCTATTGAGGTTAAAGAGAAAAAAGAGAAGGCAGGTTTTCTTGCAGGGACTATTCTTTACATGACTGATTCTGTAACATTACAGCTGTGATCTTACTGATTCATTACAAATCAAATACATTGGCTTCTCAGATGCAGACTTCTAATGAGCAATAAAACTCAGGAACTCTTTAGGAATTGGGAAAGATTTTATAAAACTTTTAATTTTGTCTAAAAAACTCTAATGAGATTGGGACTTTCTGTGCTATGCCCAGATGAAGAGATGGTCCCTACCTTAGGAATGTACAGTCTGAAGAAAGAAAACAAAGCACAGGAGAAAGAACTGGACCCACTCCTACATGCGGCTTGCCCAAGGTCCACAAGGAGTGGAAAGCAGAGCCAAAAATTAAGCCCAGACCTCCATTTTCTAGTTCTAGTTCCCAACAGCTTGGTTGTCTTTCAGAACTAGCACACAATTTAGAGATTTGTAAGGAAAGTGGTGTCCCAGGTGTCCTAGTCTTGTTATTTTTCTTCATGCCCAATGTCTTTTGGGCAACCCCTACTTATTGCTTCACTGATATCAGCAGACACTTCTTTGCCTTGTGTAAATAAAATAGGCCCAACATTTCTGTGGAAATTTGTCATTCTTGCAGAAACTTCTGTTTTACATTTTGGGAATTTGCTTTTAACATCAGTGTAGTTCCCCATCCCTTTCCCAGTAGTTTCTCACTTGTTTCTGCAAGAAAACCTGGCATTTTTTCATAAAGCATCTATTTTTGCTAGTAAACATAATAATTTCATTGGTTTTTTTTTTCCATGTGGCACCCAGATGCCCTCACTCAGGAGCTGTGTTGCTAGACTGGGCTTTTCCTGGAGCTGGATCTGGTAATTCACATCCCTGGTCTTTCTACACAGAAAAATGAATCGCTGATCTTACAAGTGTTACTGCTCTAACTGAACACAGGCAACAAAGTGGCGAAACTGCTTTCCCATCATTACTGCTGAGAAGTTTTCTTTTTTTCTGGTTTTATATACAGTTTTTAGTTCTTCACCTGAAGTCACATTTGCATTGAAATACAGCAAGCAGTTATACCTAAGATCTTTTGTTATACCTATGATCACTAGGGTGCATATCACAGCTTGCATGGCATATGGCAGTGCTTATCATGTCAATAACAAAGTCTGAATAATGCAATTCTTGGTTGTAATTATCTTTTATTATTATCAAGGGTCATTGCTGGGCTCTTCATTCTTTCAACTCGTGGAATTTTGGGTTCCTTGTTAATTAAATAGCCAGTGTTATTGAATTAGCCAATTAGCTCTGCCTGAAGGGATGAGCATTGATCCAAACAAAGGGCCTGATTCCACAAACTTGTTGCTGTGAGGGAGAGTCTTGCCAGGAGCTGGCTAGCAAGAGTGGGCTCATAGGACTTGGCAAACTATTGTTTGCTTATCCCAGTTAATTTGCAATTATTAGACCAGGTAAAAATTTTTTATTTGGATACTTTCCTTATCAAACATGAAACCTCCCATGAGGATGTTTGATTTTATTAAAAATAATGTGTTTGAAAAAAATCAGGTGTTGCTATATAGTGTTCTGATGTTACTATTCTTTTTCTCAGAGTGACTTTAAATAGTCATATTGTAATTTAAAATCTGTAAAGTTTAAATTGAAAACGGGAACAAAACCTTTTAACATTAAGAGAGGCATCCTGACTGTTCCTACAAATTGGAACAGTTTTGCTGTAAAATTCTGTATCACAGAAAACGTCCCACTAATCAAAAAATTAGACCCTGTCTTCAACAGTTACTTCAACAAGACAAGGTATGTTCCCTAATCCTAAAACACAGATTAAAATCCCACATGGCACCAGGGCTATGCATCTCTTAAGTATCTGTGCCTAAAAGGCACATTGGATGTGTATGCAAATGCAGCACATCTCTCTCATGCTCCACCATTCTCACTCCCTTTTTTCCTCCCTTTATCTTGACATGTTTACTATTTCTTTTACACTGTGCTTCACTGAATAGCAGATCAAACTTCAAAGCAACTTTGAGTTTGAAATTTGTTTCCAAGCTCCTAAGCTATTCTTTTTCTGACAGCAGTGGATAAGAAATTGTCACTACCACTGGTGACATGTCATCCGGAGATACGGGAATAACAGATGGGCAGCAGTGAGATAGCAGGAAGTAACTTCTTTAAAAGACTGTGTTGACATCACCAACTATGAGAGCAGAGGTAGAATGACCCCCAGAAGGGAATCCAATCCGCCCAGCTCTTCTGGCTCACAGGTGTTCTGCCTTACTTGTTTTTGTACATAGATCATATTGGATTTAAGGCTCTTTGAAGTTTTAAAACCGCTATGTTAGAATTAATGGAAACTATTAATAAGGATTAAGAAAAGGATGAATGGATTTAGCCACTAACTTCAGTGTTTTAAACGATATCACTAAAATGATAACTAGGATTTCTGATGTAACCAGCATAGCTAATGCCATTAACAAGAGTCAAGAATCCTTGACTGCAATGTGAGATCAATGGGTTATGACATTTTGTTGTCAGGCTGATGGATCTGACTTTCTAAATGAAGAATGACTGATTATGACTCTTCAAAAGTATGGCTCATTATCAGCATATCTAGGCAACTCTTGACACCAACCATACATAACATCCATTATTATATGTCAAAAGTCATCGCTTTCGGTGGGTGGCCATGATTTCTGAGAAAATTAATTGTTCTGGTTACTGCAAGATACTACGGTATATTGCATAAAACAACATAGTGCATGGCTTCTACAAGTACCACAGAGGCAAAGAAAAGACAGTGATTTTTTAGCCCTAAGTGCATTTTGTATGTAACAGATGGTCCACACAACCTACAAGAAACCTCTTCTTTCTGATGGTAGTAGAAAAATGATATAAAGCACAACATGGGCTTTATTTGCTGCATTTTATAAAAGTCTATGAATTTGTCTTCCAAACCAGGAATGACACAGACCCATAGCAAAACAGATTTCTTGATTTCAGAGAGAGCTGAGTTAGTGCTAAATACTTTTGAAAATCTCCTGCTATGCTGCACTTTCTATATATTTTAAATTTAAAAAAAATGTGACAGTGTTTTATTTATAGTACATTACAGTCCAGTCCGAAGTTTTGCTTCAGAGTGTAAACTCCATTGTGTAAAACTGTTGTACAGTGAATAACATGAACACTGTCATGGACAGTACAATAAATGCAGGGCATAACAATATTCCTGGTAATAAAATAATGCCTGAACAGTCCAGCCTAATACCCCATTCTGTACTGAGCACTACTTTCAAAAAAAGTTGATATTACAAAAGAAAATGCTAAATATAATTTTTAAAAGTTCTATTAAATGTGGTCTGTTCACCAATACATTATGTTTTATTGTCTCCTTCAGAATTCTTGGAAAAGCTCTGGGCCACTGAAGGAAAACCAGTCACAGCAGAAATTTTTGCCACAAGGTCTGACAGAGTGAAAACAGAAAATAATCAGGAAGAGACAGATTTATTTTGGGAGATAAAGCACTCAACTATCCTCTGCTACTAGCTTCTGAATCTCTAGATGTAGGATATGCAGGATTTCAAACAGGCATTTCAAACAGTTTCAAACCACCCCATTTAACATTATATTAATTTGGCTTGGGGGACCATCATAATGTATTGACTTTCCATCTAGGACACTAAGACATTAGACAATTACAAGTTCAATAATATCACTAATTCTGCCAAGTATTGCCAATTATTCTGTCTCCCAAAGGACAAAGAATACAGAAATGCTTCATACTGAGAAAATTACCTTTTTTACAAAAAATTAAAGGAAAAACTATTGTGAAGAAATATTCTTTTAAACCAAAGAAGGATCTGCTGAAAGAGATTTTTTTTTTCCCCTTCTGGAAAAAAATTGGTGTCTGGCTGAAATAAGGTGGCAGTTATTCAGGTGGGGATTACTTTAGAGTACTTCTAGTAGGAGTTGGACTTTAACCTGTGGATCAGTTTTGGAAAAGTCAAGTCTTATAAATAGTTAATAATTACTTAATAAATAGTAACAATTACTAAGCAATCATTTTGCAAATTCCTCTCTGTTTTGGAAGGTCAGGAAATTTTTAAGTGAATTGTGATTTAGGCATACCATTTTATTTTTGTGGCTGGAGTATGTACGTCAGAATGGCACTTGAGAACTGGCAATTTCTAACACTTGCAATGCTTGTTGACCTGCTATTTCAGATGACTAAATAGGAGGTTTCTGTTGGTTTTATTTAGTCATATTCACATATATGGTATTGAGTAATACTTACATGAGACACAATTTGCTACTGCTCTGAACTAGGGCTGAGCACACACGAAGAGCTCTGCTCCATTTTGATCCGTTCTTATTTCATGTCTATACTGATTGGGGCAAATGATTACACAAATCACAGGACAGTGGAGCTCTGTCCTGGATCTTTGTTGCTGGAACATCCCCAGCCAGCAGGATCCAGAGTTTTAGTTACTGTAAATCAGTATAATTATGAGTTAGTGTTTTCAGGACAGCAATTGCTTGGCACTTTATCAGATCTTAAGAAATTCTACTAATGTTACATCACCATATCCTTGCAGAGAAATCCTAGTAAGCAAATACTGGATCAGGCCCTAAATGCCAATTCAGAGTCATAGCACTGTAGGCTGGTTTTTTTTCAGTTTCTTTTCTGAGAAAAAAAAAAGATTTGCAAAATCTGTCCAAATCTGGTAGATTTAATGTGACAAACAGCTCATAATCTACTAACTGAAACCTTCTAAGCAGTTCATCAGTTACTGAATTTAAGCCAAAATTTTTCTTCATCCTTAACAGAGAAGTCTGTTATGATTTAATAGTGAAGCTACAGAATATTAATAGTGGGTTTATAGAAATTGCCCTGAACATCTACAGACTTTACTGTTGCATGTTGTCCAGCTGTGGCAGTTTGAATGCTTTATAGAAGAGAGCACCGTTCTCCCAACTCCAACACTGGGGCTCCTGGAGAGCTAAGGAGAGCTTGTATTCCCCCAAGAGGGTTTGCAGGCTCCTCTCGCACCCCTTCCCAGAATATCCGTTTGCTTCTCTGGCCACCAAACCTCCCCCTGGGGGGGACCTTCACCTGATGCCTGCTTGCTGTCACAAGGTGCACCGTTCTTCTGGAGCTGTGTAGCTGGTGTTTTGCATAAGAAGTACCTGAGGCAATGACAAAAATCCTCCAAATAAACAGCTAAAATTCAGCCATGTGTCCTTTCTCCCTGACTGCTTCCCTTCCACCTGCTGCATATGAATTTTTTTTTAGCAATTCTCCTTTCTGGTTTTACCTTCTCTGGAATACATCTGTATAATTTTTATTCTTCAAAGTCAATAAATTAATAGTCAGTGAAGTTTCTGAAATGGCTGGCCATGAGGGGGGCTTGATCTCACCAATACACAGCCAAAACTGCCTGACACCACTTGCTGAAAAGGGGCAACGTTTATCATGTATGCTGAGCATCACTGAAGAGACTGTGAAGACATTTTCTAGAAAAGACGACAAATGCATGTACTGCTCAGACTGTAAAAAATACAACAGAAAAAAAAAATGTAAAATCTACCTACTATTGTTAAAGTCTTGTGTTTATTTTTAATAATTTCCCCATAGCCATTCAAGTTCCTTAACTTAATATGGCTCATTTGGAAATAATGGCTTGGTTTTTCTATTGACTTGAAAGTTATATATTCGGCATATATAAGCTATAGCTCAGCAAACAGAAAGCAAAAAGTAAGGCATGAAATATCATCTGTTGTGCACAAAAATGCGTATCAATGGATTTTAGCATCACATGTAGGTTTAACAATTACAGAAGCAGTATTTCAACAATGTGATTCTTAAACTGTGTTCCACAGACCACTGCTGGTCCATGAAATTGTCTTACATTACTTGCCAGGGATACCAAGGAATATGTCCTCTACAAGTCTGCTGGTGTGTAATGCACAGAGGTCAGAGATACTAAAAGACAGTGAGGTGCAGCTGTGGACCATGGACACATTCATGGCGGTTCATGGATAGACCCACAAACATCCAAATGCAGGACCAAGTCTGAGTTTGTAAACAAGTAAAGGCTGGCTTAGTACTGTATTCCAAGTACTGTTTAGCCTTGATCACCTTTGAACTGACTCTTTATGGAGCCAGTTCATTGTGCTTTCCAGTATGAAATATCTTCATATATGCCAGTAACTCTTAGTAAAGGCAGACTTGGAAAAACCCCAAGCCCTCAGCTTATTGAGTGAGGTAGCTCATCCCTAGACTCCCAGTTTCCAATTTCAGGCAGTATTTGGCTCTCAAACTTCCAGGGAAATGTGAGCTCAGGGTGACCAAAGCAGCTACTTCGATCTGCAGAGCACTTGGGACAATTACCTTATTGCCTTATTCATTTCTGCGAGATGTTAACCCAGGAATGGTAATTTAGATGTCATGAGGAGTTATTGAACTCCTCATGGAGGAAAGATCTGTACAATTTGCTGTGAGTGACATCTCATCTTAGTGTCACAAGGGAGTGATAGCTGGATGCTAATGCCACTTACTTGTTTCTTCCCCCGTCAAAAAGAAGAAAAGCCTAGCAAAACAGGGAAGCCCCTAGCAAAGCATCACAGTCATTGTTATATTGATGATTTTTTTTTATTTTTCAGACTKTAAGAATATTTTGTGCTTGGTGCTGTACAACTGAGGAACTAAAGATGACCCTTTCCTCAAAAAGCTTTCAAAGAAAAACGGTGCTAGCCACAGAAAGATGGACTAACACAGTCCTGGTCAATATAATAGTCTGTGAATTAAATTTTTGCTCATTTGCATAGTGTAAAATGAGTGTCAGTTCTGATTAGCTGAGCTTGGTTTGAAAGCTGGAAGAGTAGCACTGCCAGCACGAGCTGGAGAGCAAGTCAAAGACGGGATAGAGCTGTGTAATTATCACAAGAGCTGGAAACAAACAGAAGATTCTCCTATGCAGTAAAGTAGTTCCTGCCCTCTCCCCATCCTAGTTCCCATTTTTTGTTAGGATGAGGGTCTGAAGGACTAGATTTTGGGAAGAAATGAAGAATAGTAATAGCTTAAATAAAAACACATAAGACCTGTGAATGAACTGGAAAAGACTTTAACCACTGCATTGATGAAGAAATTTGAAAGGAGTGCCACTTCTCAAAAGTGCAAAGTTAAGTGTAAGGTTTAGAGGAGGCCAGTTTCAGTTTTAGGACATCATTAGCTCTTATTCCATGAAAATTCCTTCTAGCCACCTATTCAGATGAATGAAGAACCAAAAAAAGCAATCCATAGACAATTGCTTAGGCCATCACTTCAGTGTTTCAAGACTATAACATATAGATGTGATTTTCCCCACCCCCCCATCCCATCCCACAGAAAACTTGTGATTTTATGTGCTTTTTTATGCATGTATTAAACAAATGGCACAGCTGAATAGCTTTTCTTAAAAACTGGACATTCACCAAAAAGAAGTTTGCCAGCACAGACAATTAGGCTTTCTTCTTTTAACAATAGATTGACTGACTGGCACATTTGAAATGCGAGCGTATTTTTTATTCCTCCGTTCACCCTTTGAGCTGATAAACATGAACAATGGGAAACAGCTGGGACAGGAAAACATTTTAGTTTGTATTTTCAAAGCAAGCAAGAAATAAACCCATCAGTGGGAGCCAGATCACATCTTCTGCCTTAGGGGTAGTCAGCAATTGGGGGGAAAAATACGATCCATATTTTTAATCAAACATTACATATTTATTAATGTGCAGCTGGCCTATTGTGTGCATGATTTTTTTTCTTTAACGCTGTGCTGCGTCCGTCAGCCTGACATTGTTCTGTAACTGACATTACTCTATAAGGATCTGGAAATGCACAGATTTAATAGGAATCATTGAGACAATTGCTTTCTGTATTATTAGGTCTGTGTGACGTAGGTACCATCTGAAATTCAATTTTAGAAGAAAAATAAGATATTGTTCTATCAAGGCAATTTTGTGCACCTGTGATACAGTAAGAACATACACCCCCACCCTCCTATTTTCCTCCTCACTCATCTAACTTCGTGGCCATGTAATGATATGTGCCACTCTTTTGTTAAAAATGTTTGGACAAATGTATTTTGATGCTTATTGAGATTAAACTTTCAGTACATCTCCCTGGTAGCAAAGGTTGGGCTGTTCATTAGTTGGAGGTTTGGCCTTGTCAGGTTCCATTGACTGTTGGCTAAAAGGATCACTTTATCATCATTTGTCTGCAATGGAGACAGTCTTTATTCAGCCTTGATTCCTCTGGGGTCACAGCTGTCATAACTTCACTTGCTTTATAATGCAGGCCCCAGTTTTGCAATCCCCTTAGGTAACTGTCTAATAGATTCAGTTTACCTTAATATAGGTAATATGTTATTTCTAAAGAAATACAACAGAAAGTAAGGGATGATATTGCTTAAAACGTCCCCCTCCTAACCTACTGCTTGGGATCAATCATTTGGAAATTATGTTAAACTCAGTTCTCATTTTGAACCCAAAAGGGAAATATACTTTTTTTCCCTGAGTTTTACTCTCATCTTTTAACTGCAAATCTCTAGACAGAACCCTCAGGCCCGGTTTTCCACTGGTGAAAGTTGAGATAACTCCACAGATTTTGACAAGGCTATGGTGTTTTGGAGAAGAAAGGCCTTCATTTGCTCTTATTTTCAAGATCCTGTATCTAAAAGAAGTCTGAGGGAGTTTGGACTTGTCTTTATTTTTGGGGATTACTTTGGTTTTGAGATTTATTGCAACACACTAAAAATTGGCAACACAGAATGCACGAAGATATTTCATCGCAAACAACATATTTCATACTTTTTTGGTTCTCTTTTCATTAGCTGTGTGAAACTGCTGCCACCAACCTTTTCATCACATAAGAGGATTTTCCTCAAAAACACACCACTTCAGTGGGTGATGCAGGACATTCTCTTGCTAGGTTTCAATGGGAGCCAACACAAACAATGGAATACTGCAATTCCTTCCTAATACCATACTAAGAACCCCATTTGCTCCACTTTCAGCCCCCGGCTTCTGGTTCATTACTGGGGCAAGCCCTAGGTATTGGCCCACTGCTCTGCCAGCAGAAGCAGCAGGACTGACAGCCAGCAGCTGTGCAGGACTGACAGGCAGATGATATTCAGGCTCCTTGGATGGGAGTGCTGTTCAAAAGGTGGCATCTCCTGCAGCGTCCAGGAATATCAGCACTGGAGGGAAGCACATGTTCTGGGCCAACAATTTATTTGCTGAAAACTATAGTCTAATTCAACCTGAACAAGAAGTTTGACCTAAGGTCAACGTGCTAATGTTTTCAGCCAGAAATCAGCAAGGAGAAGGATGCGTTACCGCTGCCCCTTCTTCTCCAAGGGGGGCACCCACCCAGGTGCTCTGAGAAGGGTCTCTTTTCTATAGAGCTCATCCAGTTTTGCGTCTCTTGACACAGGAACTGGAAATGAGATGATTTCCCACAAAACGAGGCCAAAGAATCAGTTTGTCTCCATTTGATTTAGTAAAACCCGAAATGCTTTACAAAAAGTGGAAGAGCTCCATCAGGGCATTGTGAGAAGCCCATTTTTGAGTGCCTTAGTAACTGATGCATTCCCCTTGCAGGTTAGATGTTGGCTTTCACAGAACCAGAACCAGCTTGGCCACCAAGAGGAGAGGGCCTGACCAGTCTCAACATTTGGTCTTCTTTAAAATTCCCATTAAAGAATGAGGAAAAAAAATCAGAGCTTGATTTTCTCACTGTTACTACTGCTTTTACAAACTTTTCTGAAATCTGCTGGCAACATCAGTTACAGTAAATAAGATATACTTCTCATATTTTTTATTTTATATCTTTTAAGGATTACACAGAAACATTTGTATGCTTCATAGAAAGTAGTTGCCACACTATATTCTTAGTAGCCCTACCAATGAAGCTTTGCTTTTCACTGTTTGTTTTCAATAGGAAGAATGATGTTGTTAAAGTATCCATGAAAAGCACATAAGAGAGGCAGTTCTGAACAATAAGTCCTGGTATAGAACTATATGGTTCAGACAGATACCTCTTTGCAGGTAATTGCTTAAGGGGAGTAATTTAACAGACTTTAATCATTAAAAGAAAGCCTTGATGTAAAGAAAAACATAATGAAAAATAAAGAAACACCCTGTGGTGGAAAAGTCTAATCTTCAAGGGGGAAGTTTTGCTTTCCTTTCCATTTGTGGAAGTTTGTGGAAGCTCAGACACACACAATGGTCCCACACCTTCTTCTTCAGCAGGATCCAAACACCAAATCCTCTCCACAATTCACTCACTGGCTATTTCTTTCTCAGACTGTTTCCTGAATGAGTGGTTGTATTTTTGAAACAAAACATATACTCTGTCAAAGGCATATTCTCACAGTAAAGTTTCTTTCAAATTCCACTTAGTCATATCTCGTGTGTGTATTTGTGCACTAGCATGTGTTGAATTTCCCAGCCAATATCTTAACCAGAAGTTGAATTTCATTTAAGCTTCTAATTCAATGCCAAAACTCACTCCACTGTAATATCTTAACGGCAGTTGGAGGCTGATAAGCAAACAAGGAAATGGAGCCGTAATGCTGTGGAAAATTTCCCATAAATATTAGCTTTCATTTCTTTTTTATTATTTTCTCCCAAATATCTTCCGTATAAGAAATTAATTCAAAACAGTTATAGAGAAAAAAAACATGACATAGGGGAAAAAAAATAACAAAAAAAAACCCAACCCAAAGCAATCTTTAAAAGGGTTGCATAAAAACTGGATATAAATGCCTGTTTCTCTGTGTACTGCTGCACCATCCCCGAAAAGAGCCTTTAAGACAACTCATCTTACAAAGGAAAATGTCACTAGACATAGTGTTGATCATTAGGTGTACTACAGTGCATTCGTCTGCTTGTACCCCACTTTGATTAGTATACAGCAAAGATGGCCACAAGCACTCAGAAAGTTTTATTGAGGTTTAAATCTTCATTCAAATGATGTAAAGGGGCATTGAATGAAGATTTAGAACTCTATAAAGCTGCTTGGCAGTGTCTGTGGCAATCTATGCCACATAAAAACTGAAAATGCTTCTACTTTGTTATTGAAACATTTCTACTGTAATTCTTTAATATTAGGTAGCAGGCACAGTGTTGGGACATTACCACATCTGGGAGTATTTCTCTTACTGAGGAGCTTGCCTGCTATCAATTGTGCAGGATATTATAGAATGTACACACTGTTGATGTCTAGGAGATAATGGAAGGGGAATTGTTACTGCAATTACATATTATTATGCTTTTCAGAAGATAATGTGGGTTCATTCATGTGAGTATTTTGAACTAGCAAATACCCTAATTGCTTACATGTCTGTTATAATCCTAAATCCAGTTGACATATCTGATGTACTGTTGCATTTTTGTCTGGCCATTTGCACGTGTACTCTTTGATTTTCYTCCAACCTGCATGATCTGTGCAAACAAGGAACACAAGTGTCTTGCACATTTCCTTTGCAGTTTTGGTCTAAGTAAACACCCAGGAAAACAGAGAGACAGAGCACTATAACCAAGTGTGCTTTTTTCAGGAATACAGAATTAGCCTGTGCAAGAGCAGGATAAGTGCAAATGATCTGATTATGCTGTAATGACAAATTTATGAAACTAAGAGCGTGTGTATTGTTTCAACTGTCCTTTCACAATGTATTGGATTGACAGGGAAAGTGTGGCAAATTATTCACCCATTCACTTAACCAAAAAACAAAGGGAGATGATTAAGAAACATCAGTATTCTGAAGCAGCAATCAAACTGACCCAGGCAAGGAGTGAAGAACAGCAAGCCCAACCAAAAAATGCTGCAGTCATCTTGCTTTATAACCATAGTTTATGGCCAGCATTGTTTCACAGACTTTCCTGAGGTAGCAAGCGGGAGGATGGAGATAGCAACAGATAGATCCATGGGAGCAGCATGGTGCCTATAGTATTCTCATGTTCACATTGAGTGACAGAAAATGTTTGGAGAAAAGATGTGTGCTTTTATAAATTCTTGCTTAATAATCCACTAGAGGGAGCTTATGTATAACCTCTGCTAGGCCAATTATGTCAAAGAGCTTGGTTTTGCATAATTAACAAAGATGAGGTAGTTATGAGGGGGGTACCTGCACGGCTATTCTTTCTCCATCTCTTGTCTTGGAGCTCAAAAATGGCATTTTTGGAGTCTCCAGTTCTAACCAGAATAGCTATTTGCTTTTCTGAAGCGGAAGCAGAGTTCTCATTGGCGTTAGCTGGGATTCACCTTCATCATTGACAGACTCGAACCTGAGAAAGAGCAGCCACTGCTGAGCAAGGGTATACACTCATATATACACTTTATATGCTCAGCATATAGAGCTGGGGGAAGAAGGAGGAAGGGGGGACGTTCGGAGTGATGGTGTTTTGTCTTCTCAAGTAACCGTTACGCATGATGGAGCCCTGCTTTCCTGGGGATGGCTGAACGCCTGCCTGCCGAGGGGAAGTAGCGAATTAATTCCTTGTTTTGCTTTGCTTCCGTGCGCAGCTTTTGCTTTACCTATTAAACTGTCTTCATCTCAACCCATGAGTTTTCTCACTTTTACTCTTCCGATTCTCTCCCGCATCCCACTGGCGGGGAGTGAGCGAGCGGCTGTGCAGGGCTTAGCTGCCAGCAGGGGTTAAACCACAACAGTCCTTTATCCTGTATCCCAGCCAAAACCAGCACATTCTCCACCCCTTATTTCATACCATTTATGTCATGCTCAGGTCTCACACTATCCAATATATTCTTCATTACCCACCACCACCCTTCCCATCCTTTGATATAATACACAGATATCATTCCCTTAGTCTATGGACCACCCCTGTGAAATGTCTGTAAAATGTCCATAAATGTTCACAAAATGTCCACTGAGTTAATTTAGTCCATGACTTTGGGCTCCATCCAAGGGTATACCTGCTGCTGCATAGACTCATGCACAGCCACAGTTGCTTTGAGGTGCACCTGTTCCAGTGTGGCTTTATCCATGGGCCACAATGCCTTCAGAGATAGACCTGCTCCAGCATGGCCGTACCCACAGCCATAGTCCCTTCAGGACTGAATCTGCTCCAACATGGCCTCACCCATGGCTGCGGTCCCTCCAGGGATGTACCTGCTCTGTCATGGGCTTATCCATGGCCACACGCTTTGAAGTGCTCCAGCATGACCTCATCCACAGCCACTGATGCTTCAAGGCATACCTGCTGCAGCATGGACTCAAAGCCACAGATGCTTCAAGGTGTACCTCCTCCAGCGTAGACTTATCCTTGGGCCACAATCCCTTCAGGGGTTACCTGCTGCGACACAGACATAACCACGGCCACAGACGCTTCAAGATGTACCTGCTCTGCTGTGGACTTATTCGCGGCCACAGACGCTTCGGGGTGTCCCGCTCCCATGTGGACTCATCCACAGGTCACAGTCCCTTCAACTCGAGTTCCCACTGGAGTTCCAGCCTGTCCAGTACAGCAGCACAGAAACAGCAGYGATGCCCTGGCCACCTGCCAGCCCATGCACATGGCCATTGCTGTTATCAAAAYGTTCCCAGGCACAGCAGAGTGAGATGATAAGCAGCACAGCAAGCAGCGAAAGCAAAATGCAGCCATTAACGAGCACTAGACTCTGATATACAGTAAGGCAAGCAAGCCCCATGGCAAGCACAGGAGCCTGCCAATTAATAGCTAAACAGCAATAACAGCAATAAATTCAATCTAGCACATTCCAATCAACTCTGTTGTTATCTTGAACCCTTTGAGCCCCACGTTGGGCGCCAAAAAGGCGCCTGGTGGGATGGGGGAGAAAATCAGAAGGGTAAAAGTGAGAAAACTCGTGGGTTGAGATAAAGACAGTTTAATGGGTAAAGCAAAAGCCGCACGCACAAGCAAAGCAAGGTATTCCTTCACTCCTTCCCCTCGGCAGGCAGGTGTTCAGCCATCCCCAGGACAGCAGGGCTCCATCACGCGTAACGGTTACTTGGGAAGACAAATGCCATCACTCCGAATGTCCCCCCCTTCCTCCTTCTTCCCCCAGCTCTATATGCTGAGCATGATGTCATATGGTATGGAATATCCCTTGGGTCAAYTGGGGTCAGCTGTCCTGGCTGTGTCCCCTCCCAACTCCTTGTGCCCCCCCAGYCTGCTTGCTGGTGGGGTGGGGTGAGGAGCAGAAAAGGCCTTGACTCTGTGTAAGCACTGCTCAGCAATAACGAAAATGTCCCTGTGTTATCAGCACTGTTTCCAGCACAAATGCAAAACATAGCCCCATACTAGCTACTGTGAAGAAAATTAACTCTATTCCAGCCAAAACCAGCACAACGCTTACGATGGAAAAGCATTAGAAAGGTTTACCTTACCCTATCTTCTATCTTTGCCTATTTCAGTTCTGACTGTAAAACAATAATGCAGTCTCTATGATTTCCTCAGAAGAAATAGGCAAACAACCTGGATTGCAGACGTTACTTCCTTTTTATTTCAGTAGGACAAGGCTTTCAGCACAGTGTTTGTCTGCGACTGCTTGCTTTCCAAGTGGAAACTCTGTCTCCTTTTTCTGGGAGACGGTATAAAATTTGGTGTCCTTCACAATGTTTAACATGCAAACACCTACAAATATTTCCTATAATGTTAACTAATAAAAGACAAGTTCAGCTCTGTCGTATCAGAAATATGAAATTTAGTTTAGTAGCAAAGATGCACTTGCAATTACAATTCTAGCTAAATCTAGAGATAACATACTTTCAAGCTACATATCCACACAGTACAGTCTAGCTAAGTAGTCAGATATCCTATCAAAAAGCTTATCATAAAACTTGAAATTGCTGTATCCTTTACACTCATTTTGTTGCCTTTTTTCTTTCTATTTTTCTGTTGGAAGAGAAAACTTATGACTACACTTCAGCTGTCACCAGCTTTCAAGGTTATACTGATAGGAATGAGAAACATATTCCTAATCTGCATACCAATGCATTGAGAATGCAAAGGCAGGCTTTTTGCCATTGGATAGATGATGATAAGGTCTTAAGTCTTTTGAATTTCTTGTGTTGTACTTGTATTATCATATGATTTCTTAAGCCAAGAATGAATATGTAAATTTCTTGCCACTGACTTGCTCCAAAATAATGGACATTGCACTTGCACAGTGGCAATTCAGAGTGTAAAATTGATTAATATTTGTTTTCAAAATGACATGCAATGATGTATGGATCCTTTTACAACTTAAATTAATACTTTAAAGAGATGAATGGTCTCTACAGAGGATGTTAAAGTTCAAGCTGAAAAATTTGCATATTTATATTACAACCAACTGATAATAATTGTCGAAACAGAATGTAATGTGGTTCGTTTTTCATTTTAATCTGGTTGTACTCAAACACAGGACCTCATTAACTTCCAGCAACTAATACAGCATTATCAGTCCCCATAAAACAGGCTTGCCTTGAATTTATGAATTTCAAAGACTATTTCCAGTGGTGAATCACTGTTAAACACTGGGTCAGCCACTGGCATGTGCACTCCATGTCATATGCCATAGAAGCACGAAAGTTACCTGGGCTAAAGTGCTTGAGAATCCCATGGCCAGTTACCTACTTGCTAGTTGACATTTGGAGTCAAAATTAAAGTGCGATATAGACATCTTGCCTTTGATGACTCACTCAAAGACAGAATTTTTTTGCTCTGAATGACCAAAGTCAGGAAATGCAACTTCATCCACTTTCTAGGTTGGATAATATTCTTTAACAGTAAAAAAAGAGCAAGAGATCTTTCCTTAAGATATAAGGTTTGCATGAGGAAAATGCAGAACTTTTGATAGAGAAGATAAGAGAACTTGGAAGGTATTGAGGATACAGCCCATGTAAATACTATTCCATTTGGATTTAAATAACAATAGCAATAGAATTAGCAGTATATCAAGCATGCTATCAACATGTCTTAGGTAGTGCTTTATAGGCATTCTTGTACCAGACGTATCAGGAAAATGTACATCTCTAGAAGAATGAACAGTAAGCAAGTAACTTCACAGCTCTGTGAATTTCTTGTTGTGAAATGAATATTGAATCTTCCAATAATGGAGCTTATTTCTTTAGTTCACTAAAAGTTGATAGCTACAAAAAGAGGAGGCATTGCTTATAGTGCACCCTCTTCAACTTTTTTCATTTTTCCATATAACGATAAGTACTAATTAAAGGACAGTATGCTTTAAAAAGGACTAGCTTATTTCTATGAACAAAATTACTTTGGAGAAAATAATAAACTATTTTTTCTATGTCATCTCATATTTTGACAGCTAATCTGAACTGAACTATGGTTTTGAATTTCCATGGGCCTAAGAATTCACACTGACCCGTCTCTTCAAGAAGCCTGGTGTATGGCTGGTCTGGTAGGATGGGAGAGCAAATGTAACTTTCCTTTACTTTAGTACTATAACAGCTACAAATAACTAAGGACTGAACTTGCCTCAGAAGGGCTGTCTGACAGTTGGTAATATCTGGAGTATAGATGCATTTGCAATCTCCTAGGTATATTCCTACGGGGAAGAGGGTAAAATTACTAAACTAACTTCCTGTAGCCCAGTCGTTGTCTTTATGCAAAGAACAGATCAGTTAGGTCACCCCAAGGCTGCTTCGTGCAGTCCTGGGAAAGTCCTGAGAGGCTGAGAAAAAGAGGAGGAACATTACAGAAACTCTGTAAAGAAAGTAAATGTATACATTGCTAATAAGAATAACAAGAACTTTTATTTAAATGAATGAAAATATCTAAAATATCAATACTTCGAATTATAACTATTATTTCCTATGAAGAACAAGCAACATTTTGCAATGGTTTTTGAAAAATTAAATAGATTGGATTCCTTTGATTAGGAAAGGAAAGCATGAGGGAGGATTTGTGAGGAGTCTATAAAAACATGCCTTAACATGGAAAAGACAAATTAGGAATAAATAGTCACCATTTCTCGCACTACATCAATTAGGGAGAAACCCGTGAAATTACAAAGCAGCAGGTATACGGAAATATGTATTTCTTTACATGGTTCCTATTTAATCAAAACAGACTTCCATACTATATTTGGATGTTAAAATTGTGTGTGAGTTCAGAAGGTGACTGGAGAAAATTCAGGCAAGAAATGTGCATCAAGGATTATTAAACACAATGATGCAGATGTAAACAGCAGTCCCTGAACTCCAGATTGCTGGAAATAGTAAGAATGCAATGAGGAAGCTTCATATGGTTGCTCCAGCCTTATGCTTTTTTTTGCGAACATCTGCAGGAGACAGGATGTAAGGCTAGATGCTTGCACAGAGCATAGTCACTGCTGTGCTCTGACGGACTGAAGGAATGTCACAGCAGCAGCAAAATCAAGAACTGGAACACAGAAATACTTGTTCTACTCTAATCGCAGCTAAGCAGATCACAGAATATTTTGGTTTTCAAACCTACCAAACATACTGGCAAATTTTCTTACTGTAGCAAAATTCTTAGCCAGTGAAACCGGGCATTTCTAGTACAAGTTCTGGCAATCCCTATGAGGCAAAGAGGGCACGTTAAGCCATTAGAAATATATATTTACACATGGAAATTGTTAGCAATACTGCTCTTCTTTTCCCTAGAGACAGCTCCATTGCAACAGCCTTGGAAAACACATGCACACACACACACACACAGAAACAATCAACAGATACACTTAGAAAGCCTGTTATACCATGTTGTGCTTCGTGGATTTTGATAATATCAATCATAATTGAGTTAGATATAATCCATCTGACTTTCAGTATGCTGGGGTCAGCAGGGGATGCAATGCCTCACTTCACATCAATTACCACATATAGTAAGGTGGTGGTAAGCAATTCCATTTGATAGTTTGTAGCTATAAATAATTATATGGCAATAGCAGTAAAGTTGGCTCTTGGGCACAATACAGAATCATGAATTTTCATTTACTTATATCTCAGAAGCTGTTAGGCGTACTGGTTTGAAATGCAAACCCCTGATTAGGTATATCAGTCTTTATATTAATACAGTATATGCARCTGGTAGATGCTTTTAAATGAACATTCTATGCTTTCTCTTATTTCATGAGAATATTTTCATTACAAATATGACCACATGATACATAAGGACTGATTAGAAATTGCTATGACAAAGCAAACTTGGTCTCATGCTCCTTTAATATCACGTTCCACCTTTCATTCAGTTTAGGGTCTGTCCCATCCAAGTCTCTGTGGGATTTCAGTACGAAGATGTTTTTTACATGCTGTATAATAAATTCTCAGCAATTTGAAAACATATAGAGTAAAGTAGGTTTATTAATCAGAAGAGTAGTGCAGAAAGTTTGCAAAAAAATCAGAGATTTTTTTACTTCCTTGCTTTGGCTGGATACCTGTTCCTTTTTAAATGCTGTTTTTTATCACATGTTCTGTGTTTTAAGAGCACCAATCAACAGAGACAGAGTGAACATAGATATGAAGTCAGATTAGGAATAAGATGGGAGCATGGGAAGGAGTTTAGCTGATTTAAATCTGAAAATCGGAAAAGAACCAGTCTGAGGGACACCTGAGGAAGGCTGGATAAGTACAAGAAAAACAGGATGACAATGAAGAGAACTGGAGGAAGTACAAAAGCCCAATCTTCCTAAAACATATAGAATTATAGAATCATAGAATCATTAAGGTTGGAAAAGACCTCTAAGATCATCGAGTCCAACCATCAACCCAGCACCCATGCCCACTAAACCATGTCCCGAAGCACCTCATCCACACGTTTTTTGAACACCTCCAGGGATGGTGACTCCACCACTTCCCTGGGCAGCCTGTTCCAATGCCTGACAACCCTTTCAGTGAAAAAATTTTTCCTAATATCCAATCTAAACCTCCGCTGGCGCAACTTGAGGCCATTTCCTCTCGTCTTATCACTTGTTACTCGGGAGAAGAGACCAGCACCCGTCTCTCTACAGCCTCCTTTCAGATAGTTGTAGAGAGCGATAAGGTCTCCCCTCAGCCTCCTCTTCTCCAGGCTAAACACCCCCAGCTCCCTCAGCCGCTCCTCATAAGACCTGTTCTCCAGACCCTTCACCAGCCTCGTCGCCCTTCTCTGGACACGCTCCAACACCTCAATGTCCTTCTTGTAGTGAGGGGCCCAAAACTGAACACAGTATTCGAGGTGCGGCCTCACCAGGGCCGAGTACAGGGCACGATCACCTCCCTACTCCTGCTGGCCACACTATTCCTGGCCAGGATGCCGTTGGCCTTCTTGGCCACCTGGGCACACTGCCGGCTCATGTTCAGCCGGCCGTCGACCAGCACCCCCAGGTCCTTTTCCGCCGGGCAGCTTTCCAGCCACTCTTCCCCAAGCCTGTAGCGTTGTCTGGGGTTGTTGTGACCGAAGTGCAGGACGCGGCACTTGGCCTTGTTGAACCTCATGCAGTTGGCCTCGGCCCATCGATCCAGCCTGTCCAGATCCCTCTGCAAATGGGGATGGATATGAGGATATCTCTATGGCCCATATGCAATAGAATTCACTTGAAGTTTTAAAAGCAGTATGGAAGTGGGGGCTGGGAAGAGTGAAGATTTAAGATCGTCTGAGAATTAGATAACTCATGTGCCTTAAAAAAACCACCCACTTATAGAAATTTTGTAATCAAACCTTTTCCTAAAGGTGATGAGTGTTTGGGGGGGGGTGTCTCCATGTCCACTCCTACACATGTGACATGGATAAGAAATGAAATACCCTAATAAAGTCATATTTTGGATGCTTTTCTACATTTGAACTGTACAGAAATTTTGAGGAACATCTACTGTGTATAACAAAGCTTTTATAGACTAAAAATTTGGTTCAAAAGGAGCAAAGAATCACAGCCTCCCAGTACTTGTCCACTGGGAGCATATATTCTTGACACTTTCAAAAATTAAGCTTTACACTATCTTAGAGAGAGTGTCTTGTTGAAATAATGCTGAGAGTCTCTGCAGAACTAACATGCTGTGATTCATTGATTCTTGTCTTACGAGAAGGTGGATGAGGCTGTGAAAGTGAAACATATCTGGTCTATGGTCATTTGTTCATGTACAACATATTTCTGGTAAGAAGAAACTAATCACAACTAGCAACTCCTGCCATATGCCATATACCATATTCCACCATTGATCACAGAATAAATATAGGAACATGCCACGTTCTCTCCTAGAGACTTCTGTGGTGGAGCAGGGGCAAATTTCACTGGTAAGCTTATTTTCAGAAATGAGTATGCCATAAGCAGGTTGTCGTGGTTTAACCCACCAGGCAGCCAAACACCAAACACCACCAGTGGGACAGGGAGAGAATCGGGAAAAAAAAWTCGTGGATTGAGATAAAGACAGTTTAATAGAACAGAAAAGAAAGGGATAATAATAATAACAATAATAATAATGACAGAATATACAAAATGAGTGATGCACAATGCAATTGCTCACCACCCACCAAGCAATGACCAAAATGGCGATCACTACTTCCTGGACCACACCCCCCATTCATATACTGAGCATGATGTCACATGGTATGGAATACCGCATTGGCCAGCTGGGCTGGCTGTCCCAGCTACGCTGCCTCCCATCCTCTTGTGCGCCTGACAGAGCATGGGAAGCTGAAAAGTCCTTGACTAGTAGACTACCTAGCAACAACTAAAAACATCAGTGTGTTATCAACATTCTTCTCACACTAAACCCAAAACATAGCACTAGGAAGAAATTTAACTCTATTCCAGCCGAAACCAGGACACAGGTGTTGCAGAGCACTCACATAGAATGCTACTAGCATTTTACAAAGATGCTGGGGTAGAGGTGCTGCTTGTTTCCCTGAAACAAGTCAGGGAAAAATGGTGCTGGGGCAATGACAGGAATCAAATCCAAGAGTGCTGATGTGAAATGGGGCAGACATGGCTATGCAACACCAGGAGGGATTTAACAGTCAGGGACAGAAGAAAGATGCCTTATCAGCAAGATGTTACCATGGGATCTAGATTTTAGGAAAGAATCTTTCTTTCACCCTGACCTGAAGACCAGTTGTGAAAACTACTAGCATTTTGAACAGTAAGGAAAAGAAAAACATGTTCAGTAACCTGAGAAAGAATTAATCTAGGAAAAAGTCTTCTAACCAGGAGGAAGATTAAATGCATTAATGATGTCATAGATAATTGATCAAGAGTTAATGATTTAAAGGAAAGGCAGATTACATGTGCCAAAGGAATGCACAGTTGTCACTAATACTAGATGAATCACTAAAAAAACATTTGAATAAAAAAGGGAAGGTTTGCTGTATGATCAGGTAAGAACTGTACCCTTAATTATGACTTGCTAGGATGGATCTAATTTTAGTAATGCAACCTATGTAAAAATTATGCATCCATGGCTTTGGGAGGCACAGGTCACAGCCTGTAGAGCAGCATCTTGCTGCTCAGAGAACTGGTATTTAGCAGCATGAATTGAACTGCAATCAACAAGGAGTCTGATTTGTGTTCTAAATTGGTGTTTAGCAGCATGATCTGAACTGCAGTCAAGGGAGAACTCAGAGCATTTTCTAAGGGGAGCAAATGGATAGTTTCCAATCTCATTACACAAAATAATCATAGCAGTTTAAATTAGATTGGAAAAGATCCCAAATTATTTTAACATGAGATCTGTAGAAAGAGAACTTTTTGAATATGTTTCAGTGCAGAAACCTGCAGAAATGTAAAGGGTCTAGTAAAAGTTTTACTCTAAGTGTACCTTTTTTTACATTGTAAAAGGAAAAATATTTGAAAAACCATTGTAATATAACAAGTAGGTATTTTGTGTCTGTTTATTTTTTTTCCACTGTTCTTCCATTAATTTCTCTGCCCTTTAACATGCTGCAACACCTGCATGGGTTGTTGTTTTTTTTCAGCAAACTATAATGCTTCCCAGGAAAACTGTAACACATCTTGATAAGAAAGGTATATTACCTTGTGTCATAGGTCAGTTTCCTGATGTCACTGCTCAGAGGGCTAAAGAGTATAGCATAAAGGAATAATCTCTAGGCATAAGTATTATTAAAGAATTTGCTGGCCTTACCATGAACCTGATGCACTGTGCATCACCCCAATTGGCACTGTTTTTCCCTGTAATTATGTCATCAATCTGATATTATACCCCAAAGCTGATATTTCACAATATTCTCACAATTCAATATTTTAACAATCACCTCCCATGCTGGTTTTGTACATTTTGCATTTGTCTCATGTTTTTCTTCTTCTCCTAACTCAATCACAGCCAACGGTCAATTTGAAGATCTGGCTACCCGGCCTGTTGCCATACCTCTGCATATTCATGAGTAAAATCTTTCCATATCCACATGGCAAACCTTTCAAACTGTCATAAGGAAGAAATAATCACCTTTTCTTTAAAATCTAACAAAGCCCACCAGAGCTGTGTTCTTTGTATAATAGTTAACATTGTCACTAGTAATCAATTTATTTTACTGGTAAAGACAGTATTCTCATGACAAGTCAAAGACCTTTGGAAACAGTACATCTGTGCCTGCTATTTAAGCACACACAGACACAAAGAAGCAGAATATATTAGAAACAAAAAATATGTCAGCTTGTATAATGGTCCCATTGTTTGCTCCACCAGAGAGGGATTGTGCCATAACATATGACGCTGAATGTGCTTTTCTTGTTCTCCAGCCTTCATAATAAAGTATTTGATGCAAATACTCTAATCACATGGAGAAGATGCGGATGTTAGTTGTCCTTCCTTTCATTGCTATCCCTGTTGCCTCAAGAAATGTATTTTTATGAATATTAAAACAACCAAACAGCAAATTGGTGGAGTTCTGCTTTAATGTGCTACTTTTAATAGCAGGTGCTTGATTCACACTTGGCTCAATGTGAGCCACCTTTGCCAGTCACTGAAGCTACATTACTGTAATGTTCAGTAAATGACACCTGTCTTGTGGCTTCTCCATTAGGCTGCTTAGTTATTTTGTATAGGATAAAACAGGTGAAGAAAAGGCACAGAGACTAGCATACACCCTATGCAAATATATTAAATTGCTTTGGATAGCACTGTAATTGTATGCAGCCCTGTGCAGCATTTCCTAATGGGTAATGCCCGTAATTTACAGAAAAAGGGTGGGTTTCCAGAGGTGTAAGAGGAGGTAGAATAGGTCAATTCACTCATTTATAACACCTCACTTCCTCCTAAGCAGGGGAAGCCTAAGGTACGACTTCAAATACACAGCGTGACCTTAAGTAACAAGGAGCACATTGACCCTTAATTATGCTGCATGGACCCTAGAATTATCCAGTGCTAAAACAGCTCATCCAGTTCAATATTTCTGTTCCCTACTCACTCATTTATCAATGCTTGATAAAGAATGGGAAACAACAGCCCACAAGAGAAGGAAAAGGGCAGGAATAACTGTGGAGAGGACTATGGCTTGTGATAGGGGCCAGAGGCAGAAAGGAGCCGCAGGCCCACCCCAGCTACACTCTCGCAAGTGCCATTCTTTTGTTCATAGGTAACAAACTGCTTGGCAAGCCTGCCTCTTCCCTGGCTTTGCACATAGCTCTGCACTAACTGTAACATACTGCTTGAAAGCTGCTAATTTTTCTGAAATCAGAAAAAGGGGCCCTTCATGAAACAAACAGGACAGGGATGCATTCCCTTATCACAGCATACTTTGTTGCAATACAGCTACACAACACTTCTATCAGAAGCAGCAGCCTCAATCCTAGCCCTACCTACTGTTGCACATCTCGTGGAGTTTTGCAGCAGCCTTCTGGATTACAGGGGAGTTTCCAGACTTCCGCTTTGTGAGACTTAATCGCGTTCTTCCCAAGTAATTTGCTAGAAATATAACAGTTCTTTCCTGCCTGTCTGGAGCTGGAATGAAAGGACAGGGCAGTCAGATACTCCTCTGCTTTCCCTTCCTGGGCACTCATTAATTGGGCTATTACACGCATGTGTACATGAGAGTATTGCATGTGGTTAAGAAGCACATGGGGCTTAGAAAATCCAYGGTTTTCACGTTACATTATCAAGTTTCGTATTTTTCTCCTTATGGAAACCAAGGAGACTTCATGTGTGTGTGAGTTAGCTACTGCAGAAAGCCGTAGTGCACCAAAATCAACTTTAAACCAACACTAATTAAATTGAATAGACTAAATATCGCCTGCTGCAGCATGCAGCCACTATGAAACAACCAGAAGTAAAATCAGAGACGCAATTAAAAAGGTCTGTTAAAAGTACCTGGTATTATGCATCTAGGTCCATGTGGCCATTAACGTCTGGCATGAGCAGAAGGGGCCTACAGTGGTTAGTGTAACGGCTGAAGCTCCCTGGGACCTATTAACAACCTCAGCAACCCTTCCCCCTGACACTGGACAATGTAACAGAATTCCTACATCTCAAAAGCCCACTCTATAAACAGAGATGAAATCTGAATATTCAAACCTTTGGCCCTCCTGCTGAGCACAGCTGAGCCTGCTGCAGCTTAACTTCAAAGGCAAGAGAGCCATGAGAAAGGAAGCGAGGCCTTACAGCACACACTTGACTCAGCACCGGTGCCTGGCTCAGCTATATGGCTATTGTGTGTGCACTATTAAACAGTACTGTAATGCACACAGCAGATCTTCAGCTTTGGAAAAACAGACCCAACTTTTGGCTATTCTCACGCGGGGTCAAATGCACCTAATTATTACTTGACTGTTAATTTGCATTTCAAAAGGCCAAGCCAGCTCTGAATATATCACTGCTATATCATAACTTACTGCAGGTTAGAAAATAATTTAGGCTAAGCTGTGAGAATAGGACACAAACTTTCCCTATACTATTACAAAGGTTACTTTGTGCTGGGACCAGGTGCTCCAGGCCATGGAGCTTTTGAATCCTGGAGCATGTGGACGGGACTGTGCAGAGGACGGGTACCAATCCCCACGCACCTGCTCTGTGCAGGGAAGCCAGGGCTGTAAGCTGCTGCTGACCAAGGATGGAAATTCCGATTCCTGGGGCACAAGCGTCAGACTCACACTGCAACAGCCAAGACTCTGGTGATTTAAAAAACCATTCAGGGATCTGGAGATCCAGCTGCAGTTCCCTGTATTGCTCAATTCTGAATTTGCATCTTCTGTATGCCAAGCATGTACTCAAACCAGTGGCAGTTCAGAAGATGACTATCAGTGGTAGGGTCCTCGTGACTTGACACTGTTTTGATTTCCTTATTCCCCATCCCATTCTGCACTGAAACAAAAGCATCATTCCACCAAAATATTTCCCAAAATTGAATGCTTGAGATTTAGACTGCAACAAAGTAATATCCTCTTTGAGGGAGTAAGACAAGATATCTTTGTCTTACTGTGGCTTTTGCTGATGTCTAGGGACTATATCCAGTGCTTCCACCTAGCACTCCATCTTTATTGAGACCTTAAAACACTCAAGCTCATCTCTACTGAACAGGCATGAAGGAGCCTGGGGTGCTTCCTTGTAAAAGTGTGCAAAAACGTGATTGTAAGAACACTGTTTCTTTCTGCAGAAGTGACCAGACAGCTCCCATTTAAGCAGGATACTGTGCAGAAAATTATTTGTCCATTCTTTAGGACTTAGGACTTTTACCATTGTGATTGTTGTTTTCTTTTGCTAGGACAGTACACAGCTTGCAGTGTTTGAAATGAACCAAGTAATTATAATGCAGCCAGATGGTAGCACTGCTGACATCCCTGGCAGAGCTATTAAAAGTTGCCACATCTGAGGGTAAGATTGATTTACTTTTCTTCGTCTTTTAGAAACACCACCTGAACTGTAATCTGGTTTTGGTGGTGGATTTACTTGTTGCTTCTTTTATCCTTAATGGGAACACACACATTTATCTTTGGTTCACTCATAATTTCTGCTCTCTCTGTGCTCTCAGACTGATCCCTGTTATGCCCTGTTAGCCAGCACTTTCTAATTATCTCTACTGCAAGGCCCATTCTAAAACATAAAATTTTAAGAGAATTTGTGCAATCTATGCCCAAGTATCTCACTATGCCCTTGTCAGGCTGTAATAGCATCATTGCCTCTCAGAGTATAGTGGCTCTCTGAAGTCTAGATGGTAGCAATGGAAATGTGGGCTGGTAACACATTGATAGGTTCAATTTTTTCACTGTCAGTAAAAGCATTTTTATTAAGCAGATACGTTAAAAGTGAGAGGTTTGCAAGAACATGCAGTGAGGTGAGTTGCAGTTGGGAAAGCCATCTTTACATCGAAAGCAGGCGCAGAAGTCTATCCTCATGAGTATCTTTAAAGAATACAGATCTGTGATTAATCTTACTGGCCATTGTATGTCATATAAATGTCATCAAAATCTCAGCATGTATCTGGCAGTAAAAATACCTGGTTGTTATTAAATAAAAAGTGAGGTGATGATGATAGTTTTCTATAGTTCAGCACATTGTTTATTTCATGGATCACTGGTTGGGGCTGGGAAGAGTAGGAGCAGGGCAGAAATATTCATTTCAGGTCCTGATTCTGAAAAATTTAAACTTTAGTCTTATTTAGCAGAAGGGCTTCTATGTATGAATTACACATGTGCACAGCTATGTGTGACTCAGGCACTAAATATTTACTCAGTAAACTGTCTAGCTGGCACACAGTTTTGACTCAGTATAGCATAGTTACAACTGTAAACTGAACTGAAAATTCATATAATCAAGAAAGATTCCTTAGCAGAGATAATTTTAATGAAGCAACAGGACAAAACTTCACAATCTGACCCAAATATAACAAGAAGTCTTTGCCTTAGTGCAACTGAATGCATACTTGCAACTGAAGATCCTGGCTTGTGCCAAGGAAGACATACAGCTGCTTTTTTTCAATTGCTGCCCACCTTATTTGTTTATYCTACCAAGATTGAACACAACAAACTGAGTGAACAACAAGAAGCTCTGCTCCTTTAACAGCCCTGATAATTGCTCTCTCTAATGGAACTTTGAAAGCAGCAAATCAAAGAAAATCTTCACCCGTATCTGCTCTCATCAGTATCCTGAAGAGACACTCTCTCACTGTGTCCACAACATTTACTAAGACAGTAAGGAGGGAAAAGTGTGTCTGGAAAGATGTCAGTGAGATTGCTACTACATAATTTATAGGGCAGCCAAAGCAGCTTTACTTTTTGAGCTGATTAGTTACTTACATCATGGTTTTGAGATGATTAATACAGTTATACTATGCTCAGCCAGCCTCTATTTGTGCAATGACAGATTAAATATTTATTTTAATTACTACCTATAAAACAAATTTGTTCTGAAGGTGCTGTTAGTATATTTACAAAACATGTTTGATGTTAGCTCAGCTGATTAAAAATTGTAGTTAATTAGGTTAACAATTTATCACAGTTTTCACTAATTCAAGACATTCTTAGTAATCCTAGCAGACAAGGCAAAGATTGAATTGGTATGGAGAAAAGACATCCTGATCAAGCCCTTGAAGGAGTCCCATAACATCAGGGATGGGACTGTGCTGATGAGAAAACTATCCTGCTAATGACCAGGCTGGTATACGTAGATGTAGAGGCTACCAGTGCAACATATCACTATCCAAATTTTCCAGTCTATCATGACATAAAGAAACATTTTTGCAGAGTGAAGGTGTGAAGTTCAACTCTGTTCACTTATTCCTCACAACAATGTGAGGTTATATTGGCTTTATTCTCCCAACCTGTTTGCCATAAAGCAGTGTTCATCTTTTAATAAGATACCTCAAAAGTTAGGTCTTCCATGAGGGGAAAGAGACAGGGAAAAATCGCTTTTCAACCTGCACAAATTACTTTATTCATAAGTTTTCATAAGGTGAAGACATTGGAAAAGCTAGTGACTGCAGGTGACCAATATCTAGACACCTCACATGGTATTATTTCAGGGTATTTCAAATACCTATTTTATTAGAATTACAATGATAAATATTTCCTTGTCAAAAGAGACAGAAAAATTGGATTATAGGGAACAAATTTAATTATGTTTTCCTTTTGTTCTCTACTGCCTCTAAAGATGGAAAAAAACAGAAATCAAAATTCCTCAAAAGCTCTAAAAGCTCTACTGTTACATTTCATGAGTGAAAGATGTTATTTTTTATAGATATATTCAAAAACTTTCTCTTAGTCATGGCAGATTACAGGATAAATCCAGGCACATCTACACCCTGAAGGCGGAGTGAGAACTCATGAGCACTAACGCAAATGCAGAATATGTCCAATTGATTTCTGCAGAGGGTTTTATTTTCAAAGTACATAAAATATGTTGTGAAATAGTTAAAAATGCTACGAAACTTCCTTTCATATGTTATTAGAAGGTGCCTCTATAGCCTCATCTAGCTGTTTTTAGAGAGAAAATATTGCTCATTATTACTTGACTTGTGACTTGGAGTCACTTCTAAATGCAACTGTCATTTTAGCTTAGCTGAAACTAATACTCACTATTAGGCACAGGTTAGCTAAGATTTAATGACCAATTCCTTCCATATCATAGACTGCGAGTTTTGATGAGGAGTACAAGTTGCATTAACAATAAAGGATAATTCCTTTTAGCATTATTTCCCATTTAAAAAGGAAAAAAGGAATCTGACAATCAAAGTAAGCCTGTTATTTCCCTTGCTGTAATAAATGAAACTATTCTGATACAAAAAGATGAATTAATAACTTCTGTGTATCAGCATCAAAGTAGAGACTGTCTATGGAAAAAAATAACCCTTTTCCATTTGGATTGTGCTGATAACATTTATTTTTCTCTTTCCATCTGGAAACCCTGTGGGTATCATGAGAATTGTAGCAAAGCTGATTGGGGTCATGTGTGAGGGCACTGGGATCAGAGCCAATGTCACGTCCAGACTCCTGCAGCTTCAACAGCTCCCAGAGAGAGTGTAAGTACAAATCTGTGGCATATTGGGAAATGAGGGTGGTAACAACTGAGGTCAGTGGCCAGAGTGTTTCAAACAGTCTTGGGACCAGTGATCAGTTCTTAACCTGCAGCAGATATATTGAATGGTGTTTCAATAAGGAATGGTGTTGTATCCTGCAGGAATGATGCTCTAATCCTGTTGCTTTATGAAATTTGGGTACAATCATAGAAATACCTGAAGCATACAAATTGCATGTAGAGAGCCTTCTGTCTTCATCTGGCACAGAAGTTAGAACAGCAGATCTCTTGCTTCTCATTTATTTACTTGTTCAATAGCATTGCCGAGAAGAACATTAGAAGACAATGAAATCAGTATTTTAACTATAGCAAGACTGAGTTTTCCAGTCCCCCAAAGAAAGGCAAAAGTGACAAAAATCTACAGCAGTAGGAGTAACTGTGGGCTTCCGCACACTGCTCTTGCAATGCCTTCCTGAGACTGAAAATTATGTGGAAAATGTGCTGTCTATGCTATATTTCATATCATAAAATATGAGTTGATTTGTCTCATATGGAATTGGATTTTGTACAAGAACTGTGGAACATCATCTCAATTTAGCAAAGAAGGCAGTGAACCACAGAGTTKAAATGTGCTGCTCAAGGTCACGCAGCAAATCAGTGAGAGCTGGGACCCCTAGCCCCAGCCTCTGCTCTAGCTATGCACTGCTACCTTGTTAAAAAAGCTAGTACATGAACACTGGTACAGTACCTGTAGACACAACTATATTTGTTGCCTTCAGGCTGCAATACATCTCTACTGAAGTTAGCAGAGAACTTCGAGAAGCATCCTTTCCTATAAAAGCATCCAGAACCACCACAAAAAAAGTTATGAGGAGAAAATAGTGCTGAGTAGCAGATGCCTTCTAAAACAGCCCCAAGAGCCTGACTGCTACGCCACACTTCACTGCTTTGAACACTGTCCATTAACAGCCCTAAGCTACGGGCCACCAAACCACTTGGGGACACGTTGAAGACATGTCTGAAAGCCCCTCTGTCTCACAAACTCAACATTATGATTAGAGTGGAATATAACTTCTGCAGTGACGGGTGCCAGAGTACATTGTGCTCCTGACTCTGTTTAATACAGCAGTCCAGTAGCTGGAGCATTTACCCATGAAGTGGCAAAATCTGATCCTTCCCCACCTTGGCCTGAGGGTGTTCAGTGTCCCTTGGAGAAAGGCTGGCCACCAGGCAGAGGTGCCACTCTGCAGCGTGCTCTCTGGATTCTAGTTCTAGTTTTGCTGCAGGAACCAGTTCTGCTTCCCCCCTCCTGAGAGTCGGTGGATAAAGTGCCTAGGTAGCGGGACTAGACCATGCAAATCCAAAGCTCCCTGCCCCCCAACAGGGTTTGCATCACTGGGCTCAGATCATTCTCCTTCTTGCTCACACCTTATGAATCGTGTGACTGGACAAAAGAAACTGAAGCCCTGCATTCATTTCTGCCCTCCGAGTACAGCTACCAACATGTGCACCTCAGGGAATTTGAGCCTATGGATGCCAGGTCCATGAGTCCTACCAAGCCTAGGTATGAGATACATTAAAGCACACAGATCAGCCGAGATGGCAGCTGTTGTAGGTATGTGAAACTGTCCTGTGTTCCATTGGCTGCAATTAAGTATATGTTAAATACACCCAACTTCCAAATAGTATTGGCTACAGAAAACCACAGATTCTTTAATTGAGGAGGAAATGAATGGGTGCATCATCCTGCAGAAGGAGGCATTTTTCTAATGAGAATAGTTTGATAACTTCAATTGACTTTAAGACTTTTTGTGCAGACAAAAGTGAATTCTCTGGGCTAAGGAGACTGACTGACTGGTATCATCTCCAAAGAGGGTATATTCCAATTTCATCTTGCTACTACGCAAAGAGCAACCAAAGATTCAACTATTCATCTTTATGAAGAGATGAATGTTTTCATCAGATGCATGTGGACATGGGATGCATTTAGGTCATCTGCTCTGTCTCAGACCCAGTACTGAATTTAGTCAGTGCTCTTAATGTGCTCTTTCAAAAAAAATCTGTATGTGATTATTTGTCACTTTACAGTTCATACGTATGTCTATATACATGTGTATATACAGATATCTATATACATTCATATTACAGTTTCATACATATGTCTATATAAATGAAATACATCTCATAAGAGATCCTACTGCAGATTAAGGGAAATGCCCAATTTGTTCTTCCCGGGAAGCACAGTAGCTTCAATGCTACCAGTGATGAAAAAATTCACATTTTTACAGCTTGTCATATAACTATGAAGGAGCGGCAGATGCCTCTGAGGGGAGAAGGCCCAAGTGAGTTTGCATTTGAATGAAACATCCCAGTAAAAATGTTTTCGTTTTCTGCTATTATAAGCTATTAGAACCAATATAATGAATCCAGTAAGGCACCGCTGCTCCCAGCACTGAGAGGTACACTGGGGCAACGCAGAGCTGTCAGAGACCTGCTGCTGTAGGCAAGTTCTGTGCCACCCGCTGGAGCTCAGCTACAGCAGAGGTGTGCATTGGTTTTTCTGCACTGGCCAAGCAGACCCTGGACAGCCAAGTTTTTGGGTGCCAGTTGCAACCCCTCCAGGGAAGGAAGGTCAGTACGCATACTGTTTTAAATTGCCTATTTCCATACAAGAAGCCTGYAAAATCCATTTATATCCAGGAGTTACAGATACCCTATGCTATCACTGGGTTCTTTTGTACCTTTAAGCTGCCCTTTTCCATTCCAAGTTTTTTTCCCCCCCTCAGTTCTCTCCCACCTCCTGCTCCCTCTCCCCAACTTAATATGTTGCTTTTTATTTCATGCTGTGACACCATTAGCGGAACCTAATCTCCTCTCTAAAGTAGACTATTAGTGTTGGTTGGGGCCACTTATGAGGTCATACGCTCACACAGCACTTATCTGAAGTAAATGCCTTGTAGCTAATCAGGAAAAGGTAACACGCCATCACCCTGCCCACAGCTTCTCAGCACCCAAATTCCACTCATTTACAGTGAGAGAAAACCCAAGCAGCCCAAGCTTTGTTTTTTTTTCTTTTACATGACAGAAGCCATAGCCCTTAAGTGACTAGGATGGAATGAGAAGAGAATAAACAATTAGACAGGGCTGCTGGAACAAATCCTCCTGTTTCATTTTTCTTCTTCACTTGTCTCAGCGGGAGTAGTTTTACCTCCTATTGACACCCATTGTGCTCTTGGCTGCTCGCTATGATGCAGCTGTTTTCTTAATGCCTATCAACCCTCTGCCTTTTTACGATACAAAGGTGACTTGTTAATACAAATGTTGTTGAAACCTTAATAACAATGAGCCCCAGTTGTGATCAATGATATTGCACCTTGGCAGGGAATGTATCAATGCTTATGGATTTATTTAAAAGTCATCTGCACAAGGCTGCTGATTTTTTATTTTAAAAATCTACACATAAGAAATATGCCTGCTTTATTAGACTGATGTTTCTAACTCTACTGGGTGCAGTAATACAGTATTATAGTTCTACTGTTTCCTGTGATACCTACTTAGTCTCATATCTACCGTTTTCTGTCTGCTCCAGAGACTACATTTAAACAGAAACTCAGTCCTCAATGAAATCCTCAAATCCCAGTTATGCTCAGTCCTCTTAGAAAGGTACTTTGATGCACTTGTTCTTCTCCAAAGGTACTTCCAAGGCAGAACAAACAGCCACATGATTCTCAATATCCTTTTTGTTTCATTACGAAAACCTCAGCCCAAACCAAATGTTATCACCACCTAAACACCAGCTGAATTTTCTCTGGACTTACTAAGCAGCATGACAATTTTTAGATGTACGTTAGTGCAAAGTGATATTAGATTAAAAGAAGATCAGGAATAATGAAATTAATAAAGATACCCATACATGTAACTGACATTAGTGTGCATAATCCATAAAGAAGTGCCATTTTCAGATGGGAAATAAGCCCGAGCAAACTTCATTCCTCAAATAGTCTTAGTTCTTGATCAGGGTATTCTAACTTATTTCCTACTTAATCCAATCAACCAGAGACATGATCATTGGACTATGCAGGGATCCGTTTGCCCTAGTGAATAAAAGCTTTTGGTGTTCAAAACATGAAAGCTGAATCATTCAGAAAGTAGGCTACGCCGCTATTGTAATTCTAAGTAGAACAACTACGTAACACAGCTGCTTTATGCTTTGAAAACTGTTTCCAGTGTTCCAGTGTCATATATTCCTCCACTCCAGATCATTACACTCTTGCATGAAACTAATCAACATTACAAATTAAAATTAATCTAGCAAACACACTGTTTCTCATTAAAAAATTATTGGGTTCCATTACATTGTGTTAAAATTCCACACAGGGATTAGCTGGAATTTKGACAAGTGACAACCGCAAAAGCAGGAATAGCTTCTAATGCCTGATTTAGAAGTCTTCAGATTTTGTACCTCTATATTGTGAACAATAGAGTCTTTTTTGGACCTTTGGTTTGTGCTAGGACTCTGAGTCACCGAATATTTTATGGTGTTCAGTGAACTACAGTATGAGTCATTCATCAGCTTTCAAGTATTTTTGGAATTGTGTTATTTTGCTTAAAATTGCATAAAAATCGACTAGCAGAAGTGATAAAAAATGCAGCATTGTAGATTTAATAAGACCATGTGATGGAATCAGAGCATATACACATCAGCATAAAAAATTAATTTAAGGAAAAATTGGGTCTACAAAGGGAACAAGGGATTCAACAATGAATTGTTAGAGAGTTATTGTATTCTGAACAGGACCCATTTTACTGGAGCTAGTTATGGTTGCCAAAAAGTTCTTGCCTCAGATGCTGTCCGTGCTCACAATACTTATTTCCAACTCTGCTGCAGTTTACCATTTCTACAGCATTCTGCAGACATGTAAGATTTTTACGAGCACTAACTGATTAAGAGCTTGATTGTAGGAACATCAGATACCATACAAAATGCATGATCCAAAGTTAATTTCAGTTGGTGAAGTCAGTGAAGAAAAAAATCCCGTTGAAAATAGTCAGTCCTACTACAGTCTAGGATACAGAGAACTATTCATCACGCTAAAGAGTGATTATTCCTAGATTTACATAGGGTTTTTGCTGCTCTTCTTTTTTTCTTTTGTTTTAAATAGTGCCTAAAGCCACTATATGTCATAAGCAACAGCTTCAGCATAAGGACCTGAATCATTAACATCACTGGAAGATAGGGAAAATAAACAAAGCTTTACACAAGGCACATGAAGAGCAGTGGCAGAGCTCAGAGCTCTGGTTTATGATGACCATCCAACACTGCTTTTCACACAGGTTCAAACTAAATGACATTTAGTCATGGTTCTCTTGAGCAGAGATCAGTTTTGGCTTTCTAGCAAGGCTGAACTAAAGCCATTTGGATTGGAGAAATAATGGGAAGAATTCTGTCAAAATCTGGAAGTTTTTCCTCTATTGAGAGCCAAAGTTCTTGTGTCACAAGACTTTGCCTGAAAGAGAAAGTTTTCTTAGATGCATGACCGTGTTGACACTCTTATTCTTGCTTGAAAGTGGCTTTTCATGGTTTTTTTGAAACCCCTTACTAAGCAGTATAAACTAAATCAAATAAGAATGGGCTCATGGGGCTTCTTTGGATGGAACTAACAAATTTACACGTAAGTGAATTCTGAACAAGCCTTCCCTGAATACACAAGATCTTAGCCAGCGAGAAGTTTACCATTTCTCATATTAAAGCTTGGTCATTTGGATATCAAATGGATGGACATCCCATCTTGCTCCCTGCAACGGGAGCAAGAGATAACTATCAAACTGGTTCCAAATGTCCTTCACTGTTACCAAGTTTCTGAGTGATTAGGAGATGAGGGATCTGCATTTTCTGATGTGATACTATGAAAAAGACAATAACTTGCATCCAGCCTCTCCCAAATGATTTTAATACCCTTTTCTACTGCATATCCCCAAATCTGCTGCTGATGAAGAGTGCCATGCAAGTGATGGACCTCTCTTTCCATACAGTTAGTAGTCTGCTGCATACAGACTAAAGCCGTGGTGAGTCCAGAAATCATGAGACTGGTCATTCAGCTTTTAGTGCACAACTCTCCTAAAAAGACAGGTATTATTAGCACTAGCAAGGCATCTTTTATAAAATATTTGGTCAGAGTACTATGATTTGTCAAAGAAATGTTTTATATTGAATGTTTAGAATAGGTCCTCAGTTCAAATGAGAGGCAGAGGGCTAGGGATAAGTTCTCAATTGGCAACGGAAAGTGTTCAGTGCATTGAACCGTTCAAAGGAGAATGTCTCTGCATCATCGTTGGTCTGATACGCTGATATATCATAGAATGTAAATGAGGTGTATTTGTAAGTAAATACTAACACGACAATCATTATACAAACTATTTTTTTTCATGAAAAATTAAAGAACTCTGTCTTGACATAGAAAAATTTTCTTGGGGGAAAAAGGTATCTCACGCAGCTTCAGTTTATTGTATTTAACTGATGAAAAAACTGAGGGCAAGGGTTTGTCTGTCACTAGAAAATCTGCAAGAGTAAGATTATTGCTTGGACTTCAGACTCCTTCCTGTCATGTGTGAATGACAGGTGCCAGTTGCAGTAGTTTTCTATTCTCCTTCCTGGAAAATTTGAATTGCGCTCCTCTGAAGAAAGAGCTGGCTGCCCACCCACATTCACAGCTACAATAAGTAGGACTTCTACAAACTTCCTTACCACAGTTCATGCTTGGAGGTAAACTCTCCCATTTCAAGTTTTAGAAAAATGGCTGCTTAAAAATTAAGCTAACAATAAAGAGGGGAGGGGAGGTACTGTTTCTCATGCTACCCTATCAAAGGACAGCATGAGTTAAATAGTTTTTCATCAAAAGATAACAAAAATAGGTACGGTGTATCACTTAAAGACAAAGGATAAATCTTTTCTTAACATTTTGGAAGAAATGTTGCCTATATTTTTGCTGACATTTTTTCGCTGAGCGGATCTAACAAAACATTCTCTATATTGTAACAGCATTTGTCTAAGGCAGTCTAGTACATCATGTAATCATATCGTTCAAGCTTGTTTCAGGTATGGGTTACTTTTCCATTAATTATATTCCAAGCACATATATACATATCAGAGCTGTTGGGATGTCTATTTCTATTAGTTTAACAAGCCTTGGTATTAATGAGATTGCTCTATAATTGAACCTTTTCATGGGTCCCTTGGTGATGAAATTATGCTAATCTGAATCAGCAACCACAAGGCATCCATCATACTTGATCAAATAGTAAACATCAACAGTGATATGCTAGGAGTGTAAATGTGCCGTTAATTATTATATAAATGAACAAGCTCCATTATTTCATCTTTATATTTGTGCAACTTAATAAAACGGGTGAAGACAGAGTGTATCAGACTTCCACTATGTGGCAGCATGGTCCACTTAACAAGAGCATGAGCTTGTAAATATTGTGGTATCTTGAGGCCTGAGTGTGTATAAGAGAGGAAAGAAGGTGGATATATTTCATGTGCTCCGAGTCACTGTTATGGGAAACAATGATACTGATCAGTTACATACCTTTAAAAGAGAAAAAGCATCCAATTTCCCAACTACTATAATTGTTCACTTCTAAAGCATGTGTGGTTTGTGGATCACCAAGGGTTTTAAGTGAGGGACATATATCTCAATGTCTGCTGCAGGATGATTTATATCAACTTCAAAAAATGTTTGTAAGCTTAAGCACGTAAGATCTTATGTGCCTACACTTGCAAAAATAGATGGATTTGCAGAATGCCTGTGTTCCTGTAGGCATCACCACCCACCTACAGTCACACCACACTAAAGAAAAGTAAAAATAACAGGCCACTTTTAATTAATAATATGAGGACGAATGGAATTATCACAGTGCAAGCATAAAAATTAATACGCTTTTTTTCCCCATGTTTTTTATTAGGTGCAATGTACCTTATAACTGTCTGAGCAAGTACTAAATTTCAATGCAAGTTGCTTCTATTGTTGCTTTAACATATACAGAGGTAAACAGAAAATAAAAGAAGCTAAGACTTTTTTATCATTTGACAAATCACAACCCCAATATTTATCTAGTGACCAGAGTATTCCTCCACAATTATTCTGCTGAAGGAAAAATATCTTATCAGAGATCTTATGAATATTGTGAGCAAGACATGTACTTCACTGATGTGAAATACATCGGTGCCAGATGTCAGGGACCAATTCTAAAAAACAAGATTATTTTCCCTTTTTGAATGTACTACATTAATTTATATAAAATGGAGTATGGTGTGGTGATGATATTAATCCTATTTTTTAACCCAGTTTGACTCATGCCTTGCCTCTGCCTTTTTAATATTTAACACAACTATTTTAACCGTATTTGTGGAAAAAGACATTCTGTAAGCCATGAAGCTACACATTCAATTGTTGTTACGACAGTTTAGTATATTTCTAAGAACATTCTCATTGGGTCTCTACTCTTAACATACTTACTTAAAAATATTCTCATTTTAAAACTGAAGTCCCGACTCTTTGATATAGACAATGACATAGAAACAAGATGAAAGAGAGAGCACTGCCCCTCTGAGCTCCCAGGCTTATCATGTATTTATTCACATCCTGTTAATGACATTTTGCATTCCTGAGATAGTTTGCCCCAACTTTCCTTTATTAAAATTGAATTATTTTGAGATGTATACCAATCATGGTCAGAGTTTCATAATACAGGAACAGCATATCGAAAAGTACAAAAACATATTGTCTTGCAATTTCTTCCCTTTTCAACATTTGTCAGTGGAAGCACACGGGACTGCTTGTGCAGCACTCCTCTCCAGAAAGTGCCTGTTCCAGAAAGTGTTCTGTTGCTGCTTACTTAAGCTAAGCAGCACAACATTTAACAAATAAAGCTACCAGAATGTGGCTGAAGATCAGAAAGCAGCACTTTTTCTGCACACAGTAACGTATAACAGGGATTTACCCAGACATTTTTTCTATTAAGAATTGCCACTGAATGTAGTCACCTTAAATTACGCTGGTTGTGAAAGGAGTGAAAACTGTCTCTCTCAGGGGTCTCACTGACACCTTACAAGTCAGATGTTGGACCTGATTCTAACATTATTTACACTATCATCACTGCTCATTTCAGCAGCCTGACTTACTCCAGTTTCAAGCAAGACTAGTGTCAGACACTTTATTTTTAAGAGATTGTTTCTATCCTTCCTTTTTCTTGTTTTTGACAGCATTGCCTAATGCTGTGGTTTCCCTCAGAAGCGTTTTTGTAACTGTCTCCTGCTGAATCAGCAGCCTCTCATGCTGATTGTAGCCATGCCAGCTAGATCAGGTTCACTCTGTGCAACCACCTATGAGTCTTAAACCGTACAGAGGAACCCTGTGATTCAAAAAGATATGAGATCAAAATGTCGGGGGACCTCGAAAATTAGGGGGAGGTGAAGGAGGAGGGTATCCATGTCCAGAAAAAAACCCAACAGTAAATAAAAAATAAAACCACCTCAGGTTTGTGTGAGTGTATGGATTTGACCATACAAAGGCTTTAAATTCCCTTTGTAGGACTGCTGGCTGAGGAACGCTGGCATCTGCAATGGCAGGCACTGATCCTAGATACTTTCAGGTCCCTCCCTGAGTCTGCATAGGCTTATACTGAAACCATTGGGCCTTCACAAAGACAGTTCCTTCCCTCTAGCAAGGTGATGGCACAATTATCCTAGCGAAAATGGTACTAAGGCACTTAGAAAATCTGTCCTGCAGGCGTGACTCTCCACAGAACAAGTCTTTGCTTTCAGATGCCTTCTCAATGCTTTTTGAGCACAAGATGCCCTATGAGAATGCCTTTAGTTTGGGTTGAACTAGGACATTTTTAAATATTCACATTCTGCTCTCAATGCTTTCAGTGTTAGACAGCCCCTGTAATCAGGGGCTCATTGTCTCCCTTTTGGAAACCTGCCTTTTGTAACACCTGTCTAATTTTAGATTCCAGTTACTGAATTTGATTTTTATTTATCAATGCAGATACATAAAATAATCCTCTAGATTTCTGTTAGGTGAACTATAGTAACAATAATTTATCGTAAGTATCATACGATACAAAAGCATGGAGCAGCTTTCCCCAAAGACAGAAGTTTATTGAACATTTGTACCATTATTTATAATTATACCTGCTTTTATTACATCCAGATAGCACAGTAAAACCACTCACTGAGGTTCTTCTGTTCTTGGCATTTTAAAAATAAAAAATAAAAAATAAACTGTTCTTGCAGTTACTAGTTTATAGTCATCAACAGAGTCTATCCTTTCTTCAGTTTTATTTCTGTATACAATGCCTTTGTTACATATCTCTATATATCTTTTAGTAATTATTTTCACTTTCTCTCCAAATAATAGCAACAAACCACACCTAAAATCCTATTGCTTCCTTGCCCATGATTCCTAAATATTTAACAAAAGAGTTCAAGCATTCTCAAACTATAAATGTTTCTATTAAAAACAGAAAACCTTTACCCAATTTACATCTATTAATAGCATTATTATTATTTATGGACACCATGTAAGTTTCTAGTTTTGATAATATATTTATTTTGACCAGGTGCTTGATTATCTGCTTGGTTCTCCTGTTTATAAAAGTCACCTATCACAAGATTTATCTGCAATAACACTGACCTTTTTCTATGTGAGACCATACATTTCCAAATCATGAATGACACTGAAACAAGTAAACCCACTAAAGTAAAAGTCGGCTGCAATCCTCTTCCTTTTCATCCATTCAGACTTTCCTAAATAAATTATTATCTATTCTAATTTCCCAGTCATGCAAGTCTTCCCCCTACGGTTCAGTAGCTAATTCATTATTAGCAAGCATTTACAATCCTTAATTGTTTATTAGAAATTCAAAATTGTTACTTATCTGTGTATTCAATATTGCATAATAATGTATATATGATACTTAATCAGTTTCCCTGCTGATAAGTATATTCATTTAAATGTAATTTAAGAATGATCATATAACATGATATTGCTTGTTTCAACTGTATTTCTGTCTAAATAATTCCCCTTGTGTCAAGGATATCCCTCTATACTTTTAAAATCAATATAGTCCTGATCCTTTCTTGACTGGGAGTTCCCAAACCAAGCAAACAAACAAGTAATCCCAAAATACAACCAGGAAAGGCCAGCACTGAAGTTGAAAGTCAACTAAGGTTAAGTAACTAGTGCAGATTTTCCATCATTCAGAAACTCTCATTCTGACGCTTTGTGGCCAATATTCACATCTTTTCAGTATTCTGGTTCTAACTAGCTTATCTCATAAAACTCAAGATGAATGCCAAAACAATTGTATGCAGATTTGAAGCTTTCGAGTCAATTTATAGGAGTTATACTCCACGCAAAACAATTAACATTATTTTCCAGACAATCCCAGAGTTATAGGAGTGTTATTTGGAAGGAAACGCTGCAGGTCAGTTAGTCCAACCTTCCACTCAGTCAAGGACTGCTGTTAGCACTAGAACAGCCATGTCTTTCTGTAGCTGACTCTTGAAAACCTGCCCAGGCAGATTCCATAACATGTCTGGGTAACCTCTTCCAGTCTTGTAGCCATATTCAGAACAGCATTGTCCATGATAAAATAACTAAGGATTCAGAACAACGTATTTCAAAGATCCATAAATGTCAGAGGTTTTCAGGTGGTCTTGAAAGCCAGATGTCCGCCTTATTTAGATATGGATGGGTAAATCTGACAGTTACAGCTATCACAAGAATTTGGTCCATGTCAACCTAAAATATTAATTTCTCTCACAGTCCRTATAACTTTTTCAGGTAACTTCAGATGCAAGTAACTTCTAATTCATCAGCTGAGATGAAAAAGAAGGTATTACTGGTGCCACAAGAACAAAGGTATCAATGCATAGCCTTGCACTGCAGAGTAATACTAAGCTGAACTTTCAAGGAATTCAAAGTCCATTGGTTAACTATTCCAAAACTCCTGAAGTAGATTTACTTTTGCACCGTTCCTAATATCTTGTGCCTATCAATACCTGTCACCCATCCTTTTCTGGATGAAAACTTCTCAATCAGTACAACTGAGATAAATGAAATGCCTGTGGTTATATACATGCATTAAATAGGTATGCATGCTCAAAATCACTAAGGGATGAGYGAACTGGCCAACCAGAATAAAGCAGAGACATGGAAATTTTACATGAAGGGTTGATGTCATTGTTTCAATGATAATCCATGGGGAAAGGTTCTAAAATTCTAGCTGAAAACTTTACAAGGCAGTCTCTCAGAGAACATATATATGTCTGTATACATGTATGTGTTTGTGTGTGCTCATATAGCCCTTTGCTTCCGCTGTAGCTATAGAAATAAAGTAATTTTCTTTTGGATCCGCCATACTAACCTTGCTGTCACTGCAGTAGGATTCCTATCAGGAATCACACAATGTAGTTTAAGTCAGATGTGTTATCATTACTGTAGATGACAGTAGTTATAGCAAAAACATAGACTGAAATGGTTTCCCAGGAGGTACGTGCATCAAAGATGGCCAGCCAAAACCTTGGCACTTACAAAATGTCACCACAGCACCTGCAGAGTCTGGAGGCTGCCAAATTCAGGCAGTCTCCAAAGAGAGGGTTTAAAGTTCAAAACCTCAAACCTTCATAATTATATGAAGTGGGTGGAAATCCATGGCAGAAAGGTAGAGTGAGCTGAAAGGAGCACAGGGACTTCCTGGAAAGAGGAAGAAATGGCTTTGGAATTGGATGTGGCTGTGTGAAAGCAGCTTAGTGTTTGGGAAGTATCAGATGGCTTTGGAGTGGGACTGGAATAAGAAGTGGGGATTGAGGAACTCCAGGAGAAACTAAGGTCACCACAGGCCAGCCTCCTGCCCCAGCAGAAAACCCTAAATAGATTTCAGACTGGAAACATCCTCAGGACTCGTATGAATACACCTACCCCCCTTCCCACGTTGGACCATCTACTTAATGTGCCAATTAGCATAACTTCTACTAAGCAGTAGAGTCTGCAGTTTTTAAATATACAAGCACAGTTTTTACTGCACTAATAACTGTTTCCAGATACATTTAGATTGCCAGATACTACCTGGCAAAAAGCTGCCACTGAACAACTTGTTATGGGTACTCAAACAAATTCACTTACAGCCTTTTTTAAGAACCTGCTCCCTTATCCAAAACCTCTGGTGGAAAAAATAATCTGTAGACCATCCTGATCTGTGCTGCTCCTAACCTGTCGGATGTTCAGAATTGTATCTGTTCCTTATGTTTATTCCTTGACCTCTTGACTCACTTTGTTTGCCTACCTGGCTGCATCCAAGGTTTTAAAACTTTTACTGAAATCATTTAATGAGACTTCTTATACAGTAAAATGCTCCATGGTCATAGGTTGAATAAGGCCAGTGCTAGCTATTGTCCTGCAAAAAGATTATATGGATGTGCAGATGGGGTCATGTCCCAGGGAAAATGTTCAGAAGGTATCAGCTAATTCTTGGCTCTGTCCTTTGAAAGAAAATAGGTTTAGTAAATGAATCATCATGTAGTTTTAAAGATTACTTCACTTCCATACTTCCTTCACCTTGTAAGTTTGTGTTTCCACCTTTCCTTGCTCAAAAGATTGCAGAATTTCTTAATTTCACACAAGGAAGACTATAGCTTCACATTAAGATCAGATTTAAATCTGCAAAACTCAGTAAACTTGTAGCAGTTAATTTTAAGGTTATATGCCATTATTGAGTTACAGAATTATTATGTTCATCAATGCAGCTACGGCTGCAAAAACCCAATGTGTTTACCACTGAAATAGCTCTGTGAAAAAGCATTATGCCTTCTTCAAGAAGTCATACAAAACCCCTGAAGTTCTACTGCTACAGTTCTGTTTGTTTTTACAAAACGTTCACTGCTTTATAACTTTTACCTGACAGACCATAGAGATAGTACTTTTTCAGGCTAAATGAATTAATCTTTCCTGGACAGATTTCATAGCTATACAGTAGATATAGATTATGTGTGAAAGGGGGTGAACTGAAATCTAATTAGATTTCATTTTAAGTCTAGCTGCTGCAATTATGACTTCTGAATAAAAGTGGTTGTTATTTAGCAGGGTAGCCTAAGCAATGCACATAATTATTATAATTATTATGTACCTAATGATATCTAACAGGAGTCAGTATTGTAAATAAATGCTGTAGACTGTTCAGCAGGGTGGCCTGCACTTTGCAGAAAACTAAGTAACAAAGGTTAATAAATATGTTTACAGATGATTGTTTTACAGGAACCCTGGGCAGCACTATCTGTTGGAGATTAGCTACATTAGGACTCAACAGACCAGAAAACATCCAGAATAATAGTCTTGGTGCTAGCTTATAAATGCAGTGTGTTAAAATAGCTAAACCAAATTCCTTCTTTCCCAATTCTCCTCAAGTATAAGCTATACTGCTAATTTTTTTATAAGATCACTCAGTGGACAAAATTCAACTTCTTTATTTATTGAATGCTATAAATCAGAGAACATGAAATCAACCAGACAATCAGTTCTTCTGTTCCAAGCTCCTATTTAGTTCTCAGAATTTAAGAATATAAAACAGATACTGCTGTTTGAAGTGTGGATTACAATAGCTGCAGATGCTGCCTAACCCCTATTTGCACTGTATTAGCAGAAGAATTGTATTTATGTAATGAAGAAAATGTTCACTGCTGATATAGATAACACATTATAGATTTAAAATTGCATGTGTTTGCAAAGTGCATTTCAGAACCTTCAATTTCCAAAGTCCATTGTGTTTTCAATTATCTTCCCACCCAGGCAAAGTAGGGAGAGACTAATCAAGCATAATGTCCTCACATAATTCCCACTATGCCTTCCTTAGAGAGGTCAAAGGGCACTGTCAGATCACAATTGCAGCTTGCTCTGCCATGGGAAACACTGGTATGATTTACAGTTTATAGTCTCCATCACTAAATGTAGCCGTTAGTAACAGCACGCCTAGCTACAAAATAATTAAGCATTTTGTTATTTAAAGTTTTCTCACGTGACTTTTGAGATAAGTTTAGCATTTTAAGATTATTTTGGTAGTGGTCAGTTAGGTTCCAGAAAACAAAAGATACCAGCCTGTAGTAAATATTCCAGTAACGTATTTAAGGATTGTGCATTGATTTGAGTGTAAATATTTGTTTTTGAATAACACACGTAATACAGGCTGCAAATGAGGGGAAAGGGTATGTATCTCTCACATGTTAGTAGATGGGTTATTAACTGATTGCTGTCCTAGAATAAAAGGGCATAATCCAGATAGTCACCTAATTGCCTCCTGAATTGGAGGCTTGTAGGTCGTTACATAAAAGATATCCCCAAGAGAACCTTCCATCAGAGATGAGAATTGGCCACTCACTCACTCATCTCTGTGTTGAGACTGCTCATGTTAAACTACGATTGCTGTGAGAACGAGCACATTGTTACACTTCTCTATCACATACAACAGGCACTGACATTATCAGGTCATCTGGGGAGGAGAAAATTTATCTAAGATTCTACAAATGACTTCATTTTGTGCACCCAAAAGAATCAGACTGCTAGGACAGTTGAACAGAAGGATAAGGGTAAAAATCATCCCTATCGATATACGTGCCCTTTTCTGTTAGTGGAAGGCAGAGCAGCTTAGAAGTTTTATCCCGCTGTATAGCTACCACATACAAGCCATAAATGCATAACTAGAAACAGTACATCACAACATGGGCCTCAGAATATGGTCCTTTAAATATGTGAAGCATATACCAATAACAATAATGAAATACTGCCTTTAACCTAAGTTAGGTTTATTAGAATCTACTGAAGGTGCAGCTGTCACAGTGAAAGTAATCGGTCAACTGAATGTTATTTTACAATATTAAAAAAGGTAGCAATGCTTTTGGAACAAACAAGAGGGCTCCTTTCTGGTTCAGATTTCAATACAGGAATAATGTGAAATTATGAAGTTGATTCAGCTCAGAAAAAGCATAATTTTTTAATCACAATATTTTTTTAAGCCACAAATGGAATTCATTTTAACAATTCATGAATTAAAGATATGCTTTGAAATTGAGTCCAGCTTCCTAAAAGCATATGTAATATATCTATACAGCAAACTTAGACACTAATGTAAACCAAGTTCTATTTACATTTTGATTGCTACCTCATATCTATCAATTAATGTACTGTACTCATAAAACACAACCTTCAACACCCAGCTGACCTGAAGAACTTCCATATACATTTCAGGCTCAGTCTCTACAGACTACTTTGTTGGCAATGCTATATGTGAAGTTAAGTACTGTACTTGGGTTTTTATCTATCTAAAATTTATTTATCTAATATTCTATCAATCAATTTTTCTTAGGTGAAATCCATGCCTTAAAAAAAATACAGCCTAACAGAGCATTAAAGCAACAAAAAGCAGCCTGTTGCATACATGTTAACAGAGCTCTAACAAATTGCATTTGAAGTCACAAACTACATTTTTTCACTGATATCAGTGATAATTTTGATTCAGACAACTAACATTTTCCTCAGAAAAAAAAAAAAAAAAAAAAGGCTCCCCTTAACTTTCCATTGGCTTTAACAGGAGTTTTTGGTATGCATAGCCAACAAGTTGGGACTACCTGTTAGACTCTGGCAATACGAATACATGGGAGGTCAATGGGCTTAAAGAGTGACCCTCACTTAAAGGGTGACTCAGTGAATAAAACAGCCTAAAAAAGAGGGCAAGACCCACTTCCTTTTACATACATATGATTTCAACAGTATTATGCAGGTGAATGAGGGAAGCCGAACTGGTGTTAATATGCTTGTTTATATATGACTTCCCTGCAAAACAAGCCAAAATATGCCCAAAATGATGGATTTGATTAGACAGATAGCAAGTTGAATATTCAGATGAAAAAACAGGATTCAAAGTATCACTAAAAATTGCAAAGCTTATCCCTGTTTATAAATACAAAATACACACGCAAGCTATGAATGCTATGGAACTAAACTCACTTCTCTCTCTCTTTCTCTCACCCACTTAAATCAGGACTTTCAGTAATCTGGATCCAGTTTATTGATTACTCTAGCTGCTAGGAAGGAGGTGGTTGCTTACACTGAAAGAAACAACTCAGCGTGTCAGAGAAGGGCCTTTCAGAATAGGCCCCAGCTCGGTGCTTCAAACTTCTTTAAAGCAAGAAAGATTTTTTTATTTAAAACAGGTTGGGTGTTTGTGTTTTGTTCTGCGTTCAAATCCCTTGATAGCCACCATGTGTCTTTCCCCTGAAGCTGGTGCTGTGAATACAAATGGTTTGTTAGTCATGGCTGCACTGGGCTATTTAAGCAGATCAGAGGCTACGCAGAACAACATCAGCGTGAAGTGAGGAATAGAAACTGTTTTGCTTTGAGAAACAATGATAAACTTAGCATGCTAAAACAGGGTTAGAGCATGCATGTAGGCAGTACAGCTGGCAGAGTTAGCAATCACTTGTATGCAAATGGCTTTGTGCCATCGCAGTGGGTCAATGCCCACCAGGGTGGATTTCATGGCACTGGCCACTGAGCTCTTGAAAGATCAGGTTGCAGCGTCTCAATTGAAAAGATCTCTTGCAGAGATCTTTGCTAGTTCATTTCAAAATCTGGCTCCAGTAGTATCAGTTATACTGGATGAGACTGCAAATTTGTTCCGGTAACTAGAGCTTGCTCGTATTTATTGCACATCCCCCTAAGAGCCTCCTCCTCAAGGAGGAAGTGTGGTGCACAGTATTGGGAAGCTAAGTTTGGGAGCTTTTGTCTCAAAGCTTTCTTTACATTTGAGAGTTTTCTGTGTAATTGGCACACCTATGCAGGTGCTATCTAGGCAAATAAGCCTCCTAACTCGGGTGCCTCAGTTATGCACTATGTTGCTCAGGGTAAAGATCACCATTTAATTATAACATGCTAAAATTGAAATACTGCCATTATGCCTAGAAAGAGATGTTTCCATGAGAAGGAAGGTTTGTCATTACATGAAGTGTCAAAATTTATGATGTTTAATCTGCCAGAAATCACTTTTCTGCAAATAGACTTCCAAAGTTGACTATAATCTTGTCTTTTTTTCTCATTCCTTTATTTTCCTGCACTGGAAGGCTTCTACTGAACACAATAAAAAAAAAATATTGCAATGAGAACAAATCTGATACCAGGAAACGATTTGTTTGTCCTTACTTAGCAGCTCAGCAGAGGGATGAGTGGCAACTTATGTTATTTTTATTTTTTATTAATATTATCTACAGATTATTTTGTTATAAATCTTTTGGTGAACTTTCTCCTTAAAAGAGGCCTGAAAACTAACTTCCTCTGTTTAAAGGCCAATCTGACAGCAGTTGGAAGAGATGTGATTGTTCTTTAAACGTTATTCAACTCACTGCAATGTTTTTTTCCATCTTTTCAATGCCCAATCCTTCAAAAAACTTGCTGACTGAGGGCATCTCAAACATATTCAGCTTTTAAGATGCAAGGAAGTAATAAAGCCAGATAAATTCCTAAAATTATGGAAGATAAGTAACTTCACATATTGAAGTCTTGAGCACATGTGTATTCACTCTTTTTATAGAGACCCTTGCCATCTCACTGATTCACTCTGTGATATTTAGAAGCTTCCTTTGTTGTCTCCAAACCCAGTGAAGATGCTAAAGAATGTCAGGAAATTTCTCCATCTTTGCATTCACTTCTGGTGAATGTAAAAAAAATGAAATGAATAAAAATAATTAAAAAAAAAAAAGAAACTGAATAAAAATGTAGTGATCATTATGAAACAGTTATCAGCACTAGGCCCTCAGAATGAATGGCATGGACTAATGCATGTTTAGTTTGTCTCTTCAGGATTTTCTCCAGTCATGAAAACATCAAACATCATATTGGAGTAAGCCTTTCAAATATCTTCTCTTGACTCTGCATGGATTGAAAACATAATTGTTTGTTAAACCTCGCTCAGAAGAAATTATTAAATCAATTTGGATTTGTGTAGATATATGTATTCAGATAGAATCAGGAAATAAATGGATTTTTATGATAAGCCTATGTTTGGGAGGATTATTTCAATTTGCTACATAGATATGACCTACATTTTCAAAAAACCGTAATAATTTCCCAAGAAGACTTTGATACTATCTATGCTTGTCAATTTGTTGTGCTTGAGAACAAACTGATTCTGAAATTTAAAAAAAAAAAAAAAAAAAAAAAAAAAAAAATCAAGGTTTGCAGTTAATATAAATGTTTATTAAAAAAAAAGATACCTTTTTATTTCTGGTATTTATAATTTAAGGTTACGTAAAGAAAGCTCACATGTTGCTTCCCCATCAGCGCTGAATTTCTTTACTTTTTGAAACTGTTAGCATGTATACACTTGAACAGTTTTTTGGTAACTAGCTAAAGGAAAAGGAAAAACCAAGCAGCTTTATTACACAGAATCTTTAGAGAAGAAACCTGGAATTTTATATAAAGGTCTATTTAAGGACAAGGAACATGAAGAGGTTACTTTGTACACAGAAGACATATTTCAATCTAGCAGAGCACCACAAAGTTAGGTAAACAAATGTTTGTCATATGAAAGCATTTACAGTGTGTATTAGAGGAATAATTTACATTTTTTGTGAACTCAAAACTAAGGCTAATTTGAATGTCATCTTTTAGACTTCTGACTTCAAAGGTCTGTTTTAGGTTTTCATGCTGGTTTTCATTGCATTTCCAACACAGTGGAGAAAAAAAATTAACTCAAATGCTAGCTATGTACTCTTGACTTATAGCTAAAAATCTTCAGTCTCAATTTTGTTTACTTTCATCATTTGAAGTATTACCTTGAAGATTACTCATTGTACTGTTGCATATAAAAATATCCTGACAGCAAACTCAAGTACAGATAAACTGAAATCCAGTTAAAACTTATTGACATCAGAGAATATTTATTATTTTGTATTTATGTTTTTAGTCGCTTCCATGCATTAAGCTGAAGCCCAACAGAGAGTCTGCTGTGATTGCTTTAATTTACCAGTAAAACAGAGGCTTCATCTCTTTCTTCCTTCTTGGAACACTTTGGTTCATTAAAGGACAGTTCTAGTTGACTGTTATACTTAGGACAGTTCTTTAATGACTTTGAAAGTTAGAATTTAATAGTATATCCCTTTAACTGCATGGGTTATATCCGAACAGACTGTTGCCCACCTACATGTTTTTCACATTTAGGTTTGCCTACTATAGGCACCTAAAAAGGGATGACAGTTACCCATGAGAATGTTCAACCTAGGCTGAAAATCTAGTCTACAAGATGGTCTGTGGTAGGAAGGGCAAAGTAAGGAGGACTTGTAAATACCTTCTAAAGGCGATTCAGAAGGTAACCCTTTTTATAAGCTCTGAGTAGAACTTGTGGTGCATGGAATGCCTCAAATGAGAAAGCGGTGAGCATGGTGGACTGAACACCATATTCAGCAGATCAGCTGGGCAGACAACTGAATCTTGCTCCTGCTGGAGAAGATGCTTGTTGACTGCATAGTGAAACTTTCTACTCAGCCCCAGTGAGTAATTACCATTGTATTTTTACTTGAAGTACAGAGTTCATAGCACTGAACTTCTAAAAAAGTGAGAGGTCAAATTAACCAGCACTCAAAGTCAGTTAAGAAGGAGTTCTCATCAGCAGTATATTGCATAGTTATTGTAGTCAGCTATCAAATAACACATTATTTCTATAGTACTACAGTAGGATGAGCGGTAACTTTGGTTATCCACATCACTGTCTCTCTCGTGGTGCATCAGATCAGAAATTTATACAAGAGAACTATCTATGCATCACATACATTATCATCATAATTGTCAGTAAAACTGAGTTCTCATTGTTCAATTTAGCATAATAATAGCAATCTTGGAATCAATTCAGATCAAGTACAGTCAGTTTATAAACAGCATTCAATTAAACTCCTCGGAATATGTTTCCCATCAGTTTATGAGAAATAGGTTAACGTAGACATATAAGTTAAAATGTTTTTTCTTAATTTTTTCATGAACTGAAATTGTAGACTTTATACACAATGCTTTAATGATGTCCCTTGTAACATAACAGTGACCACTAGGCCTAAAATCTTGCAAGAAATTAGCTGCCCTATAGAAATTAGCATTTTAGTTTGGGTGTATACCAAGATGCATCAGATCCCATGCATTCAGGTAAGGTTAAGCAATACTCAGAAAAGAAGCCTTTTCCGGAAACTGGCACAGATGATGTGGTACATTGAATTTCTCCCTCAGGTTTTGGACAGAAGGATTTTCCCTATGTAGTAGGAAGATATTTTTCTGCTGAAGTAAATGCATTCAGATAAGATATAAAATTAGGGTTTGAGTTTCTGTAGCCACTACTGGCCCAGCTGACCACAGTCTATTTGTCAAGCTGCTAACCCTAGTGTCCTAATCAAATACAAGACTCAGATAATTGCATTCTATTTGACTAAATTATTTCCATTGTGTTTTAAACTGCAGTATCAAGTAGGTGTGTGATGTTCAGATTTGGGGAGGATATAGAAAAAGTCACCGTTCCTGGAAGAGGATCACCTAAACCTTTCTACTGGATTTGTATACAAGTTGGGCACTGACCTACTTTAGCACCAAACCCTGTGTACCTTTAAAGAACACACTGTAGACTTTTACAGTGAAGTACCCTCAATGAAGATAAACTCAAGGGATGTTTCTCTGCCCTTCCTTATAAGGGAGCTTTTAGTTCAGATGCTTGGCTGAAGTCAGTCTGAACAGATTTCATCACATAATTCTCTGTCTGAGGGAAACAACGCTGGGAAATGCAGTTTTATCATAAGCAAGAGGAAGATACTGTGAGAATTACTGGTTAAAATACTGACAGCACGTTGCTGATACACAAAAAGTACAGGTGTGGAAAGAGGTGAAAGTTTATGTTTAGTTTAGCATGTCACTCATGTTAGGGCTGAGCCTTATCATGCCACTTCTGATCAACACAGCATTTAGCAAAGCTCTTAGAAGGAAAAGGAGTTTACAAAAATGAATGGAGGTGTGGGGGGCTGGAACGTAAAAGAAAATTAAAGTAACAGGTGACAATTTTACCAGTTTTAGTGGTTTATTAATAACTTCTATTCTAGTGAGAGGTAAAACAGCACATGCTGTTTTATGTTTAAGGGGACAATGTATTTTACTGTTAAAAGAGGGTCTTTCTTGGGCAAAAGTTACAGTTATTACTTCCACAGAGAAGCACAGGAAAAGTCACAGCTAAATAATTTGCATACAATATTGCAAAATTGCATACCTGTGTCTAGCTGGAAAGCTAAATGGTTATTTGGGCTAATGTTTGCTGTGGTTGCACAGGTTAGTGAAGTGAATGTGAGGTATTTGACATAACCGATGTGTTTCAGAGTAGATCAAAGCGATAGAGTGAATTGTATACAGAGGCGGAGGGGGGGTGGGGAAGAGAAAAAAAAAATAGAAAGGAGAGATTTAAGCAAAGAATTTGGTTCTGAGCATACAGGAAATTAACCATTAATGCTGAAGAATCGTACCCCCGCCTCCTATCATGGTATGCTCACAGAGATGAAAAAAATCTCAATATACTACTGAAAAGCTTGCATAATGTCTAATGCACAGATGACAGAGGAAGTTTCCCTATGTACCAGGTCAAGAGACCAGTCATTGACTCTTCTAAGCAACACCTTCAGAAAGCACCTTCTTGAACAGAATTCCAAGAGCACTACCAAGCCAGTCCTTTTCATATACGTTCCAGTTTTCCTGCTATTTTAATTTCCAAATTAGATCTTTAGAATTATCCTGTGGTCACTTCACTGATATACTACGACTTCAGACATGCCAGAGACATGTGGTACTCACCAAAGCTGCCTTTCTTAAAATCAAAGAGTCGGGGTTTGGAAAGAAGAAGTGATTGTGGTAGGCATAGGCAGCAATAAGGAACAGATACAGAACAACTACAGCATCTTGCATGTTACTGCCAAACCATGCAAATAAGACTCTATCCTTATTTCCAGACTAGTTATTGTGAGGTCCCATCATCTATTACCAGTCCTGGCACAGGCTGCTACACAAAGGTTATTAGGTAGACATAACATGCTTAGTCATCGCATTACTGATGACACTATGAAAAAAAAAGAACCACATGCCACCAGCAGTGGCAGTCTGGGCAACACGCACCTATTTATTTCTTGCAACAATTTCGCGAATTCAAAGTCTCCTGTTTCTTTGTTTCTCCCATCAGGAAATTCTTAAGGAATAACAAAAAAAAGCTATCATATAGAAGTAACTAGTTTTGTTTCCTTGGAACCTCGTTGCCAGTATCTCCCAAAGACTACCACATAAACCATCTGGATCTGATGTTTGATTACAATAACATCCACAGACAGTCGCAACCACAGACAGTCGCAACCTGTGGTGTTAGTGATTTCACTTGCAGGAAGAGAAGACAGCTTCACCGTCTGTAGAGGTGATGGAATTAAGAAACACAAAATAGACAGAGTTATCAACATGCAGAAAGTAACAGTATGGGCACATACACAAGTGGATGTAAATTCTTGAATCTATTAATACGCTTCCCTCCCTCCTACATTGCCAGGGCAACTATCTTGTCCACCTGCACACCATGTGGCTCTGGCTCTTTAGTGAACAGTGGGCCATGCTTCTCTCCACTGACTTCTTTTCATTGTCGCACATTTATATAGCAACAACACGTGACAGATGATAGACTGAGATCAAGACAGAGGAGGAAGATAACATCAGAGTTTCCCTGTTCATACAGCTGCTGACCACCTTTCATTTTTCCCAGAAGTTTACTCCTACAGCACTAAAGTATGAATAGTAAGCAATACAGTACTGACACAGTCTGCAGCTCCCACTGCCTGCTACAAAACTAGTCACTTACAAAATACAAAACGTGTGCTTGATAGTACTGACAATCATGGCAAATCCAAGCAACCATTTGAGTATGCCTTCAGTTTTCACTTCCAGGTGGTGTTTTTTTTTTTTTTTCTTTTTTACTGCTGCACAACCTTTTGTCTTTCTCTCTACCCATGCTCCCCCTCACTTGACTGAGAAAATTCACAAGTTTGAATTTAATCCCACAAATAATTGCAGCTGGGTTTTCTTTGATGAGGCAATATTTCCAGGGGGAAAAAAAAAAATCATTTGATCTTTTCAATTTTAAATAATGTTTTGTTTAAAACCTTAGTTATGTTCAATTATAATTAAAAAGCCTGATTATTAAAAAATTCAACTAAGTGAAACCAATGATTCACAGGCAGGTTAAACCACAGATCTGATAAGGTTGATTACTCTGATGTATTGCCATGGTATATAAATACTTGTGGTAACTCTAAATGAGCTGCCACCTCTAGACTGCAGGTGTGTATTCAGAAACACTAGCTCAGGCACCAGAAAGCTCCTCAAAGTGAATATAGTAAAAGTGCACTATAAGCTTGCTACCCTGCTTTTGACTGCAGAGGTGGGTTATTCCACGTTAGCTCAGAAATCACCATACTGTGCAGTGCAGTGCACCCTTATATGCTTTGCTGAAGACTGTTCTTAAAGTCCTAAGACCTCAAAACCCAAGTCATTCAAAAGAGAATATGGGCTTTTCAATTTACATATGTTTTCTAAAGTTAGCTTTCTCTTAGAGTGTAACCCACTAATTTAGGCCTCACTCTAAACCTTCGATTTAAGTATGCTTTTATTAATGTAGTATTTTACATCTTGAGTGCTTTTATGAGGATATAAAATGGTACCTGCAGATTAAGACACTCACTACAACAACCTTCTGTTTTACTAAATATCAAACTTGATACTGTTACCTTTTCTACCCTTGTACCCAAAAGAGGAAAATTTAATGAGGATGTTTATAAAGAGTCAGAAGGAAGAACTAGGCAATAGGCTTGATTTGTTCTCTCCACACTTTACACTCATGAAATACCATTATCCTAAAAACTGTGTTACTTTCAATTTCTCCAAGGACAAGACAGGTGATGATAAGGAATTATCTGTGTATTTCTTTGCACTTTACCCTTCCTACCTTTCCTTTTCTCTCTTTCAATCCCTTCTCCTCACTAGATTCCCACATACATGAATCACAGGAAAACAAACAAAGAAAAGAACAAAACCTGTCATTGAGATTGTGAATACAGAATTCAGATCTGAAGGATCAGAGCATATAACCACAATAATTCTATTACCACAGTCAGATATTGTGGAGATTAAGTCCCTATTAAAAAAGACTATAAAATTAAGCTATTTTATGCCTTTTTTTTAATCCGGCAGTAGTTTTTCAGGGGGGTATTGATACCAGTCTTATGAATGCAATACACAGGGAACCACATTCAGAAATGAAACGCAGATAGGATTTTTAAGAAAAGCTTTGTTAAATGTATAGCATTTGCCTGAATATGGAGAATTCACATATGATTTATTTAGTAGCAAAGAAAGAAGTAGCTTTGTTAAAAAACAAGATCAATCAGTCACACTTATGAGCAAAATAGGGATAGTCCCATAGTACTCTGCGCAGATTTATTTCATTTTATAATATCAAAAAGTACAATACTGACAGTTAAGCTGATATAATGCTACATTTATGTTGTACTGAAAAAGTTTTCTGACAATTAAAGAGAAGAAGAGGAGAAAAGGAAATTACACTAACAAAACTCTTCTTTTGTTTCTGACTTTGAAAGTTTGCTTTGAATCTATTTGATTATGTTTAAATCAGGTCTGTAACTAAACCCTACTGTAATTTCTCAAATCYCAAAATGCTTTGGTTAACTTGACAGCTGCCTAGAACACCAATATCTTCAGAAATACTCCAGAAACAAATACCCAGATGAAACTTCAGCAGTTGCAATCCCATATTTTCTTATGTGTTTTTTCCTTGTCTCCAAACACTGTCCAAGAATTTTTTGCTACTCTCCTATAAGGAATTTTGATTAATTTCCATTAAGTGACTAATTCCTCAGATGGTATATTTCTGAGTGGTTCCATTAATGTATGCCAATTACACCAGCTGACAAACAGCCACTGCATTACAAAAAAAAAAAAAAAAAATCCATATTTTTAATGACTCCCTTGCTGTCCTCCATGTACGTGTGTATGTCATGACATACAGCTTTCTACCATCTGCACCTCTTCCTTTATATATATGCATTTTGTATTATAAATTGCTTGGCTGTGAGGTATCTTGACATTTGACATAACAGCAGGGCTGAGGGGGGAGTGTAAGTGCTGATCATTAGATTATTGCTGAAGTATTCTCTCCTTTCCTCCCCTCCTCCCTGTGTTCCCTGGAGACACAGGTGTTAATAAAATCAAACAAAATGAAAATGGGTAAATTATTGCAAGCTATGAACACCTACATTGTGCCATGCCTCACTAGTTTCCAATACCACCTCATTCTTGAGACAACCAGAGAAAAAGATGCAATTTCATCCTGTAGACTGGGTGGTATAAGGAAAGGACAAAAGAGACAAGATATTGCAATCCAAAGGTCGGTGACCCACTCCCTTGTATAATTATAGCATTTCATTTATATCCTACCAATCTGTCTTTGGATGGCTGATAGTAAATTAGTAGCTAAAAAAGAACAATTTTAAAAATTCCTTAATGACTAGTAACTGAGCTCTAAAGCTGGACCATCATATAAGGAGATGAACACAAGTAGTAGCTTGTAATTTATTTTCTAAAAATAATAAGAAAAAATCATACTCGAAGAGTCAGATCAGATCTAGAGATCTAGATCTGTATTTCACTGCTGTACTTCAGGAATCTTGAAAACAGATTTAATCCTTATTCTAAACACCACACAGATTTTGAAGAGCTTGCACTCAAGCATTCTTGAGTGCAATATACATCCAATTGAATCTTCCACAATGGATGCACTTTATACCTTTTTAGAATGTAAGCAGTACATTTTTGTACCGCATTCCTCATTTCCCATGATAAAGCACAAACTATACTGTGCTCTTCCGTTGCATTCTCCCAAGGTTTCATGCAGTAACAAAAACTGTGTAGGAACATCAGTGTTGAACTTTTTGCTAATATATATTAACAGCTCATACCCAGATTTGTGCTTGTGTTTGGTCCCTCTCCAGGTACTGGCGTAAAGCTTGGTTTAGTGAACCATGTAGGGTCTTAATACTTCTTTACGGTCACAACTGAATTAAAAAAAAAATAAATAGATCAACCATAATAAGGAGATAGTTCTAGTTTTGGCCTATCACATATGGCACTTGAGAACTTAAATGATCTGGCTCACCTTTAGTAATGAGTGGAGGCCAACATTTTAATAGTCTGCTAGCCATTGTTATTGGAGCAGTATCATACAGCTCTTTGCATTATCACCTACTGAACAAACAGATAAGCACAATAGGAGAAAATTCTAGATCTGTAGAACTGACCAAAGAATCACTCAATCTATATCCATTCATTATATCATGCAATGCCAATGACTTACCAGGCTCACTCTCTCCAGCATAGTAATGTTTCACACTTCGATGCAAGATTATAAAATACTATATATTATACAATTTTATAAGAAACCAAAAAGGAAATAATTCTTTCTAAAGGGCTGGTGGAACAGAGCAAATCAAGTGCTGCCTGTTAAGAATACTGGAAACTTAACTATTAAAGCCAGATACTTCAGAGAGCTCCAATGCCTACAATTGCTGGCAGCCAACCACAGGTCACACTCATGTTTCATTTACATTCTAAATATTGACTGGAACTTTGAATTCAAGACGACAACTTCTTAGAAAAAAATGGATACCTTTCCACTTGCAAAGCTGTCTATCTATATTTATTTCAACCAGACCACAGTAATTAATATTTATGAGGACGAGTGAAAGAAGGATGGTTATAGCAAAAGGGGATTATGAAAACACAAGAACATGTGAAGATGCTGATGGGATTGAATGAATGGCACCTGAGACATACATGCAGCAGGCACATGGAAGTGAGAAAAGGACAGGACAACAGTATATATGTACCTACACATACAGGCACAGAAAGACCTTTCTTTGTGCTTTGTTCCACATAAAGTCCAGAAGAAGTCTTGGCACTTGTACCAAATACATTTACCACCATCTATTTAATGGGTTTATTTGACTGTTACAGACACTGGCATCTGAGACATCTCTGATTTAAGGCTAATCAAAGTAACAGTGACTGGCACATGTTAACTTCTTCAGTGGTAAGTACTAGATCTGTTATGGATTTTAAATGTGCATGTGTTGCATATTTCTGGATTTATATCTTACATGAATATGACTAATAAAAAGTGGACAGAAGAAGAGAGCTCCGGAAAGAGCTTGTCAACAATATTTTCAGGTGAAAAAAAATGAAAAATAGGTGGTTTTGATCTGCAGAATGTGAAGTGTATGAAGTACAACAATTAAAACAGAAGGGTAGATACTTTGAACTCATTAAAATTTCTTTTGAAGATGAAAGTCATTAGATTTCAATGAGAACTTGGAGCAGAAGCTCACATTGACATGAGAATATTTAACCTGTAGTCTACAGTGCTTCAAGCAATTGATAGTATGATAAATAATTGCTTGGCTGTAGTAACCACATAGAAGGAAAAAAAGGATTACCCTAATCAAATACAGTCAGTGTGGTGTTGCCTGTCTCTGTGCTCCACATTTCATTCTGAATTGTTCAGAAGTTTGCAGTTATAAAAACGGAAATCCTGAGTTCTTAAAGAGGAAATTGTAAAGGATTTCTTTTCCTGTCACCTCCAAGAAAACTTTGATAATATTCAGGGTCAGTTCTTCAGCTGGCATGATCAGCATAGTTGTGTTGAAGCCAGTGGATCATTGCCAATTTACAACAGCTGAATGTCTGGTCTTACTACAGGGACAACCCTATTTTACAACTTTTTCCTCCATGCCCCTACTTCCTTTTTTTTTTTTTTTTTTTTTTAATTAGGGACATAAATAGCCAAATATACTATTCATTGTCAGAAACACCTGTTCTCCTCTTCTTCAAGGTACAAGACTCACATTTTCATGATAGTGAGTTGCACTAGTGATTAACTCTTATTCATATTTCAGTATCATCACAAAGCACAAGCCAGGACTGTACAGTGCTTTACCATACAGGTGTTGGGTTTTTTTTATATTATAGATAAAGGGGAGCTCACCCCACCCAGTGCTCAGAGCTGAAAAAAGCCAAATAATGATGTTAACATAGGCCTAAAGCAGACATAATAGACCCTCCTGAAAAGGCAGAGCAAGTTTGTGTCAGCCAGCAATATGCACTGTAAACAGTGCTTTACAGTTAGTTCATTGTAAAGAAATGAGAAGGATCAGAAAAGGGAAGACACTGGCACAAGTAAAGGCTCCATGCCATAAGTCAATGGCAAAACCAGGATTGCTCTTACAGGTTATCCCACTGGATGTACAGTGCCCATGCAGCCAGGGGTGAAAGCACAGTGTGTCTTTCCTCACAAGAGAAGGTGGCATTTACAAAGTAAGCGATATGTAAAGACAGTGGAAAAAAAAAACCTGAAAGCATTTCCTATTCAATCTCTTTGCACTCTCCTAAACACTCAGATCCTGAATATACAGTGCTCAGCAATGTTCTACCAAGCCCTCTCTGCACCCTGGGCAGCATGATCCCTACATAAAATATCCCTATAGAAGAAGAACCTGACTTCTTTTTASCATACAGGTACCTTCTGCATGAATCAAGAGGATAAAATTAAGACGATGCTCTGCACTAAGAGATTCCCCCTGAAGGGCTGTGTAGGCAGACGTTTTCATTTCATTAAGAACAAATTTCACACCTTTCTAATCCTAGGCAGTGTTTCCCTTACCCCAGAATTCTTTCTTTTAACAAAAGCCTGACAAAAAGATAAAACCTTTATGCTTTAATCTGAAGTTTGAGAATGCACCTGGTGCCAGCAACCAGCAGCCTCAGTGGCCCACTCCGCTCTGCAAGGTCTGTGGGACAGGTGGGTGCAGCCCCCCCCAACCCCCTCAGTGCAAACCCCCCTCACTCACAGCCAGCTGACCTCTCCTCAGGCACGTCCGTCCATGTCCCCAGCGCTCTTGGGCCCTGAGCTGCATGCAGTCAGCAACCTTTTCTTTCTGACCAGACTAAAAAATGGCACCTTCTTCGAGTAAAATTCCTGCTGTCTTACTTCACAGCTCTCCCTCATTAAGGTAACGAGGTGCACAGCTCCCAGGTGTTCCCAGGGCACAGCTCCCAAGCTCTCTTTATTACTTTCCTTCTAGTACTGGTAGGGAATAAATTCCACTGTAGTTGTGTAAACACAAAAACCTAAATTCTTAGAAGGTGTCATCTAGGAAGGAAAAATCAAAACATTTTATCCTGTGTATATTGAAAAAAGCAGTTCTTTTCTTCCATTTCTCCCCTGTAAAGAAAATGCTCTAGGGAAAGTAGCTGATTTTGTGAAGCCTTTTGATTTTGACAATAATCTTTGCCTTCTTTGACAAACAGGGGTTCGGGCAAGACATTTCTGACTGACTTGAGTTGCATAAACAGGCTTTTGTAGGTCCATAGGACAGCTAGAAAGCCTGATGGTAAATGATCACTAGTGTGATGCTAGACCACTATCCATTCTCCTCTAAAAAGACAGGTAAAGAAAAAACCCAACATACTCATCTACAACGAAATACATAAATAAAGACCCAGCTATTTTTAGCTAAATTAGCCCTAAAAACAATTTCCCAGGAGATTATGACTCTAGGGCTGGACATGAAGGGGAACAGAAGAGTCACTGGACAAAGATGGAGAGGGGATAGGGCAGCTGTCAGGAAAGAAACCAAGTCAGAAAGGAGAAGACCTGTGGGAATCTGGCAGCGAGGTCATACAGACTGAGCTAATGCCATCACTAGAAAAGGGGAAATGTGGATGGTCTCCTTCAGTCAACTKTTGCAATCTTCCAGAAAGATCTAGTGTAATTCGAGGAATGAAGTTGTAGCTGGTTTGTTTCTCTCCTTAGTAATAAGAGCTCTACTAAACTTCAAATTTATCTTTGACACACACACAAAAAAACCCCCAAACCAATCTAACTCTTTAGAAAACAGACCCTTTCAGTAAAACATCTCCCCAGATTCCAACATCAGCAAGGTTTGCTGCAAGGGAACAATTTAAATGCCACATTTACCCTTTAGAGAAATGGTCAGATACCACTGAAATTGTGGTACTTGCAAATAAATTTGAAATTTAGCCTCTTGGATGCACAACTGAGGCACGTGTGCCCCTAACAGTGCCCTGCCAGCAGGGCAGGGTTACAATGATGTACTGATTATTATAGAGGAGACTTTTTTGGCTGCATACCACATATTAATTTCAGATTGCAGTATATGAAAAGAACGGTTTGAACTGTGAACAAAACTTGATAATTAAAGCTTGACAGAAAAGACTTTTGGAAAGTCAAAGTTTTTTATTTAAATGAGAATGGAGTCTTTGGAAGAAATTATGAGGAATGACCTTCATAACTACTCAGAAGATCCGACATCCCAATAATTTGCTCATTCGGCTGGTAATGGGAGAAACCAAATTTCAATTTCTTGCTCTGGTAAAATATGCCGAAAGTCTGCATTGCTCGTATCCCAGCTGACTGCCTGGACCACCCAAGAAATGTCAAGTTTGTGCATATCTATCTTGATGTTCCTTTCTAGACCTTTTACAAAATATGTGATGAAAATATCCATTGAATTTTGTTTTTCCACAAACCACTTGCAAGGGAAAGTGAATCCAAAAGTTAAGAATGAAGGATGCATCATCTGGGAATGTACTCTGTTAACCAGTGCTAACTGAGAGCTAAAACACCGTAACCTTTCTGAAAAATCTGTTATCTGATTGAATACCTCAGATTTCAACACGATAAGCACTAACTACTGAGCTACTACCTATTTTGCAGCAAAGGAGGTATTTTGCTGTCATTTTTGCTGGAAATTCCAGTGAAACTGAGAAAAGTTTGAAAGGAGCCTATATCACTGGAAGATTACCCATCTGCTCATCTGTGAGGGGCTGTTTTGCACAGAAGTAGAAAGTTATTTTGTTCCATAGAGCTGCTGAAAAAATTCTGGTGTACAAGACCTTGTGTGGCAATTGCTTCTGTGATTCTTCTACAATAAGAGTAGTAAAGACAAGGCCATGGCAGGGGGTCACTATCATAAAGCTTTGTCCCATCGCTGGCAAAAGTTCCAGTTGAACAATGTGCTCTGCATTTGCAAATGCTGTTTCAAAAAGGTTTCATTGACACCAGCAAAACCTCCCCAGAATTCAGCAGAAAACTGACTTGTTATGTAGAATTTAAAACTCCTATTATTATTTTAAATAACCCAAGCAACTTGAACACTTCCCTGAATAGACTCTAAGATAAACATGTTTTCCAAATATTTGAGAGGAAGGAAGGGAAAAAAAAAAGAAAAAAAGGTTAAAAATATTAAGGTAAACTTACATAAAATCCTCCCAGTACATTACTGAGTAGCTGTCACTCTAAACACTATACATTTCAGATCACTACCACAAAATACAGATATTCCTTTGCTGATTTGTTACTGTATAGCCCTACAACCAAACTATCTAGGGCTAGATCTGAAAGCAGCATTCAGGCACACTGTAGCATTTAATGTTTAGAAAATCCTTTGCCCTTGTAGTATTCGTCATCCTATCATGTTAAATTTAGCTGGTCAAATTCTGCTCTTACTTGAACTTCACATCTGTCAACATAGAGCGTACAAGGCATACATCAAGGCAGCATTTAGCTCAGCAAAGGGAGAGATTTGATATTTGAAATACATTTTATCTTTTGAAAGCCATACGTTTTTCCAATAATAAATGTTGAAACAAGGTTCCCCAGAGTCATGCAATCTGTGTTCTTTCCCACTCAGCTAAAGAAGGTATTAAGGAGCTAAAATAAAGAGAAATATTGTCATTTGGTTATGTAATGTAATGTGCTTGATACCATTCTTCTGACACTTTGGACACTTTGTTTAACAAGGAAATCAACATGAGCACACTAGCTGCCGAGTACTTCCAGGTTGAGAGTTTGTGACAAGACTGGATTGTCAGCTCGAAGGCTGTGTGTGTGCCACCCACCTGATAAACACACACTCTGCAGTACAGTGCAGGGAGAGAACTGCCTGGTGAATGGTAGACCTTTAGCAGCGGGTAAAACAGCAGCACTGCAGGCAGCTGCTGGCCTTATTCGGCAGACAACAGCTGCAGACATCAAAGAGAATAAAAGAGAAAGAGGAAGGTGGAAAGACTGAGGTAAAAAGGGAATTCAATCTACACTGTTTTTATGAAGTAGATGAGTTACTTTTTTTAATGATACAAACATATTCTAATATTACCAGTTTGCCTAACTTTTTAAAAGAAATATTAAAAATACTTGCAAACATACACATGGAGCACTAATTCCTCAAGCATCCTACTGGAGTCCCAGAGGGTTAATCCCATTAAAAATACTGGGTTCTATTAAAAAAGATGCTCCAAAAATCTCAGGTAAAATTTTAAAGTTATTTTCCTCAGGTAAGTAGAAATCACCAGAGCAAGTAAACTTACTATAAGCAGTATTCACTGTCATAACAATGTCTTAGTTTTCTTATACCATGTACATGGAAATAGAAATCACAGCTGCTCAGAGTGCCCAAGATGCGAGTAGTCATCTATTAAGATGAGTTAATTTTTTCTCTGACCCTTTACAGCAGTGAGCCAAAATAGAAAACATACTGATAAAATATGCTAGTTTATGCCTGTAGTGTACACACTGTGTATCTTTTGGAGTGGCACAAAATGCAGTAGTTTCTTTTGGCTTTGTAACAGAGGACACAAGTTATTAGTGATGCTGTAACACGTAATACGCACTTGTATTGAAAGACATGATGACTGTAGGGTATCAGATTAGTGTTGAAATTCAGTTTTAAATGGTCAGTAACTGGGTAAGCAGTGAAAGAACGGTACATATTGCCCAAATTTCAAACATATGCGCAAAAGACCCAAATTAGGCCTTTTGAACTGGCTGACTGTATACATTATACAGAGAAATTCCAATCATTTTAGCTGAAACTCTCCAAAACATTCTTCCAAAATTTTCTGCAGTGCTTCAAAAATTTCAGTACAGAAGCAACAAGGTGGGAACAACAAAACTAGCTGCATTTCAACCTCTTGAYCCCATTGCCTGTAACTGAACTTTTCTTAGGTTTTGGKTTTTTTTAATTTATTTAGCACCAAAACTGAACCTGGTGAAGCATTTCACTGTCACACCTGTTTAAAAAATAAAATTGCTTCCAATAGTAGAGAGTCCTGGAAAATGGAGACAGATTTCCTTTACAGGTATTTTAGGTCAAATAGTTATCCACATAGTTAGCTACCTGTCCACTTAAATCACAGGCACTTGCGCACCTGAACTTGCTCTGAGCTTGCTTGATGATTTATCTCTGTTTTACACAAAGATATTGTCCCCCATCAAACAAAGCAACTAAGTAGGTGTTTGAGCAAATGGTAATTCCATTGAGACCAAAACAATCCTTCCCATATACAAAGTTAGGGATATTACACTTTGGTCTTCTGAAGCTGTTCTACAGCTTGTAGGTTTAACAGCATTAGTTTTGTGTGTCCAATGCTATCAGCTGAAACATCGAGACTTAAATTTTAAGATGAAACTTCACAGATAAAAATATTAGGATAATTCTATCAGCTATAATACTGGAGTGTGCATGCATACAGCATTATATACAATGTCAGATTCAAACAGGCCATTAGAAAATGTCAGATGGTATATACAATGTCTTGTTTCCCAACTTGATTCCCACAAGAACCTCAACCAAAAATCAGCAGTCCTATTTTTTCCACATTGTACTTTTCCATTTCTAATTGTTTCCAATTCTTCATAGAAGCACTTTCCATTCAGCTATCCAATATAATACAGTATACATAACAATTTATAAGAGACAGCTTCTGCAACTGCCTTTATACCTTTAGGCTTTGGGACTTGACGTCACAATGGTCTTGATTTATTAGAAGATAAACCTTTCCCAATGCTTTTTCTTTTTAAGTAGTGAACTGTAAATAACCAATACAATATGCAAAATGCTAAATAGCTCCTTTCAAATTCTAATGGAGATTGTCCATGGTTATATCACCCACTGCAGAATCTTTGTGTTGATGCTTTACCTGCATATGTGGAATGTATAGGAATGTAACCTGCATATGTATGCATATTTCTGTGTTGGTTTGCTGGAACACAGAAATTTGGTTTGGGTGCAGCTAGCATGTTAAAGTTGGATTCCAAAACGGATTATTTTGCTATATTTGGAGCTTATAGATTTTTACTTGAATATACAATGTCATATTTGCTGTTAAATGTAATTCAACCAACAGTCTCCGTGTCTTTTTTCTTATTGGCAAATCTTTAATTATTTCAGTTCTGTAGTCTTGCTGGTTCAGGCTTCCCCACTCTCAAATTATCAGTGAAGAAACCTTGCTGCAAAGCTTAACTCCAGCCAGTTCTCATTTTCTGCCAGCAACAGCACTTTCTGCCTATGTTTACATTACATGGCATGTAAATATCATGGCATGCCTGGATGTCAGCAGCCGAGTCCGGATGGAGCGAGGACTGACTGCGCCATGCACCTTGATCCTTGAGTTTAAACCTCTAGCTCTGACTTCGTACTAAACTCAACTCCTAAGCTACCAAGCCTTCCTAATTACTCCACTGTTTACTCTTGTTCCCTACAGGCTCCATCTCTGGTGCATTCTACTACTGAGCAAGCTCTGGTCCATCAGCCTTTATTCTATAAGCTATGATGAAGGCTTGTACAGCTCAGAAGGTCTTTTCTCCCTGACAGGTTTAACCAAACCACTTTTCCAGGTTTGCCATTCCTCAGAACCCTGCCCGGCTTTGCTATCACCAACCCAGCATTTCCAGAATGCAGTTAAGTGCTTATCACTTAAAACTTTAAGTGCTAATTGCTTAGTAATGAAAACTTTAATTGCTGGGAGATTAAACCTTTAACTGCTAAGTGGCTGGCAGAGTTCCAGTCCATAACAACCAAAATTCACTAACATTTTTAAATGCCCTTTGTATGAAAACTATTCTATACCCAAGTGTGTGAAGGCCTAGATGCAAGATGGTTATTTCACGTATTTCCAGGATTGAGAAAAAAATGTGGTTGAATTAGCAATGGCTAATTTGGGATTCAATAAAATCTCAGTGTTCATCTTAGAAATGTCAAAATTATTAAAAACCATTTCTCCCTTCCTTTATTTCACCTGCCTGTTCTAAGGTAAATTGATCCCTCTTGAAAATGTATGCCTCAAGAGAAAGATACTCAGTTTCGTCCTGACCTGGTCTTCAGGATGGAGACTGTTGTGTTCTCACATTGATAGGTTTACTATTGATTGCCAAAGCTACTGTGTAACCTGAGGAACTTTTCTCACCTTCTAAAACAGTATTCTGATCTCGATTTTCGCAACTTCAGAGGAAATACTGCCAGAAATGAAGCAGCTAATTCCCTGTAGRTTATATATTCTGCTCTTTTACTGCGGGTGCTAATGGAGCTGAGTAGAGATGTTTAATGCAATGTTACTTGTGAGACACAGAAGGGCTTACACTGGATAATGAAAAGGAGATACAGGCAAACTGATTTCCTAACATACCATTAACTACTCAACTAGAAATTGGATTGGACTGAATTCTTCAGTCTGCTTTCTAGTTTCTGGAGGTCACAGAAGAGACATCATGAAAATATGTAAGACAAAGCATCAAGACTATATTCCTTAGCATCTTTTCATTGTATTTAGTCCCTGTTCAAAATTCCAACCCATTTCTTTRAGATCTCTTTCATGTCACAAGAGCTTTGCAGAGGGCTTGGACAGTGTTCCCAAACACAGAACAAGCATAGTGTTTCTTGCTTTTACCTTCAGAGCCACAATATGAGAAGCTTCTGGCACTCTGATGTTCTGTCAGTTTTTAATGCAAACTCTGGAAGTTCACGGACACRATGCTGTACAATCTGAAGAAGATAAATCACAGTTACTTCAAGCCAGCTGACAGCAGTTTAAGCAGCTGCAATCATCAACCACCAAGGGAGTTTCTTCTTTTATCTTACTAAATGCAAAAGTATACCAGGAACTGGTAATATCACTGGACTATCAGGAGTCCTGCTTTTACATAAATATCAGCAAGCGGTAAGTAAATTCTGTTGACGAAATGTAATAAAACAAAGACGGTTTCAAATATGACCATTCCCTGATGCATTCTGTAGCCCCGTCTTACTCACTTATTGCATGCTGCTGAGATTATAAGGTTTGCTTTTATCTGTCAGAAATCAATATTTCAAACATCGGATAAAAGAGGAAATTGAACTGGGAATAGGCTGAAGTGCTGTAAAAACTACAAAGCACAATTATCAAAAAGCACTTAAAGTACTTAATAGGACACACATATAAAAATGCTCAAATTAATGTCAGGGAACTATAATGAGAACTTTTTCTATGCTTTTTGATCCAAATGCAATGTAATTCGAGTGCAGCCTGGTCAGTCAATACAGTTTTCAATTTATATGAAACCCTAAGGATTTCTAGCAATCCATTTGCTAGAACTGAACCATTACATATGATTGGTTAATATTTCAATTTATTGAAAATACATTATTTTGTGTAAAGTGTTTAAGTTGTTGAGGTTTAACCATTATAAACAGTTATGATAAAAATAGATCTTTGGGTAAACAAAGACCTTACAGTCAAGCTTTTAATAAACACTAGTATAACTRGAAAATTGGATTTTAAGGGGAATAGACATAATAAGGAAAAACTGCAGATATGGGCTGGTGAGATGAGAGGGAAATGTTGTACAGAACTGATTTTTATCAGCACGCATTAAGCAGAGAAGGAACCTCTTTGTAAAATCTTGGATACTGTGGTTATTTTATGCAAAAAAGTTCACTATTAACTTTGGTACTTTCCCCTTAGATTTATATAGTCATTTTTCATCTTTAAAGCTATTGAGCTGGAGGTTTTTACAAAACTATGCTAGATCAGAAATCACTGCAAATGAGTGTGCACATGTCTGTATGCACGTACTAGCATCTACAGAAAACAGATTGTGTGGCCTTAGATAATTTGGTATGAAATATGAAAAGCTGCAACACACAGAGGAGTTATAGCTATGATTTGAGCARTCAAGATGCACACTAACTAAATGGCTGTATCAAACTGTATCACTCTCTTTTCTAACCTACGCCCCACATTTTTAATACGGAACAGCAAGGGATTCTTGGCAAATCTTTCTTTGTGGAAAGTTATTCTTAATACTTATATTTAACTTTTATACTTYAACCATGACACTTTTTTCATATGAGGGAACCTTAGCTCAATCACAATGAAAATGTGCTTCTTATTGGAACTACATCAAACTCCCTGAACTTTGGATCAAACTGTGATTTCCACTAACAGACAAACTGTTTCATTAGCCAAACAGCTTCCACCACTCTCCTCATTACAGTTTTTGGGCCTAATCCAGTACAACTTCTTGGTTAACATACCTACTTTCTCTATCATCCAGGCTAAGTCCAAACTTTGTTAGTTCTTCCATTTCTAAGATGCAAAATTGAATTTCAGTCCTTAGATTCCTGATTTGGGTCACAATTCACTGCTTTATTCATCCTCCCCATCCTTTACGGTTCTTCATATATCTTCCCTTTTCCTGCTTATCTCCTCATTAGTCTCCCCGCACTCCCCTTTATTTGGCAAACAATGCCACCCCAGCATGCCATACCATTCTCCTTGCTTTCTATATGCCATTTCTGTTTTTCCCCTGCTTATGTGATATGGCTTGACCTTCCTAGGTCAGTTTGGAAACTTGCTACCATTTCAGATTTCACAGCTTTTCTGAATACTTGCTTTTACTTTAATGCTTGCAAGAAATTCCATGAGCTACAAGGATTAAGTGGGGATATAAATGTAAAAAAAAAGTAGTATTTCACACAAAATATTTCTATCTTTTCTTTAACAGCATTTTAAACATGTAAACAAAGAACAAAGTATGCACAAGTCATGCAAAAATAATGTATTTGCATACACAAAAAGGAAACTGAACAAAAAGCCAGAAATGAACCCCTGAGTATATGATTTGAAATATAACACATGGTTTACTATCTGCAGTGTGGTCTTTATATTTTCAGAGTTACACATTATAGAAATCATGTAACTGCTGGCTACTCATGAAGCTGGATAAAGCCAAAACAACATGGGCCAAACCCCAAAATCCAAACTCTGATTGGTGAAGTTTTGGTTGGATAATAGAAAAAGAAATGCTGGGAGTTGGGACAAGTGTATTTATATAATTCCAGACAGCTGTTGTTTAACCTATTCCTGCAGATATCCAAAGAGAGAAACTTCAAAATTTCCCAGGCAATATATTTCACTGCTTTATTATCTTACTATTATAAAAGTTGGGTTGTTTGGGGGTTTTTTTAAAGTCTAAACTGAATCTTTGCTCCTATAATTTAAGTCCTACTTCTTGGCCTATTTTATGTGATGGAGAACAGGTTATAGTATTCCCTTTTGCAACAAATTTGACTACAGAAACACAGTCATCACAATTTCATTCCAACCCCACTCTTTCTGCTCTTCCTCATACATTGTGTTTTCCCCAAAAGTACTCCAAGATCTGGAATAGCAGTATAGGCAAGAAGAATGGCTTAAGGTATTCACACTAAGTGAAGATTCCTGTTGCTGTCCAAAGTCTTCTGCAACTTCAGAGGAATCAAACCCTCATTCTGTCAAAAGGGTATAAAGCTACTGTTGCTTCAGGTTGTGCAGTTTGAGGTCTTTTTATGTCATACAGCTTTTTTCCAGCACACAGGTTGTGTGAATCAGGCTCCGATCTAGACAGTTAATGACTTATGCAATTCACCAGGTAAGAAAGGTGTTGAGAATCTCTTCAAAGTTAAGCTGCACAAYACATAGCCAAAATCTGTTTTCTAATAATTCTGGTCTTGTGTATATTAAGCAAAATGTAACATGATTTAATTGAGGGAACTGGGAAAGAAATCCCCTAAAAACAGAATTTTCACATGTAAAACCAATGTTGACATGACTAAAAATAAACAGATTGCTTCAGCTGGATACCATATTCACTTGAATGGTGTCTTGAGTTTTCAGATTTCCTGAAACAACACATAGAGCATACAACCTTTTCCAAATAGTACATATTTCCAAATAACAAAGTAATGAAGAAATATTTTGTTTTAAAAACCAGTCTGAGTAGAAAACATAACATGATCTGGTAAGGCAATTGTAGTTATGGCAGTCGTAATTGCATAATGCATTTCACAGAAGCTTCTTCTATTGCACCTTATTGTATTTTTTCCTTCAATTATTAAATTTAGAGGCTTAACCTCAAAAGCAAATGCACTTGTCTTTACAATGCCTTGAATTGTTACTGCCATTTAAAACTAATCAATGTTTTGTTTAGTACCATAATAGCTTATTTGCAAAGCACCTCTTTCAGAAAAATTGACACAGTATTCTGGAAGGAAACATGTTTCACATTCTAAGAAAAACTCCCAATAAAGAGAAAGAGGGCTTGATTCTTATCTCAAAGTTTAGTGCACTAAACTGACTTCAAGAGCTTAAAAATTTGTGCACAAAGGGAGTTGCTACTAGATTATACCAGTGCGTTCATACGTAATACAAGGAAAAACTATGCATTGTACACTATCCTTACATCCCTAGAGAAGTTCAGGAAATTAATTTGAAAGGGCTCAGCACATAAATATATGCTTTCATTAATGTTAACAGGGAAACAAGTGGTTAAAATCTTATTATTAACCACTGTTTAAATACACATTCTTTGGAAATATTACACCACTCTTGACTTGGATGTTCAACTGCATAAAACTCACAGGACACCAAGGTCTCATTGAGTGGTGGAAGGCCCAAGCTACTCCACTAAAGTCAATATATGCACTCAGAGTGCAGTTTGACACAAACAGGAATGTTCACACCACTTTCCTTTAGGAATATACGGGAGGTTTCTAAATTAGTCTCTGTAGACTCCTTCAGAAGGAGGTCAGAGAAACAAAGTTAAGCAACATGAGTACCCCTAATGTCTCAAGTTCTGCAGTTATTCAACAAACAGAAGTCTTAATGAAGGAAAAACAAAGTTTGCACAAAACTCACAAGCAGGCTTTTTTAATTTCCAAATGTAAATATCTACTGCTTTAATAAGCAAATCAACTCCAGTTCAAGCTATGCCTGTACTTAAATACAGGCAAACCCATTGATTCCAGTAGAGTAGCAAGTCTATCGCTAGGATGAAAATATAAAAACAAGTTAATTTGTAAATAGAAAAGCTATTACAATGCCTATGATCAGAACTGAGAATTTGATACAGTTTGTCCCATGCATCTTGTTCAGCTTTACAGTGATACCTATCTGTTACAGCTCTGCAAAATATTTGGTTCATCCTGTTGGAACACAGCCTTTTCCAGAATAACAGTTCTGTCTTATGTGACACCTTCTGCTTACACTTCCAAAGTCTCTACCCTTACCTTAATCTATGCATTGTTCTCAGTTGAATGTTACTAATACTAACAGTGGTAGCAGGTGATTTGCTTTCCAATATTAGCCATACAGAAGATGCAGTGTGGGGCTGCTCTTCAAASCTTTGTAGCTTTGCAAATATGTGTTAAAATCACACAAGAAGCTGAGTGCCTTAACTAGCATAGCTGCAGTGTAAATTGGGTAACTGCATGCATGGATAAGTACAATTAGCAGTTGCAGAAGTTAAAGGCCTTGTGGGCAAACAATTGCCTGTTTAACATACACCAAGCAGAAGACTGTGATTCTGTATTCCCTTCCCCCTCTACATACAATGTATTTTTTTTAAATCTGACTCTATTACATATATAATGAGCAAAATTCACAAATTTAAAAGTAAGGATGCATACTTTGAACAACAAGGACAAGAAGTTATTCACCTGACCAGACAGTTCACGGACAGAATTGCTTACCTATGAAAAGTGTGGGAGTCAAAAATATATATATTTCAAGATAAGCCTATAAACAAGAAATAGGCATTAAAAAAATTAATCAAAAACCTCAAAAGTTTCAATTAATAAAATAAGTTGCATTGAGGAATAGAGAGTGCCAGGGTTTACCAAAAGGAAGAAGTAGAATTATAATTCAAAGCATCGGACAGAGTGACTGTCCACAAAGTAATGCAACAACCTATGCCAAAGCATTTGCCACCAATTTATTTGCTGCTGAAGACTGAATAGACTGAAGTCTTGCTCCTTTGCTAAATTACATGTTTCAGAATTAATCCTGTAGCCTGCAGCAGGTAACAGATGCTTTATAGGGCAACTTAGAGCAGTCACCTATTACTGCTCATTATTTAATAGCACTGCTTTAACTCTACTGTGATTGCCTTCACTGTTGGATAGTTTCTCTTACAGGTTCATGTTTTCACAGATCTTTTCCAGGGTTTAACACCTGCTTCCAGAGTATTACATTGACTCCAGTTGGCCCAGTGTATAACAAGCAGCAGCTGGGAGAAATTTCCTGTACAATTTGTCCTAGATGGGCTTTACCAAAAGCATGAATTTATTTTCTTATCAACTAGTTATCACAAGATCCCAGCTAAAAAATTTGTGTATATGTTTTCAATATTATTTGGTCAGTTGTGTGCAGTACAAAACGAAAATATGCGGCTTGTGGCCAAAAAACCTGTCAGAGTCCATGATATAACTCATTTTTATGTGATGGATAAGATAACCCTGTTTGCAAAGTTAAAACCACGTAAAAGTTGCAATGTAGGGCAAAGTTTAACAGGGCAAGCAGAAAAGACAGAGATGACAAATTTTCTATGTATTCGCTTGTCTAGAAATTGCAAAGAAATTGCCACACCAGTGATCCAACAAATCTGAGGCAAAGCCTCATGCAATTAGAATTTACTTAATTTTTGCTAGGCTTAATTTCTTCTTTAATAAGATGAGAATGTTTTTCTTTTTAAGTGATTCTCTACTTCTGTGAACATGATTTTCATTTGGTTCATCTCTGTGTTTTTAGAGAAATACACAGAGAACGGTAAAGGGAAAGCTTATCTATTTCAGCAAATTCAAGGAACTCCACTGAAATCAGTAAAGTTATTCCAGATTTTTTTACTTCTACCTGGCAACAGATTTTGGTTCGGATTCTTCTGCAGCATCAAAAATCTGCTAAGGTAATAGCTGCCATGTTATATATAATATTATTTCCTGCACAAGTTTTAAATCGTATTTTTCAGTACACTTATGTCCATGAATTGGGAATCTATTATTTTTATCATCTAGAATGCATAGCCAATATTTTGCATTTGCAATCTTGAAAATAATTTAATAGGGGGCAGCAGAACATTTTTGTATTTTGTCAGTTTATTGTATCTAAGTACTGATGGTATGTAGCATCTATCCCATACTGCATGTAGTCTTACATTATAGAAATCCGTTCATCCCCTGATTTCCTTTTATTAACCAAGATTATCTTTCCAGCTGGTCTTTAATTAAATATTTCATTAACGATCATTAAGGAATTATATATAAACTCTTCATAGGTTTCATTCTTAATCATAAGCACTTCATTCACAAGCAGCTATAAATCTGAATTTTGCCTTCTAGTTTTACTACGAAGACTTTTCAGAATAGGTATGGGGAAAAAAAAAAACACAACAAAACCCCCTTAATTTCCAGAAGAGAATTTTCAAATTATATTAATTTAAAATAATCAAGTTACTTAAAGGTTTTAAATAAGGTGACTGAAAAATGAATCCCAGGATTTTTCCATTTTTCATTCTKCCTAAAATAAAGGCAGCTCAAAATTATAGATTATTCCCTCTCTTTAAACAAGGTAGAAGGTGCTGAGACAGTGCTGGGTAGATGCACAGTAGTAATGGATTATGCAGATTTTTCTCTCCTGGGCCACTGTTATGAATCTGATCCAAGATAGCAGTGACAAAATGTCAGTGTCATTTTATGGCTTTTAGCATGAAATCCTGACCCTACGAGGTCAATGGCAAAACATCAGTGGTGCCAGGATTTTCACCTTTTGAGTCTCTAGTGTGCAAAAAGAATTAAAGTCTGACTCAGCATCCATTGACTTTAATGGGAGTTATACTAAGTTCAAGGTCTGGATTTTTAAAAGTCCTTAGGTGCTGCTTTGCTCACGCTTTGAGTGTAAGAGCTGGATCCTTCAGATGATTCAAACCCTTAAAACTGTAGCGTTAAAACTATAAACTTCTATCCTTAAAGTGAAATGTTCTGATGGGCAAAATAATATAGAGATGTTAAACATACACAGTATCAAAACAACATCCACATGCTGACTGTGTGTCCTGCCATCACTCCTGTATCCCACCCCTAGGCTTAGTGCAACAGCACTTCTAACCCGCACCCCGCTTCCAACCATTCCTCTTCCCCCTTCTAAGATCTGGGAGAAGATCTAAGTCCTGAAGACTTCTCTGCTACAGTTATGCAGGGACCACTACCCACATATTTTCCTCTCTGGACAGGAAAATGCCAAGCGGGCACTCTCAGAGGGATGTGATTGGGAARCAGTCCTATAGTGAGGTGTTAAATGGTGTTGCCCACCCAGAGTGTAAGTCATACACGGTCCAACCTGGGCTCCCTCTCAGTGCACAGGGAGAACTGAGCGCCTCAGAGCTGATCCACAGCAGCTGCCTGCTGACCCAGCCGGTGTCGGCAAAGGTCCAAACACTGCTGCCTCAAGCACATCAACAAGGAAACACTGAGGAAAGAAACAAGCCTTTAAATCAAGTTCTTTTCAGCAGCAAAAAAGACTCAGCCATGTGGAAGCCATAGTATATTTTCACACACAGAGGCCTATGCCTTTTCCATAACTGAGCAGAGCTCAATTTTTAAAACTGTGACTGGAGAATTTGTTGGCAAGTACTCTGCCAAACGTGATGCAAAGCTATCTTTTTATCTAGTGATTATATTGGCCACAGGAAGTATGAGACATCATTGACTCTTTCGCCTCCCTTTATCCTTGCTCTGCTGTCTGGATTACTCTGCTCCACTAGGCTGAGCACTGGCTAAGGGCTGCTTTCACCACGTTTATTCACTTCTCTCGCTTCTTTCTCTGAAAGCAAAATCCTTGTCCCAGATGACAGGAGGTTCAAAACCTCTTGGACTACCATGTTTGTGGCCCTGAAGAAATTTAGCATAGATTGTGGCTTCTACTCTGCTTTCTGTCTACTCTGACTTGCGGTCAATTCCCAGAAAGTTCACTACTACAGAATGTGAGGTCTCTCTAGGACAGGAATAGTAATCCTTTGTGTCAAAATGACTAAGTTAACAAAACAGGAGAAGTTCTCAAACATCCTTTCTGGAGTGATTAATTCAAACAAAATCCTCATCAGTTCCCTGAAACCAGGCAGAGGTGGCTCGTTATTTTATTTTGTTCGGTTTGGTAGCAGTCGTTTTGTAGAAAGGACATTACAAGCCATTTTAAACCAGCAGTTGCAGAATCCTAACTCTCAGGCCTTGCAATTTTGCAGGCTTGAAAAAGTTTGATTCTAAAAAGGAAATAAGAATATAATCCAAACGAGCTGTCAGATTTTGAGTGATTATCCAAAATGGAAACAAATTCCCAATATTAAATGATTTGTTCATGCCTTCCAAAAATACTAAGGTACACAAGTATAAAAATTATGTCTTGCTGTAACATGTGCTTTCCAGAGATATTTCAGTTGTACAAATGCACAGTTCAGGCATGTGTTCCTAAAAGTATTTAGCTATGCTGAAAACCACCCAGGAATTGAACTGGATGAAAGCATGCTGAAGAAGTTGTTGGAGGTTTAATTACCTTTTCCTTTTTTCTCTTTAGTGGGAGTTCTGAATTCTGGAGGAGTAAAACTCCAGTCTCTACTGTATTGAAATGGTATTTTTTTAGCACTCCAATCATTGTCTCTACTTGACTAAGACATTTCTGTGCTAAAGCAGGTGCATTTACTTTTCAAGTATTATTTTACTAATCAATTGAAAAATTACCTCCATGAATGACAGAAGTGCAGACCTTTGGAGTATTTCATTAAAAGGAGCAAACATTAATTACAAATCCAGCCCAACCTTTGCAGACATAAATTATGGGATGGATCTATTTTCTCCATGCTTAATTGCAAGCAGTGACTAGCTCTTTAAATTATTATCTCCAAGGCATGAATGAAATTAGAATGGATTTGATGATATTCTCAAGGCTTATCTGTATCTAAATAACTTGTCCATGTAGTATCTGGTGATATAAGGAAAACCAGGTGAATCACCTTTGAGGCTCTAAACAGTGGCTAGCTTACCATGAAAAAACTGGGAATTGCAAAATGGAATTGGAACCTTACAGTCTTTGCAGACAGGGATGTCTAGTTGCAGGTTTTAACAATGGGATAGTTAATATTGTCCAAGTATTTTTATTCTAATCTAAATTCTAAAAACTTTAGGTTTTTGTAACTTTCTGAAGAATTCACATTTCAGGCAGAATTTTCCAGGCAGTCTCTCTCCTGAAAGGTAATATTTACATTTCAAGAAAAATAACTATATTTCTAGTGAAGTAAAACACCCTTCCTACAGAATTAAGAAGGTTGAAAATTTTGATTTTGGAAYAGCTACAGTGCTGACATGTTTGTGATCAAACTGAAATCTGGCAGGAAAATAGATGACTAAAGTGCCTTTGATTCGTCCGTTGAAAACCAGTTTTGAATTAGCCATGTTTGTTGATACAAAGTAGAATTTCAAAGACATTCAACAATGKCCAAATTTTCAAATGATCTTTTCTCCTAATATATGCTTTTATAGCATATTGTCTACTTGTCTTTTTGTCTTTATTAAATATCAAGAATCAGCAAAATTTTTTCTTTGATTGTGTTAGCACAGTCTTAAATATCAAATGAAGAGTTAGGCTGTTTTTCCAAGGCCTTTGTCAGTAGTTTCAGTCAGAAACACCGAAAACAAATTTCCCCGATTTTAAAACAAGCTTTACTTAAACTCTCTCTACTGAGCTCTACTTTACCTATACCAGTTTTATAACTCCATCTGTTTTCCAAGGGAGAAGTATCCAATAGTTACTATTTATGATGGAATGACTTAAATTATTATCATATAATAAAACGCCCTTTCAATTTCTAAAAAAATGTTCAATACATGACAAAGAGAAGGAGCAGAACAAAATTAAAAACTGAACATGCATAAAACTCAAATAAATTAACACAAAACTACCTGATAAGCCTCAGCATGAGGCAAAACTGATCTTGAAGTTTCTAAGTACTTAAGATACAGAGGACTTCCCGTCCTTCTCTGTTTAAAATAATTTAAAAATTAATTCCCACAGGAAATAAACAACATTGCATACATGTAGATAACAGAAGGTGTGGTTTACTATGACAATGAGTGAGGAATAGATGTAGAATGAAAGGATTATTTTTTTTTAATACAATGATGACAACAGAAATGTATTTTTTTTGTAAAATGTATTCAATGATTTAGATTTTGCATTGGAAACAGAAAGCCTTCTTCTATAAGAACTATGRCCTTTATATACCACACAGAGTGTGGACAAAGGAGTCTGAACAAGGACTCTCAATGGGTACTGCCTGCCCCGTGTTTTTACTATCCTTCTACCAAAGAAGTTAATCATTTGGCATTGCATACTTAAAAAAAAAAAAAATAAAATAGATAATGACTTGCTTGGAGTTCAATTTACTTGTGTCATGATACAATAAATACCAAGCTGAGTTCTCACAGTATTAATCATTAACCTAGGAGAGGACATTAGCTTAAAATGCATTCCTTCAACTTTGATATGTTTCATGAAGACATTTGCAGATATTTTAACAGCAATTTCAAATATGCTGAAGACATAAACAAGCCCAAGTACCCCCAAAAGCCAAACTCTTTTTCACCTTTTAACTTTTGGATATAAAGTTACCATCCATCTCTGCTGCCAGAACAGCCTCTGAAAGCATAACAACAGAAGTTCTGCAAAGTTGGATTCTGGGAGGTACAGAGGAAGCCCAGCTCAGATTCAGAGAGTTTATTTGTGCAAGACACCATGCAAAGAGCAGGGCAGGGGTAGCTATAAAAGGTAAAGTATTCTGATATGGTACTGATTTTTTTCCAAATTTTCTACTGTGACAGATTTCTCAGGCCTATAGCAAAATGTTTCTGGCACCGAGTTGAAGACTCTGCAACAACATTAGAAGATTACTTTGAAAAAATATATTCTGCTGGAAGGTTAGAGATTGGTTCAAAAAATTTAGAAATAATTGGTCCAGCACAGAGAAGACTTCATGGGCTTCATAATTCTAAGTGTCTTGTTTAGGAGAGGGAAGAGTGAGAAATCCTATTTGCTTGGATTTTGGAAGTATTTATGTTCCCTTTCTTCTACATGGTATTTCATCCTAATTTAAAAGTGAGGAGTTAAAGATTGATCTGGAGCTTGGGAAAAGCAGTCAAGCAGAGGACCACTAGGGAAAGGGTGAACCCTTTAACCATATTGCCTGAGAAAGGCAGTGTTTGGCAATCTATTCCTGGGAATGATAATATCATAGGTAACCTATTTGCTTTGGAATCTAAACCAGAGCACCACATTTAAACCACCTGCACCTAAAATGAAGATAAATATTTTATGGGGGTCTCCCCACTTACACAGGCYTGAGTGGAATGTATGATTTTTAACAGACCTGGGCAAATTCCTCAGTCTTAACAGTATACCATTCAACCCGTAACAAAATTTGGTGACATTTTTTTTTCTCCCTAAAACCACCCAATCCTAAAATCTCATTTAGATCTACTCATTTAACATCATGTCCTTTATATTTCTTTAGAAAGGAAAACATCACTAACAATTATTGGTTTTAACACCTTGCAGCTTATATATAGTTTCTCATATAAAGAAGAAACACCTTAAGCACTGTGTGAATCTAACACCAATATAATTTATAAAACGTAGAAAGGTTGGAGTAGAGAGGGTAGGAAATTGGTTAAATGAGAGTTTTAAAAATTAAGATACTTTCTTTATCAAGGGTTATGGAAACATATGAAGGACCTGCTAGGTAACTCCAAGTTTTGTCTGCAGAAAAGGTGAACTAGTATGGACCACCAGGGCCAGCACAGCTGGGTTGCACAGACCCCAGTGTGACCCACGCTGTATGGGAACAGAGAGGCCCCTGCAGAGAGCTGCCCAGAGCCTCCCTGTGCTCCCGAGGGAGGTGGCATGTGCCCCACGGCTGTCAGCCATGCTGGGATTTCAGCACACGGCTCACAGGAAGGCTGGTCACCCTGATCACTGCTAGTCTATGCAGATAGAGTTACAGACACACAAAGCTGACAAGGGTGTGAATGAGTATCACGTTGGGGGCAAAACAGAATGGTACCTTCTTGTAAGTTATGTGCATAGTTCTCATTCTGCACTTTTCTCCTCTCTTTTTCTCCTTGGTCCAGCAAATTCTGAAATAACAAGTAAGAATAGCATCAATACTAGCTCCACCCAAATGAGAGAACAAATGTGTATGGAACAAGGAGATGCATCTGTTTAGTGACTTTGAAATGAGTTGACTCCTGGCTGTGTCACTGTCATGGTTTAACCCCAGCCAGCAACTAAACACCACCCAGCCGCTCGCTCATTCCGCCTACCTCTAGTGGGATGGGGGAGAGAATCGGGACAGTAAAAGTAAGAAAACTCGTGGGCTGAGATAAGAACAGTTTAATAATTGAAATAAAGTAAAATAGTAAAAATAATAATAATAATAAAGGAATATATAAAGCAAGTGATGCACAATGCAATTGCCCACGACCCGCTGACAAATGCCTAGCCAGTTCCTGAGCAGCGATTGCTTCCCCCCGGCCAACTCCCTCCAGCTTATATGCTGAGCATGATGTCATATGGTATGGAATACCCCATTGGCCAGTTGGGTCAGCTGTCCTGCCTATGCTCCCTCCCAGCTTCTTGTGCACGTGGCAGAGCATGGGAAGCTGAAAAGTCCTTGACTAGTGTAAGYACTACTTAGTAACGACTAAAACATCAGTGTGTTATCAACATTATTCTCATACTAAATCCAAAACACAGCTCTATACCAGCTACTAGGAAGAAAATTAACTCTATCCCAAACAAAACCAGGACAGTATCCACTCCTTGTTCTATACCATCTAGGTCATTGCCCAGGTCTCAAATTTTCCAACACGTTCCAATTAATAACCCCCACTTTTCCTGTCTTTTGATATATACACCCAGATATCATTCCCTTAGTCTATGGGCCATCCCTCTAAAACATCCATTGAGTTAATTTAGTCCATGACTTTGGGGTCCATCTGTCATAACAGTCTTTCAGGGGCTGGAGAGATGGAGTGTGGTGTTGGATTGTTGCACGCTGATCCAGTACACCTTATCTTCCTCCAACCTAGTTTGTTCTTGTATTTTTAGTTGAAATCTCACATGGGGGAACAAATTATTATTATTATATTCATTTGAGCTATCTCAACCATTTAAATACTCAGTCACATATAAATTGTTAACAACTTTGTTGCACATTGTGTAATCACTGTGGATTGAACTCCTGAAGGATAAAGGCCCAGAATGGTTCAAATTATAGTTCTTGGTCCGTCTTTCTCTGACAGCCGAATATGAATAACAATTTATTTTGGCCAAAACATCCAATTCCAGGTGAATTTATGTCCTTAGTGGGAGATCTGCCATGACAAACAAGAAGAGGATGTAGCTATATGATTTGGTACATTCTAGTCAAAAGTGGAGTATCTTAAATCAAAAGTTTCAGTAGGCCTAAAGGTTCCTGCTAAGCCTCTATTAAATCTTCATAATAACAAGCTAGAATTCATGTCTACTTTATTAAAAAGAGGGCAACCACTAGGATAAAATAATATTGAGAAATAAAATTTACCTTGGATTAGTTTCATGTAAACATAAAAAATCAGCTTCTCAGAACTCACATGAAAAACATAATGTAGTTAATATTAAATACAATGATTATGCAACCTATTACTTTTACAGTTTGTGCTCCTGTGTCCTTGATTTCGGCCCTGTTTTGCCTATGATTAATGAATGACTCACCTTCAGTACTCTCTCATTTATTTCATACCTCATTATGAATTTGAAAAGGTCAATTTGTTATTTGAAAACAGCAAAACATGCATGGAAGTTGAACAGTGTTCATAAATGCAAATGACATACTTTTATAAATAAATTGCTGTTGCCCAGTATTATATCTCGTTTTAACAGTTTACATTTTCCATCTGCTTTTGTTATAATTTTGAAGAGTGTACATAACTTATTCCCATAAAATAACAGGTGAAATTTCTGCACGTGTTTTATATGAATATCAGGAGTGTCTGTGCACTCCCTATACAGTCTCACACACAAACCCTTGAATGGCGCCTGGTGTACTTAACTGTTTTCTATTTTAACTTGTCAAGATCCTATGCTATAATTTCCCATGGCTTCTCATTTATTTTGCTTGGAATTATTTTACGAGGGCTTGATACTTTAGGATGTTATGTGATTATACTGATAGCATTCAGGTAGGGACAAAACCTAGGCTAGAAAAATTGATGGAATTTTTATGTATATTAAGCTCATAATTGTTAAAGCAAAACCACTAACTTATTTATACTAAAAACAAAGTTTCATACCAACAGTTCACAGTACTACTTTTTTATTGTTGTTGTTATACCCTTTTTCTGTTTTGATAATTACTTTCAACTACAGAATTTGGTAGTTGCAAAATACTTGAGCAGAAAAAAATTGGCTTGGGTGACATCAATGCTAAATCACATTCTGTGGAGCACTCAAAGGCATAAACCAAAAAGTCCATCTTTTCTCTCAGTTTACTAGAGGTAAATTCTTAAATTACTTGGGCATCGCTGTCAGAAGATGACAGTCACCAACTATAAGAAAATACCTGTGATAAACTGATAGCTTGAGGAGTAGATTATGGTATCTAGAGAAGCTCAGGGTAACTCCATTCAACAGAGTCACTATCATACTGGCTAGCTGCCCTGGGGAACTTGGTAGTGGCACAGAAATCTCCTTTTGGACATAGGGCAATTAATGCTATTCACAGCGTTCACCTCTACAATTATGCAAAAAACAGGGTCTGTGCTGTCTACAGAGCAATGGCCTGTGAGGCTGTTTACGGATTGGGCTACAGYCCAGATTGTATAGACATGCCCAGGCTAACTTTAAACTGGACAGTTTGGTGATTTCTGGCACTGTAGCTGGAGCTGCACATAATTCAGTGTGGGCTAACCCAGCCCCTCCAGAAGACTGTGCAGTCTGCTCTTCTCTTATCACTTTGGCAACCTTGTCCACACGAACAAGTGGAGTTTAAAGTTCTGCAACAGACTTCACTGTGTAAAGGCATTATCTCTAAAGCCCCAGTGACAGCTGCTCCCAGCTCCTTCTGCAGAAGATAACCTGTGTTTATGCCTTACCTTTTCTGGTTTCTGGCTCATAGTGTGTAAGCAGCAGCACCTGCATCTACTATTTTTGCCCTGTCTTATTTGCAGCTGGATTATGGCTGTGAGGTTTATTCAGGTGAGGTTTTATTCGGGTTGAATGCTGAGCCTACATTTGACTGAGAATAGACCAGAGTCCATGGACTTTATAAACAGAAATGCAAAAATCAACCCCAACCAACTGCATACTTCTTCACTCTCTACAATATGCATGACTGTTTGTGGTGCCAAGTTCAATAGCTTAAATTAATTGTCAATAGCTTAAATTAAATGTCATCACTAAAAATAATATAACTAAGCATAGTTAGTAACTGCAGGCTGACCTTCAGCCTTGGCTTTGCTTAATGTTGTAGCTTTATGTTTTCCCCCAATTTGTTCAGAACTCTTTGTACCATGGATTATTAATCTATAACTAAACATTGTCCTTGGTGTTCATCTAGATGACGATACTTGGAACCAATGCAAATCTATTATCTTTTCTTTGAATTTTGTAAGCGTGTTCATCACAGGCCTCTATTATTCCTACAATTTCAGTGAAAACTGTACAAGAAAAAAAGTAATTGTTTATTTAGGATCATTGTTTTAAATCACATCCCACCTATGATGCACTTTAGGATTGGTGAACAGGTTGTCCTTAGAATTAACAAAATCAGATACCCATCCCAACACTGTACCCTTATTCCTGCCAAGCTCTGTATTAGTTTTCAGTGTGAATAAAGGAGAGAACATCTTTACACATAGCAAATGTAATAAGGTAATAATAAATGGTAACTTTGACATGACTTAGGAAGTATGTGAAAAAAAAAATAATCAGTGAACCCCCCCCCCCAACTTCCTGAAGCTGTAAGAAAAACAGAGTTTGCGATGGACATGGCAGAAATCAGAGGAAACTACACAAAGCAAGTCTGAATATATTACTACAATGTTTGAGTATCCTYTTCAGTACAGAATGATCAAAACCAAAACATATATACTATGGAAGAACTGAAGTTATGTAATGATGGTATACCTCTAAGGATTTAATCTTTAATAAGCGGCTTCCTATTTAAGCAATGAGAGCAATTAGCCTCCTCACTTACTAGAATGAGAGTCTACTTCTYAAGGCAAATGCTTAGAGATAACTAAAACCAGTCTGAAACTTAACAGGTGTTACTTCCACTACCTGAAGTGCAACTATCTCAAAATATCATTTATTCTTTTTTATTATAAAAATACCAAGAAATATTTTCAGGAACTACCCAGTCTTCATTTTGACTCAAAACAATCTATATGGCTTAACTGGATGTTTATGCTAGAAATTTTATAAAGGATTTTAAACCAGAACCTATGGTAACTCATTAGAATAGCCTAGCATTTCTACACAGAATTTTGAGTTAGCCATTCTCCCACACGCCTGTGGAAAGCAAATAGAAGCAGGTAATTTCTATTGTTTGCAAATCCCAAGAGAATGAAAACAAGTCTCCTCAGACTATCAAGAGCACTACATGGTTTTGCTTTACTGTTAACATAACAAACACGATTTTCCCAAAGCATTCTTAAAAAAAACCTTTCCATCTCATATTTCCTCTGTAGAAAAAAATGTGTATAAAGAAGGGATGATTGTTTTTTTCAAGTGATAAAATCACACAGTAGCAATATGACCCTGAATTATTGGGATATTTCTTCCAAACTGCACTTAACTATGATCCCACGAAACAGACGGCATAAAGAAAGCAGCATTTTAAAAAAATTAATCCACTTATCAGCATCTGGAAACATGAAATGCAAAACAAAGTCCAAAAGAATCTTAACTCCCACCTTGCCTTTCCTTCCTTCATCTCTGCCATGGACAGTGACTCACATGTGCAGATACTATGCCAGATGGTCGCTGTTTGGAGCCCTAGGAAAATGCACATCAGCTCTTTTAACACAAACCTCTGAATCTATGAGCTCCTTGAGGGAGAGGTGTGGCAATATTCTCCTGTATTTTTTCACTGTTACTGAACAGACGAGATTTCATGCCTGCTTCCTACATGAGCTGAGCACCTCACAGAAACTGACTTGTAGGAAATATATTTCTGTGTATTCCAGAAACCAACAGTGCTTTTATACCCAGCTAGCTGACACAGCTAGTTACACAGGTATCCAAATACATGAATTTAAAGAGGGAGGGGGAGAGGGGAACCATAGTTTGCAGAAGCACAATATTCAGAAATCTCAAGTGAGTGTTTACCTTTGGATGGATGTTGTTTAGATAACCAGGCCTGCATCTCTCCCAGCTCTACCATAAGACGACATTCACATGTTGCTAACTTTGAATATAATAAGTAATGCTTGTCTTCAGGACAGAGTGACCCTTGCTGTCTATCATGCACACATTTACATTGCAGACTACTGCTTATTGACACCTACCTGGCACCCGTGGTATCAGGGCAGCCCAAGCAGAACATGCATTATATAGGCTTCAGAGGGTGAAAATATCAATGTCATAAACACCATAACTGCAAACTGCAAGAAATGATAGAAGGCCAGATTCTGCCCTAAAGCTCTACTGAGGCAAATTCACCAGTGGTGTGACTTCAGGCCCAACCTCAAATCTGAATGTGTAAATTACATCTTTGGCACTCTCAACTAACAGACACCTGCAAAACTGTGGGAGCTTAAGCTACCGTTCAGATGATTAGATTCACTTTCATTGCTTTTTGAAGACTGACTTACAACAAGTGAGGATGCAGAGTACATGAGGCATTCAAAGAGGAGGTCTTGGGGGAAGGCAAAGTAGTTGAATGTTTAGCACATTTTGTAGATAGGTCTGGAATACAGGATGTGGATGTTGTGAGAGGCAAACAATGAGGTGACTGGCAGCAAAGAACTCCGAGCTGGAGCAAATGTGAAGGTAAAACAGAATCGAAATAGTGAACCATCTGGTTTCTAATGAAAACAGCTCTACTTGTCAGCAACATCCAGAAAAAATGATTTCTTAGTTGGAGTGTATAACCGAGGGAAGTAGCTTTTTTGCTATATGAGGTAATACACTCAAATGATGTATGACTTAGATAATAGTGTGGGTTAATGATCTTCAGCTGGATCAGGGAGTAAAACAAAGTAATTTCATAATACAGAACATGATGGATTAAATCATGTTAATACTGAGTATATACATTAAAGAAAATGATCTTTCTAGCATACTAAATGGCAAAATAAAAAGCACTTTTAGTAAGTTATATGATTAATTAGTCTGCCCTTTTATTTATGTACCATGATAAAGTAAAATGTACTTCTTCTGGTTACCTCGCAGGCAATTATTCTAAAAGTTATATTGAATACACCAGCTTCATCGTATTGCACCAGTCCATCAGGAACTACAAAGTAGGTCCCTGTCTTTGTTTTAAGTCAGAGGTTTTCTTTTTTCTCTCCCTTTCCTGTCCTCCTTACTAGAAGTTATTGGGGTTTTGTTTTGTATCTTTTTGAACTCACAGAAACATTAGTTTGAACACGATATGTTGATATATTGAAATAACGTAAACATTGCTTTGTCTTGAGTACCATTAGTTAGGAGGAATGTAAAAAATTACAGTAACCAAAAAGTTATAGCTCAGATGTAATTCAGGCAAATATTTAAAGATGAGAATGCAAATGCTCCAGAGTCCACTCAAATTCTGAGCTTTTTCACTTCCTGCCTTCATGACTTAGCTGTATATCTTGCAGATTTCCACCACATTTCCAAAGGTTCAATCACATCCAGAATGTTTTAGAAAGAAGCTGGAAATGGATTTTCAATGGAAAATTTTCAAATTAAAAATCTCAAATTTCAGAAATAATGGTACCTACAGAGGGAGGAATATTATTTTTGAGAGCTATGACTCTTCCAAGTCTCATTTTACATTCTTTTCAGAAATTGTGCCAATAATGTATGGCACAGAAGTTTCCTTTAGTACCAAATTTACCTGTAAGGAAGAAAAGCTATTGTTAGCACTGAATTTACTTCTTTCTTAACATCTTATGAGTCTGTAGAAATGGATAAAATGCAGAAGTTAATGAAAAGTCCATTTCAATGATCTTTAAAAAAAAAAAAAAAAAAAGATTTAGCAAGCTGGGGGTGTTTTTCTATTGTATTAGGGATTCACATAGTTCCTCTTCAAGCTGGATTGCCTTAGACAGATGAACTGGACAACATGGAAAATCTGAAAGACCAGACCTGCACAGTTTTCTAATGCTAAATTCAGCATTCAGGTGGGAGGTGTCTTTGACAGAGAGAAACGTGTTTCCACAAGGGGCCCAGCACTTACATGGACTTTTTCTGTTCTGCAGACTTGCACAGAAAAGTGAGTCCTGATTCTAAAACACTAGGCTGAAGTAAATGACTTCAAAAAAGAACCAGCTAAGAACAACTACCTTTTTTTTTTTTTTTTAAAGCTAGTGCCAGACATTTGTCTACTACAGCAAGTGCTTTGAATTTCTGCATGAAATACTCCCAATGTTCTAATTCTGGATTCTCTCACACAGAGTCCATCCGCTGACACAGAGTCAGTATTTGCTGACTAACCTTTTGTTTGCAACATCACTAATGCTTTCTTCTGACTCTGGGGTTTTTGCCTTCTCCACCGCAATGTAAAATCTGTCTTTACTGGGAATTAATTAAATCATGGTAAATATAAATCCACATATTTTCAGTATTTATTCTATCTGGGTGTTTTGCGTTTATGTGCTAGCAAAGGAAATGCTCTGTCATCAAGCTCTACAAAGGCACTTTCTATATCATCGTATTTTAGTGTCTGTGAGTGCAGTAAGAGTGTTCTTTCCTCCTATAGTGCTGTCCTATGTTTAATTCTCATCACCGTTCAGTTTGCAGGCCTCTCAAATTTCTGTTTAGTGTGGAAAAAGGCACATGAATTTTCCTCTTGTCAAAGGCATCTTGTTAATATCACCCTTCTCTACAATCAACACTCCCCAAAATTATTCTGTACACCTTTTCTAAATGTTCCTCCTTGTTCTAAGGAGAATCATAAAGGCATTAACCAAGACGACTTTTGCATGCTACTCAGCAGTATCACATCTGTACTACTTTTTGAAGGGACCAGACTTATGATAAATATTTGCTTTGTTTCACAAGTTTATTCCAATAAAGCCTATAGCTGTCAGTGGTTGTTTATATATTTCTAAGCAGCTTTTGAGCCTAGAAATACTGGATAGATACTGCCTAGAAATTCCAAATACATACTGAAGTTCATAAATAGAAAGAACCTGACCACCTATTTACAACTAGTAAACAAACTTTAAAACAGTTTTTTTTTTCAGGCATGTGAATTACTGGTTGCTGGTGAGACTGCTGTGAGAATATAGAACACAGGTGAAATGTATCACAGAAAACAGTGTATAAGCACAGCTTCTTCAAAGTGTTGGTCTAAAATAACATTCAATTATTGCTACATTTTAAACTTTGTAGGATATAACACCATGTAGAAGTGTGACTTTAAAATTAGTGTTTGCAAGTGCCTGTGATGTAGGTGAGGGGTTTTAGCAAGCAGCAGGTTTTAAACCTAAAATTACATTAATTTATTTGCTGCAATAAAATTAGGTAGATTAATTATTGTTCAAACTGATTTGTTACACAAAAGAACAGCTTTTCTATTAAAGAAAAAACTATAAAAAAAAAATCTGAGAGAAGTGTTCGTGCTCTTGTACTCCATTACTGTTGGCAAGACTCAACTAGAAATGCAAGATATGTATAAAGAGTAATTTTGTCTCATTATATGACAACACTAGTGGTTCCTCTTCATCTCCTTAATTCATTTCTTATAGTTTTTCTTGTCACATCCACTTGTTTTATGGCTTAGTAACTTGCAAGTTATGGTCGTAATTTATGGTCAAAATTGAGTGGTAGCAAATCACAGAATATTTTCATTGATTACCCTAAATTGTCTAATCTCCTGTATGTTTTTAGGACTTGATTGGGTGGTATTTACTGATTGCCTTCATCTAATTTAAAAATCAATCAATAGCAACAATGAGAGGTGGTGGATAAATTGAGTCTAATGCAGCATAACTGCAGCAAATATCCATCAAAGGCTCATTCTCAATCAAATTTGTGGGAAGTTTTAATACATAAACCAAAATGTCTAAAAGCCTTACTTCTAGAGCACATAATTTTAAAATTGTGCTCTGTAATGTGACATCTTATTGCTCTTATGCTGTCTATTTAGGGCGGTTTTCCACTGCTAAAATGAACATATTTCACTACAATAAAACTGTAGCAAACAAGAAAAAAAATGTCATCAGCTTTGGTTTAAAGGCACTTTGTTCCATCTTCCTCAATATTATCTGTATATAATAATGGGAATTAACATAAAATCAGCTTTTCATATAAACTGTGTGCATTTTCCCTGAGATAAACATTCTAATAGGTGTCTTGATGGGAAATATGTTTTCTACATTGAGAAATCAATTCATTAAAGTTGTTCCTTACATTGTTCTTTTTTTAAAGCATCATTTATTTCCTGAAGTTTTGGATAGCAAATATGAAAGAAATTGTCTAGAAGGCAGTGTTCTAATCTCTTGACACTATCAGGGCAAGATCCCTCATGCAGCAAAGAAGGACAGAGAGTAAATGCAAACCTTCTTTTCTTTTCCAAGTGATGGAAGTACAAATGTAAAATGCTTCTTTCTGATTTGTCCTGAGAAAACACAACACAAAACCCCATTTTATTGTTGAACTAGGTGTGGACCTCTAGTTTACGTTAACTCAAAGTAAGTTTTCTATAGGCACAAAGAGGTAAACAGTTACATAAATTGAGGTCAGAATTATGCCGTCACTTACAGCCGGATGAGGAGCTAGTTCAATAGCCTGGAAAAACAAGTTAATTCTTCTTGAAAGAATTTTAATCCATACTCAGAAACAGGTATTTAGTATAAGAATTTACTCAGTAAATATTCAATGTAGATAGCTAAGGAGATTCAGCTTTTGTTTCTTGACAACACGGGACAGATGATGCTATATACTTCTTGGGCAATAAGAGGTTCTGTCTTGTGCCTCCAGGTCTTAATACATGACCAGTGAAGGAGAGAAACTTGGAGGTTTTGGGCTTTTCTGCAATTTTGCAGTTATTTGATTTTAATTTGAGTCAAGTGTGCTTATTAGTAGATAGACATTCTTTTTTACTGTATTTAAATYCAAGCATATAAGATAGTAAGTACAGCCAGGGAACAAACTCTGAAACATTACATAAAAAGACAGAACTGAATTTCATCAAAGATGTCCATTAAGTAGAACGTTGAAAGAGAAAGCACATATCCTTTCCTAAGTACTAAAAAAGGACAGGGGTTCTCGATTAACCAGAACTCAAACGCTGAAGTTGCATACATCAAGACCTGGGAATTCTTTGCTTTGTGTTAACGTTACAGCTGACCACTCCCTGAGAGAGGTATCAACACCTGTGATTCTTAATTTTTGCATAATCCAGAGGGAAAAACAGAGAGAACCTTTATCATCATGCTATCACAGTCATATTTTCTTTCAAGTGTTAAGCATGTCTCATATTTGTAAGGATTGTTCTTATTAATGTTATTTTCATTCCCTTCTACAATTTTGATTTTGCCTGGGATTAGAAGAAGAATGGGACAGTGCTGAGGTATTAAAGGAGGGGCTTTCCTCTCAAGTCTGCTACACTTTCTGACCAAAAGAGGGAAGGATAAGGCATCTTATGAAGTGTTTTTCCCTCTTGAGAAAACAAGGTCCAAGTTCTTTGAATGGTTCTGAATTCAYTCGGATGAAAATTCCACGTTTTGGTACTTATCTCAAGAAAGAACAAGTTACATGTCTRGAATCCACCACTACTATAAACAAAACTGCTGGTATGTACCAGATCAGGCAAACACCACCACTCTGGAAAATAATTCTTCTCCAATCAATTTTAAAATATCCTTTGCTGCTAAACACTTGAGAAATCTCTGGCCCAAGCAACAGATCACAGCACACATTACAAATATAAAAGACAACCACCAAAGAGAATCCTACCAGCAGTCTGCTGTTTATTAAAATTCTGACATTCTGAGATATCTTCTTGCCAAGGGCCCTCTTACAATGACATCTGTACACTTGTCATTACATCGCAGTTCACATTACTTACATAAACATGCCACAGGGAAACCATGACTGATATAATTTTTATAAGATTGAAAGGTAGCCATTGTGATCATTAAAACAAACCTGAGCGAGCCTCCCTGATGATGGAATAGATTCAGTTACTTCTTCCTTCTTTGTGGGTCATTAGTTAAAAAGGGGAGGTTGGGGGAGGAGGGAGAGAAGGCCATATACTGCAGGTGTTTTATCCTCTGTAAGGAGACTGCACTGAGACAAATGATTCTAGCTGGCATTTTGTACACACCGGAGATTGCTTATCGATCCAGATCAGAATATTCAGGCTGGCCCCGGGGAAAAGGCAGAGTATTTTCTGAGGGAGTTAATAACCTGGCAGCTGAGCTGTCTTGTCCAATTCACTGAACCTAGGGCTCTAATCAGGCCAGAGTTTCTTATTTTGAGAAATCTTGCCATATGTGTCTGCTAGCTGCCTTCCACTCTATTGGACCAGTGACAGTGATTGAAATGACAGCCTATAGATAGAGCCTAATCAAATTGTTTATTATCAGCCTAAATCAATATGTATAGATTGTTGAAACATCACTGTCATGCCATGGAAAAGTCATACTAATACTACATGCTGCAGGTGTAATTCTAAAATGTATTTTTCCATCCTAAATTACATCTGAATTTAACAGAGTGAAAGAAATTATAATGGTGTATGAGACAGGGAAAAATATACATGTTTACACATTTCAATAAAATAACATTAAGGATTAATGTTAAAATGTCATGTTGTGCACCACTTAAATACGTTATCATGTTCCCTGTACAGAAGAGAGGCAAACAGAGCTGTGGGAAAGGAAAAAGGGATTGAAAAGAGAAGTGTTTTRCCTTTTGTATAGAAATGGAAAAATCTCACAGAGGACTGTGTAAGCATATTCTGCAGCATGAATCAAATTCCAACACACCTAAAAAGCAAGTTTTGAGGCATCCAGACTACAGAGATGAAACATACAGTATTGTGAATTCCTTTGGTACTACACAAATATTCCTCCCAAAAGCCTTCCAAAGAGCTCGGACCATGAAGTCTAATGATTTGATAGGGATGCTAGCAGGGCAAACAACTTGCATTCTGAATTTAGAAAAGAGAGAGTACTTGCAAGCATCTAAAATTTAACACAAGAGTTGGTTTCATAAAAAAGCTGTATCTTCTGAAGACTCTTAGATACTCTTTTTGCACAGAAAAGATATAAATGCATTATATGGAAAAAAGCAAAAAATATTTCATAATATGCAGTGAATCAGATTCTACGGGCTTAATTAACATCTGAAGCAGAATCGCTCAAACACTAAAAAATGAGATGAAGAAGGGATATTCCTGAGGGCATGGCACTGGATGGAAGTGTCTCGGATTTGGGAGGGGACCAGTAATCTTTTTGGCCCTGTGAAGCTCACCTGAGCAGTACACATATGAAATTTCTTCTCTAGTGTAATTGACCTGAAATGGATAATCACTGGAGTGCTTGTGGCCCAACAAGAGTCAACTGCGTAGTTTATAACTTTTGAAGTAGGTCTACTGGCAGAATTTTGCACTACCTAATATGTCCTGTGGAATGATTTATTGCCTTGCTCTTCAAAAAAGAATTTTCAAAATRATTTTAAAGTACTCTAGCACGGTAGAAGGACTGCAACCTTAGAGTAAATTATACTTTTTGCCCTGAAGAATGGTGTAAAGTAACCTTCAGGTTAATTAATCTTTGCAATGCAATACACTTCTGTTTGAATATCATTTACATTGTGTGATTATTGGGTTGAGTCAAACGTATAACAACTTTTAGCATTACGGCATACGTGTTAATAAAAATAATATTACCTTGTAGGTTGTACTGATTTAAAGTGGGTTTTTTTTCCTTGGATAAAATGTACTTTTCTTACTGCACGCATTCAAAGCTCTCCAAACAGCAATTATCTTTGGCTGACTGATTCTAGGAATTTTCCTATTACATTCAAAATAAGAATTTCTTCATTGCCATTTTAAGAAATAAAGGTACTTATTCAGCATAAAACTTTAGCATATAAGTCTCTCTAAGTATACGCTTAAGTCCCTCCTGCATCAGGAAAGAGGTTAAGCAGACGCACATCCTTAAGTTCTAAATTATTTCAGTGGGACTTTCCTTTGTCTTAAGTTTTGAACATACTTGCAGCATACTCATGGCTAAGCATACAACATGAATACAGGTGGCTGAGTCTGGCCTACAGCTGGCACAAAAACAAAATTTAACATTACTTTTAAAGTGCTTTGACTAAAATCCAGCAAAACACWTAGGTTTACACACAGTGCTGATTTAACTGTCTCAGTTTATAGTTACACTGGTGCAATTTCCTAGCATGGATACAGTTCTGCTAGTATTTATCTTGGCATAATTTAGCAAGACACTTTTACAGAAATGAATGCCACTGAAAGTCATGGAAAGATAGGGCAAACCTGCAAGAGATAATACCAAAATTGAATAAACTGAAAATGCAACAGCTGGAGGGGCAGAAGAAATGGAAAATATTTACTAGATGAAAATATTCTGTCAGCTTTCTTCAAATTCTGGAATTTTAAAGTCACATATTCTCTCCCCCAAGGGTCTGCCCTGTTCCCTAAAGATGGAACACCTGCCTGGTGACGTATTTCATTTACACAGTAAGAACAGTATCACTAGGTCCTCTGCCCTCTTTGACATGGAAGTTAGAAATCCAGCAGTGAATGAAGCCAGAAAAATCTCCTGATTTTCAGCATGGTGGTTCAGCCATTGTAATTGAACACTATTTTTGAAAACTGCATTTTCCTTCTTCAGCAAAAATCTTTTTATAATGCTGGAAGAACATTATTCCTTTTTGTCCCCTCCTATATCAGCAACAGACAGGCAGAATCCTGCCAAACACAATTTTCCCAAGAAGTGACTCACTAATCAAGTGGTGGTATGCTGGGTCTGTGACCTGAGACTGCAGAGTCTGCTACTGAGCAGCAGCACCAAGCCATTAGGGCTCCAAATGAAATGATACATGATTTAAATAAAGAGAATGCTAAATCACCTGCAACATCAGAACTTCGGGAGTTTTTTGAACTGGGAATTTTCTGCGAAATACATATTACATTTTTGACTGGTACTCATTTCAAGTTAAAGACGATTTTGGCCTTAATTTACACATGCAGTTTTGTGCATGAGACATACCCCTGTACCTAACACCATGGAAACAAATTCACTGCTGATCATGAAATACACCACCACTTCACCACAAAACTTATGATCTACTCCCATATTATTCAACAGGCACATTTGATACGTATTTCTCAAATATTGGTACTGAGATATTTTTATTACTCTGTGTGACTGTTGAAAAGGTTGTCTTAGCTTTTGCACCTTGAAGTCATTTGTTACCTACTTACAATATTTGAAAATCTTTGTCAATCCTTTAAAACCTTCAACAGACCAATGGTGGCATTTCTCAGCACACTTTTGCCAATGTGTCTATTCATATGTGAATTTGTTTCCCAAATAGTAGCTCCTTCCAGAGAGTGTGGATGAAATGCCTAGATTATACCTTGTATACTGTAAGACTCATTGAGCTGGATACGCTTTAATTGTTGGGTTGAAACATGGAAACCTATTTTAGGTTCTGTATGGCATGCAGTGAAATCCCTGTTACATTCTTCTGACTCTGCTGAGAATACATTATTTTTGTATCATTTTTTTGCTTTTTATTAAATCTTAATGCAGCCAAATGACTCAAGAGAATAGAATGCACTATTTTTTTTCCTTTCAAAGCATCTTCAAGGGAAGAGTTTGACCACAAAGAGGGTGATAAAAATGAAGAAAGAATAATGACCTTATATATTATTTACAATGCACAATAGTGGTCAACAGTGTCACTGTTATCCAACTTTCCAATACTTGTGTCTCAGTTATAGATAGCACGTACTAACGGGAAATATACCTAATAGCCTAGTACTACTTTGGGAAAGGACTATGTCTAGGACCCTCCTATAAAACTAGTAAAATTCTTATTTATACCACACTTAGTGCTTCAGTTATTCCATTTCTCTAGGTCCATTCATTTTCTTTTTGGTTATTTCTGTTATGGGCTGATTTGCTTTGTCTTTGCGCTAAATGGAATGTAAAACTAAGCACTGCTGATACAAGTTCTACAGGTTTATTTGTTGCTTTTTTCCACCTTGCTTTGTACAAACAGCAAACGTATTAAGAGAAATGCACAGCATACTAAATTCTCATCCCAATCAAAGAACATAACGCTTCCAATTTAATTAAATTCTTCAAGACACACAAAATGACAGTACTAGAGTCACCAGTGCAAACCTTATCCTGTCCCCTCCCTCATAAACATTCCAACTGTCAGACTGTTGCCATCTTTCATTAAATGCATCACTATCTATCAGTATATGGACATACTAAATGACTGAACCCTAAATACTTGTTTTCTAACTGTACTTGAAAGTACAAAATAAAAATATTCTATTTAGTATTTTCAGTGATCTCTACTATACCTGAAGTATATGCTATAATTTTCTATACAAAATAATACTGCCAAAATTAAGAACAGAAATTTATCTTCTAGCAATCCACTATCAATTTTCATGGATACCATAAAAAATTTAACAACTTCCTTTTTGTCATATGAACCATACAGCCAGTGACTCTAAGATTAAGTAGATTTCTCCACTACCAACAAATGAAGCCCTATGTTGAACTATTTCTGTTTTTTTTCAGTTGCATTGTGATGTTGCTAACTAAATCCAGTAACGTCACAATAAAGCCTTACTTGTGCTCAGGCTCAGAAACTTTGCAACCTAAACGTCAGAACTAAAAAATTACTATTCCAATGAGAAGAGAAAATATAGTATAATATAGCCCCATGCCCCACAAAACCTCTACACATAGTACTGTTTCACTTCAGATGCACAAATAATTGATGCATTGTACAAATCAGGCCTGCAAATAGGTTTGCCTTCCAAACTGTGCTTCAAACCTCATTACATTTAATAGTTCCATACCAAAATGCCAAGTCCCTCAACAAAAATTCTGGCYAGATTTACGTACTTCAAAAAAATAGTACTGAAACAGAGAAACATGGAAAAGTGTAACATTAGAAAGTTCTAAATTCAAACTACACTTCAGCACCATAAAGGGGAATTAATCAAGAATTGTGATGGTGAACTTCTAGAAGAAAGAGTTTAAGAAGTGATATCCATTCCAACAGTGCCATGTCATGCTGCTAGGCCTAATTGCAGCACCTTGTCCCCATCAACTGGAAAAACATTTGCTGTGCTGTTTGCAGATAGTGCTGGCAACCATTCTTCTGCATATCCTGCATTCTCACTCTCTGTGTGGAGTTACGTATAGCAGAGATGACATGTRATCCCCTGGACAGTCCAGATATACTTCTGGACAGCTGATCATATTTTGCTTTAACACAAGATACAGTGGTAGTGACCATGCTGATCTAACATGTTAAGATAGATCTGTAGAAGTTTAAATCAGTCCTAAATTAGTATCAATATCTTTTTATTTTGTACCAGAAGGAGGTGGCTAAAACTTAAAAAAAAAAAAAAAAAAAGAAAAGAAAAGAAAAAGAGAGAATTCTGAAATACTTTGTGAAGCTTACCTTGATAAACACTAAGGAGAAATCCAGGGATTTTTTCTGCAGAGAGAATATTGTCTAAATTGTCTGGAAAAACTCAGTGACCCAGTCAGATTGTGTGAAGCTTGTGATCAAATACAGTCCCAGGCTCTCCTGCCTTATGCRCTTGTGCATCTTGCTCAGAACACATAGCTCAATGAAAAAAACCACTATTTTACTGTGATAAACACTACAATAGAATGGTGTTTGCACAAGCGTGTGTGAGTTGCTCTTCTTTAGGTGGCTTGGAAACATTACATTCACAGTTTGTTAGGTGTAAATTTATAGACACCACATGCAAAGAATTTTAAAGTTTCATTATTCAATTATTTTAAGTAGAACAATGAGTACATCAATGCTAGAACGATACAAATTAATCAAACAAGAAAAAGTAAAGTAATTAAAGCTGAGCAGTGAGACTGATGAATTCACAGGTAGAGAAAACTTCTGCAATGCATATTCAAGAGCCTGAGTAATTAGGTGTAGCTATAGAAAGATTGTTAATGTGCCCTTTATTGTATATCTATGAAATCTACTTCGCTGAGAAATCAAGTACACTGTTTTTGTGTCTCATTTTGGACAACTACAAAAAATTAAGGAGGAAAGACAGTCCTGTAATTTAGAGCATGGAACAGGAGATAGGAAGCCTCTTGAATCTTATGACTTCCTATGTAGCTCTAGGCAAATGACTTAATTTCCCATCTGTAAAATAGTTTGACAATCCTTCTGTGTGCTTAGGTGGGCTAGGAGGACATGTATGTTAAGAATGCTCAGATGGAGAGCATAGAAATGTGTAATAGTATTGTTCCAAGTATAAAACTATAGAACTCACCACAAGTGTTACAGGTAATCAAAGCTAGCACATAGCTTGATCTCTGTCTCTACTATCATAAATACGTGTGTTTGCAAAAATCCTGTGTATGCTTCCTTGCCATTATTAGGCAGAAACTTGTATTTCTAGTCACTAGAAATTCTCAGATGGTCTCATCTGTGGAAGCCCAACTAAGCCTGTACTCAGTTCTGCAAAGTGCTGAGTATTCATAGAATCATAGAATCACTAAGGTTGGAAAAGACCTCTAAGATCATCAAGTCCAACCATCAACCCAACATCACTATGCCCACTAAACCATGTYCCGAAACGCCACATCTACACGTTTTTTGAACACCTCCAGTGATCATGACTGGTCAGTGCTAGTTCTATGTGAGAGGATCTGAACTTCTGCAGTACCTCTGAATATGAGACAAAGGTTAAGTTTAACCTTGTGAAGTTAGTACMTCCTCCAGACAGTGTTTCAGATCATCTAGTTCAGGTCTCCATTCTGAATTGCTTCCCCAACCCTCTTACTTGCTCCTTTTCTGTGTTGACTATAGCAAAGCCAGGATCACTAAGCATAAATTACTCTTTTTGAATACTTCCAGGTCACTTCCAAAAGTTGGCATCCAAGTTCATACTAGCATAACTTCCAAGGTGGAGAGATGAAACTAACAAAATTAATCTGATGAAACTSTATTCCTTAAGTCATGATAGCTTGTTTTCTTTTAAATCCGGATTCCGGTTTATGTTTGGCAGCACATAATTTCTGAATTAGCCCAAATAATTCCAAATAAATAATTTGGTAATCAGGGTATTACTCCAGGGAGTAAGACTTAATGAGCCCATAGCAATTCTCGGATCAGTAGTATACAACTACAGTATCTATTTGCAACTCTCTGGCAAGATCTAGGTAAAGTGCCACATAAGTAAATATTTTAAATAAAAGTCAGTTTTGACTGTTTATCCTAAGGTAGCACTGCAATTAGGAATGATCTTCACTTACTGCATTCTGACCAAATAGGTGTCTATGTCAGTCCTCCTTTGGAACAAACATGCTAAGTGATACAGAGCAGATGAACAGCAGTGGATCATTGTGATAACATAGAAGTGAGAGAATATGGTGAAGATTTTATATAGCTTCATTTTGCAAATCCTTTCAGATTTTTACATTTTCTTATCTTAAGGTGATGAGGATAAATCTATAGAGACTGATATATATAGTAGTTGAACCATATTGAGTAATTTTTCTTGGAATTCTTTGAAATAGACACGGGCAATGATAACATCAGCAATGTGAGATTAGCTCTAACATTGAGCATATAAGGAAGTCTGTGTAATAATCTTATCCTGTGAATCCAAATAACATAAAAAAAACCAAGAAAAAGCCACCTTGTCTGCCTTGACAATAGTGTCAAGACTAAATTATTAGTCTGGCATAACAACAGAATGGAGGAAAAGAGTACAGAACATCAGCTTGAATCAAAACACTGATGAGGCAGCCGATTTAAAGTGATCTAATTCTTTATGTCTCTGAAAATATTTTGTGCTCCTTCTCCCTCAGGCTTTGTTTCCCTAGAACGATTGCAATTGTTTTCAGATAGAGATGCAGTCATCTCCGCTCTCACCCTTACCTGATCCTTAAAACTTGAAGTTTTAAAAATATTTTGCTCAATAAAGCACAGTAATCAAAGCTGCTTACTCTAAAACATCAATTCTATCAGGGTTTTATAATGAAAAGTTATATAAGATCCTTACCTGAATGCATGTGCATTTGACTGGAACTTTCTCTCAGACTCTCTAAGGTGTCATTGTGTGGATGGAAGATCAGTTTAACATTTATCCTCTTGTTTCTCTGAAACTGCCAGYGAGCCTGTGAAATGGGGAACATGCCACATAATTAGAAAATTATCCACTGGCAACTTTCTATTACCCTATGCCTTTTCTAAAAGGAACAAAATATATGCCATACCGACAGTACTTCAGACAGCTAATACAAGAAGCTCTCAAGAGTTTTCAGCAGTCTTCAACTTAAATAACAAACACTGGATAGTTTATAATATGGTAGCTAAAGCTAAACCCTTTAAGGAGGACATAACCTTTGAGTACTTAGTATACAGCACTAACAGTGAAAATCATARTAGAACAGTTGTTTCTTAGGCTGAAACCTTTTCTCTTTAGGCTGAAGACAAGCCAGGTTCCAATCCCATAAACTAGAGCTTCAATCTTCATAGAAAGTTGTATTTCTGTAACAAGCATATTAACAAGAGGAGACTTTTGCCTCCAGGTTCTCATTGTTAGATTACTCTTTATAAGAGATTGTCAGAGAAAAGACTTTTTACAAAGTAAAAGTTCTGAAAGATAATATCAGTGGAAATGATAGTAAGTGACTGATAGGAATCCAGGAGAAAGTTCACAGGATATCATTTAGAAAAAAGGTAGCAACATTTTGTAAAAAAGTCTTCAATGTGAAAAGAGGGAGAAGAGGATCCTCCTTATGAAAACTAAACAGTGGAAAACTCTTTAAGGGCTCCCAGTTCAAAGGATCTTTTTCTGCTTGAAATACTCAGGTCACTAATATTAAGTATTGCTTCTGCACTTCTTTGAGGAATTTCAGTGTTACACAGGTGCTAGTTCAACACACTGTGAGAAAGTTACTATGATGACTTTATCTTTCAGATAGCTAAGTCACTGAGGCCCATATACTCCTGAGTGCTGCTCTTGAAGGTGCAGAGCAGCACACTGAGAACCACTGGAGATAGGACTGAAAGGTGCATCCTTTTCCAGTCCCTGGCCATGGCCCTGTCATAGCTGGTGAGGCAGTGCTGGGGCTGCTGCCAGATCTTCTGAAAATGGTGTCAGAAAATGAAGGTATTGTTTCCATCTCAAACACTATTCAAGAATTTGACAACAAAACTCATACTGCTGTCAATAAAATTTTGGCCAAAGGTCAGGAAAATGCCTGGTGAGAACATTGTAAAAGGAACTGAAAATATATGTCTCCAGGTGAGAAGCAAAAATCCCATTCCTAGCCAAGGATTATGTGTAGAAAACACATCACAGAGTTGTGCCTCAGCTAATACTATATAAACTGTGACAGACTATCTTGTAGTACATTCATGCATGTGTTTTCCAGTTGCATCACTAAGGAAGTATTCACTGTATTTACAAACAGATGATTGCATACATTGTATCAGAGACTCCAGGCAAACTATTCAGTACATTTCTAACAAGCTGTTAATAGCTATGGATTCAAAAAGCTGAATTACTCCATAATAATTATTTGCTGTTGGATTCACCTTACCATCCTCTGTATATTTACAGTTACGTTAAGGTTTACCTTGACCGGGTAAATTAAAAACAGTTATCTGCTTTCTACTAGAATTGTTAACATGTCTCAGAAAGTACCAAAATCACATCAGTTTTCTAACACTGTTCAGCCCCACGGCAGTTAACGCATTCTCTAATACAGTGCTTTCCCTTAACACGCCAGGCTATAGTGGCTCAGCTGTAGAGCTTGAATTTGGACTGAGAAATCTTGCTTTCCAACCCTTATCATCTTCACTATTGATGCCAAGCTGCATAGGTCACATCCTACGTCCACAACAAACATGGGAACTGCTCTGTCTCCTGTCCCTGACACTGTGTAGTGCTCATATTCCATGCTTCCAGTCTGGAAGCCACTAGGTGACACAGCAAAAGGTATTTTCTTGATGCCTAGGTACTGACAATGAAGTTCTGTTATGTTCTTGCATTTCGTTTCTGAGCTGTTGTCTGATGTCGCTACTTACAATGTGTCTGGTATTATTTGCAGTGGCCCTGGCATGCTTTTTATGGAAGTCCAATTTTGCAAAACCCAAAACTTTCCGAACCTTTATCTTTTTTGATGTTTGCTAACTAAATAGGGACGGCTATTATGGAGTACATGTCCCATGTCACCATGAGAAAATTAATTTCACTCTGTTCTTAGAAATGTATAACTACTGTGGGGGAGAATAACATCAAAAGTAACTGTGAGCTGTGTGATTCTGAAAGGGAGATTAGAAAAAAGGACTCACAATAGAAAAAAAAAAAGAAAAAAAGAAATCCTTCCATCTAGCATTAACATATTCAAGGAAAACTGTAATGCACATTCTTAACCAAACTTTGATACAGATTTACTTGGCAGTATTCCATGTAACTATACACACATTCACACCATGTTTCTTAAAAATAAACAAGTGAAAAGTAAAAAATACAGCTGCCAAAGGAAGGTTATTTATGTTCAAACTGTACTGGAGAAATTAGTCAAGGGCAATTCATGCATGTGAAAATATGATTTCTAACACTGCCAAGGTCGATAAGACCTTAGGGAGTGAATGCTAACCACACAAATCAAAGATGCCTAGAGGCAGTTTTGAAGATGAGTGGCAAGGCTTTAATAGTTTTAAAAAGCCTGTTAATAATCCAAATGAATAAGCAATGATACAAAAAGAGCAAATAACTTGTTTATGAAAGGAACAAACCACTGTTAGATGTCTTTCTCTCCAGGGATTGGATTGCCCAAGCCCAAAATCATACACTTCTCTCCTACATTTCTTTTCTGTCCCACAATTCCTGACATTATACCCACTTAAACCAGAGAAAGCAGTGGCACTTAATCAGGCTGTTTAAGGAGAGTTCAGATGGTTCACAAGGTTTTCACCTGACTGCCTGAGCCTACCCTGCCATTTGCCCCATGATAAGGTCCCATCCCACACTTATGGTAGGAGTATATTCACAGAAGTAAGTATCTGATTCTTTCTCCAACCTGAAAAATGAATAAAGACGCCACCAGTCTAAATGAATCCGAGCTGCTGAATTAGTTTGGTTGTAAAATTTTAATAAAAAGACAACTTCTTTTGTTGCGACCAAAGTACTTTTGTAGGAACATTTCACCTTTTCCCAAGATGTCTAAACAGAAATGAATTTTATCTGAAAATGCATACTGGATACCKRTTGTTTTGGTTTGTTTGTTTGTTTGTTTGTTTTTTACCATTTTCCCACGGTAGATGAACAAAAAGCAAATGTCTTTTGTTCATCCCCCTCAAAAATTGAAAATTGACAATTTTTCATTTTAAGCCCAGACCCTGAACTAAGAGAGTACTTCTGACTAGCTGGCTCCAGACACTCCTTTGGTTGCCACTGTTGCAATATCTAATAATCTCTTAAGTTTTGGGTTATCTTTTCAAAACATTGGGTAAGCTGGAACATATGCATTTCCCACACAGCTCAGATATCTGGGATACACATCTAGTCAAAGATATCTGAAATCAAAGTGATTTTTAAAACAACTTTTTGAAGCAACTCAGTTTGAATCATTAAAAATAGCATGAATTACTAACAGGATGAGTTTATTTCTGAGTCAGACCCTCCAAAACCTAAACAAAGATGAATTCAGAATAGAGCTGGCAATTAGAATTCACTGTGTATTTATTCGTTTCTATTAATAATTAATAGTAGGTTTTTGAATGTTCCTCTATTGTGCTATTACCTCACATTTTAGAAAATACAATCCATTATAACATCCTGATTTTATTATTGAAGAGTTTCAAACCATTTTTTATGTTGCTTCCATGTAGGTAAACTGTTAAGTTGCCACAAACCCTTTCATTACAAACTCTTCACTTTCTCATGCGCCTAAAAAAAATTCCCATGGCTTTTCCAATCTAATCCTCTTCTCTTCTTGGTCATTGCCTTTTAATAGCTCTGCCATCTTGATTTCAGAAAAAAAGAGGTTGACTAAATATGAAGATTCCTCCGATTTAGGGATAGGGTAATTAATCCGGCATATTCAGAACCTCAGCATGAGCAAGCAGCAAAAGTCAGAATAATGAGAAAACAAGGATGCTGTGGAGAGCAAATGAAACTAGATAATCATGGACCAGTTGAGTACAGGGAGAAGAGTGTAACCTGAAGTCATGTAGCCAATTTAAATCTGCTGGAAAAGGGTGCAGGATGAAAAGAAGGAAGGCAAAGAGAGGAGCCATCAGCCAAACATGCAAAATTGCTCAGTTCTACATACACAGTTATGACTCCAGGCAGAAATTGGGTAGAAACTGAGCAGATGATTGTGGAGTGTGTATACCTAAGAGGTACAGAGAGGGCAAGTCTCATTGTTAATTTTGATGTCAGAGACACTTGTATTACTGCATGAATCCTTCCTGTCTTTTTCACCTTTTAATGTTTCTCTGTTTAATCCTTCTCTGTTTTCATYAATTTTCTCTATTCCTTGGTCTCAGGGCCACTCTGGAGTCAGAAATTAGAGAATTTGATTCAAATTTCCAAAAGGGTGAAAGAATATTTGGTCACACATAAGCATAGTTTGATCAGCAAGGGTGGTAGTCATCAAAAAGTAAGTGCGTAGCCCCCTACTTTATTGTCCTACATAGATGTGCACTGACTCCTACTCCTATAAGGCAATGCATTGAACTTAACGAAAAGAAGGTTTTCACAGTCCTCTCGCTCTGGAGAGGGTAAAAGTGCTGGGTAAACTGCATGAAAAATACAGATGGAAAATACAGTAAGACCCCATCACACTTATTACAGTCAGTGGTTATCCTGACAAATACCTCACTGAAGAACATATGGAAAGCCCAGTGTCACAGCTGTCCAAGACTTCTTAGRGGTCTTGAGGCTAGACCTGTACACRGTTGATTCCTCACATAAAATTTCTCCCTCCCTCCTTTCCTCACTGCAGAGAAGGAAGAGAAGCTAAAACATGGGTCCTCTTCCTTGAGATGAGTTGGTAAAGATCAAACATTACTTGCATGAGGTTTCCAGTGAAATTTTGCCAGAGGACAAAGGAGTGTATGGGCCAACACAAACCAGAAGCTCTACAAGTGGAGGAGGACTGTGTTTGTTGGCTGAGTTTGGGAATCAGTTGAAGCCAGACTACAGAGCCAACAGCAGCTGTTTAGCTGTTTCTAAATTGTTTTTTATTTTTTTTTTTTGAATCTCAGCACAGCATGCAAGTAATTTGTTATGGACTTGAACTGGAGAAGCCAACTATATAGTATTGTGGAACGGAAATCCAAAAAATATAATATTTCAGGTTAGGAGACCTGTAGCTGGTAAGATGAAACCACTATTTCTGTTTGCATTCCATTTTCTGGCTTAGTCACAGCACTCTTGTATCTTGATATATTTAACTTAAATGCGCAGGTATTGCTTCACATGCACTTTGGCTTTCTTCAGTGCATACAAAGTGTTCACAATGTTTTAGRACTACCACCAGACTTTACTACCAGCAAAATCAGTTTCTGTTTTTTTGTTTATTAGAGTGCAATGAAGACTTCTGCCCGTGGATGCATCTGGAGTTCGCTGAAGCTTTTTGCCTAGTATTTCCAACATACTGTCATAAAACTGATCAGCTGCTCTAAGACAAAAATGCCACTGCTCCCTGCCTGCACGCACCATTTTGGAAGGTAGAAAGAGTGAAGTTGTACAGACTACAGATGATGTAAAAGTAATACATAACCTATTAACAAGAACAGTATCATACTTACTTGAGGCCCTCTGTAGCTGTTGGGGTTGACTGTCGTGGTTTCCCTCAAACCCTCTCCTCAACTAATCTCTCATATCCACAGTTTTGGTAGGCTTTCCCATGGGGCATGCAAGGAACACATTGCTCTCCACATATAGGTTAGAGGCCTATATGAGGCATCTTCTTTGGAGACATTTTTAATCCTGCATGAATTCCTTAGCACGGTTGCACTACCTCACCTTCCAAATGGCTGGCAAAATCCACATCATCATCTTGGATGTGGCAACAGCTAAGTGTTAAATGAGGTGGTCCTAAAATGAAGATTTGATTGCCCAAAGAGACAGGCAGAAAGACAGGTATTTTCAAAGAATATTTAGTTACGGTAGCTAATCTGAAGTGTTTCAGAGTTACTTGAGGACAAATTCAGGACTCACACAAGGAGAAAGAACCAGAAAAAATGTCATAGCCTGTACCTTGTTTTCTTATTTAAGACCAAAATGTCATAAAATATTTTATATAAATAGGTAGGAGTAATAAAACCAAAGGGGCATGACCAATTAAAATGTATATTATTTTAAGAGATAAGAGGCATATTAATTAAGATGATGTTTCAACTCATCTACGGTAATTTATATTAGCTGAGGATCTGTCCCTAAATAATAAAACAGCAGTCTTGACATTTTACTTTTTTTTTTTTTTCAATTATAGATTTTAAAGACACTTTGCAGTTCAAGGGTACAGGGTAAGAGAATGCATGCTGCTTCTGGGTGATAACACAAGCTGTCATCTGCACCAAAATCACTACACAATTGTTTGGGTTTTCTAAAAGATGGAGTGAAGAATAACTACCTAACTATATGCACAACGGCAATTTTAGCTAAGTAAAATATAATTATACCATCTAGAATTTCTTTTGGACACAATTAGTAACAAACGTCCCTTGTCATATGAATATGTGCCAGGAAATTTTAATTGCCTGCAAGTATCCAAGGTTGCCATTTAACACATCATCTGAAAGATGAATTTATTGGCCGCACACTTAACCACCATGTAACCTGCATCACGGTTTACAAGATGGAATGATTTTGTTTTACGTGACAGTTATTGGGCCTACTTCTACTCGCAGTTATGCCAGTGAAAAATTTGGAACAAGTCCATTAAAGTCAATGGCTATATAAAATCAGGGTAAAATTAGACTCAAGCCCACCATGCAATTTAATAATAATTGGTATTACAAACTAGGCCAGTCTTCTGCTTTCCCAATTGGTAGCAAGTGGAACCAAGCACCAGATATCACATACTTCTAAGATAAAAGATGCCTACATTAAGCCTTGGCCCTTCCACAGAGACCCAGGCTCATATACCTTGTCTGATGTGACACACAATCTACTGACACCACTGCATGCATGTATATTCCCTAGCACTTTGGGAGGACCCCATCAGGAAAATGCAGAAGAAAAGTGAGGAATTCAGAAAGAGACTTTTTATTATAATAACATTTACCTGCAAATCACTTAAGAATTACAAATTCTTTTTATTAACATCAAAAGTTTTGAGCCACTTTCTCTTATATGGTTTGAGCTTACCTTTTCTTGTGAGTTCAAAGTTTTCCACAGCTTTAGATCAGGCAGGACTTTGTCTTCTGTTTCCTGACAAGGTTATCATGCTATACAGACCAGCTTTTCTCCCAGTATGGACTTCTGCTTTTTTACTGTTTCTTCAAATTCAGAAGCTCCAGACCTTCCTGGGGACAGCAGTACAGATCCAGGCTTCACGAAGTGGGTATGCTTCTGGAGTGCTTTCAAAGTGGATGTCCTAACTTGCAGTCTTTACTTCTCTGCAGCAGGACATCCTTGCAGGATTTCCTGAATTGGAGAATCACAGCTTACACCTCAAGAAAAAAAGGGGCAGGTGATTAGCATGTGCTGTAGTACAAAATGACAAACATTATCCACTGCCCACAACCAGTTTTCATTAGCTTCAAATACCAAATAGTAAACACACAATAAGTTGTACTCAGGCGCTCTACCTGATAGAAGCTTTCTTTTTATATCAATCATTAACATTATGTATTTCTGTAATTTATTTATTGTAATACTCAAGTCAGAAACCCAAAGATATAAGAGGACTATAAAAATACTAGTAAGCGAAGTTTAAATTCAGCATCTGGTAAAGGTATGCTCTAAGAGTGTAAACTAACAGGTGGGKTTTTTTTGTTGTTTTCTTTTCAACTGTTGTTCTAAAAATAGTAATTTTAATATATGCTCAATTTGGAAGTTTTTGAACAGAACTAGATACGCTGTGTTATTCATAATCTGTCCTGTACAAATTGAGSCAAGCATTAGGTCACTGCACAAGCCACTGTACTTAAGGGCAGCTCTGGGCCAGAGACAGTGGAAGTAGAAAGTAAATAAGATGCTGTATCAAGACAGAAACACGGGGATTTTTTTCCCCTGCTTAAGAGATAAGCTAAATTATCATTATTTTCTTGGGAAATTCACATTCTGAAGTGAACAAACACAACCCAGTGACTGTTGTCCCTCACTCCTCTATTGTTGGTGTTGCGTTACCAAATACTGCTCATTGCTTGAGTTTTTAGATTGTAAACTGTTGCTAACCAACAGCTTTACAAGGATCACATGTATATGAAAAACAGTGTTTCCTTCCCAAGTCCACTGATAACTGGCTGACTTGAAAAAGTATGTTTCTATCTATCACAGCACATGTACAGGTTGATAGCTTTCAAATGATCCCATTTATGTTAGAACTGGTAAAGTGATATTCTATTATTTCATTGAAAATAAAATATATTGAGACATTTCACAGTTTTTAATTTTCCTTCTGTTTCAATATTCATTTAACTTTGATTTGTGCCATCTAACAACTAAAAGTTATCCAAAATAATTGTTGCACATTACATCCATTATATTAAACATGATCTATGTTTATAAAATGAGATTCTTTTATGAATAAAATACATTGAGAAAATATAGCTGTCTCAACAGCAATCTTGCCAGGTAAAAATACAGTGATATAGCTTGAATTTCTACACTTCAGTGCATCTCATGAGGGAGTGAAATGCTTATTAGATGGTAGCATGCATTATTCTCCAAATCTTCTTTTATATGCCTATTTTAAGTATTTGATTATTGCCTGGCTAATAATAGGTGCTTCTTCAGTCAAAGAACAGACTAGAGAATATAGTGTAAATTGTAGCATATAATTGTTCACTGACTGCCATTGAAAGTGTTTAGCTACTACTGTATGACAATCTTCCTCTGATGTCTGCAGCCGCTGTTTCATGTAACAGCAATTAAAGCTGTGGGAATCAGGAAAAACCCACCCAGAGAGCAATCCCACCCCATTAATTTTTAAGTGCATAGAATACTCCAGAGGACAGGCAAGCCCACCTGGGGCCAGTGAAAAGAAATCACACCAGTCATTGATTTACTGGAGGCAGGAGATGGGTGGTGAAAAGGCTGTGAACCTCCGAGTTCCATAGCACTGCCTAGCACAGTTCATTCCCTGTCTTTCCTTCTGCTCCTTCACCTTGGCCACAATGATAACCACACGGAGACACATTTTGGCTGCTTCCTACATTGAACATGCACAGAACTGCATCTGAATTGAATCCTGAAGGGGCCAAGGAGGCTGGTAGCCAAAAACTATTTCTGAGGCTGTGTTACGGAGGAGGATCTTGAGAGCCTGGCAGTTTGGGGAAACAGAGCAGTGAGGCAGTGAGGGGCTTCTGAGACAACCACAAATGGATCAGCATGTTGCAGACACAAATAGACTGAAAAAACCCTAAAGCTGCCCAGAAAACAGCAAGATATGAAGGAACTGAAGCAAGAAGTTACTCTTGGAGTCTGATGATTTTATCTTTCAGCATATTTAGAGATAATCTTCATGGAAAGATAAATGGATAACCCCACTTTTGAATTGAAAAAAAATGTGGCTCACCCCCTAGCCTCCAAAGATTTTAATGAAGTGATTGGAGATGGACCTATGTAACATAAATAAGAAGCATTTCAACTACTCTTCTTCCTCTCTAGTGTCAACAAATACCTCAGAGCTAGACAGGAAGCACCACTAGCTGGTCTTAGTGACAAAGACTATACAGGGTATCGTGGGACAGCAGAAAATGTATGTCTTTACTTTTATGAGTGCCAACTCACAGGCTTGCAACACATGTTCGAGAGGATGTTAATTTTCTGAACAACTACAGGTGCTCAAACCATCCTGCCCCATTGCTTCCTACCCCCAATCCGAACAGTCACAAATTACTGTGGGCAATTTTGCAAAGGGTTGGTTGTTATCCAACCCTTAGAGAAGCCTTTTTATCCAGCAACAATGCAACAGGGAAGGTGCCAACAGATCCAAATGGGCTCTGGAATGATTTATTCATCCTAGGCTTCTAAGCCCCTTTTCCTCAGTATTAATACCAAGATTAATGTGTCCCATCAGTGCACTGCCAACAGGAACTTTAATGAAAGCGAGAACAACTAGTTGGCTCAGCTTTCTTTCTACTTAAGGTTAGGACGTCATAAAAACAGTACCCTACAAAGGCTTTCCCTTTAATTTACTTATTACTTTACAAAATGAAAGTAATTTCATTCAATTTAACGAAAACACACAGACTACAGGAACATAAGTACATCACTGCCTAAAGTAATTCATCAGCCAATTTTTTAAAAGGATAAATGTAATATATTTGCATATTTTTAAGTGGTGCATATGCATCTTAAAACTTTTTAAAAACTTCGTGTAGACAGATGTATTTGAACATAACCAAAACACAACATATACAATACTTAGGAAGGATGCCAGATTCATAACGACAATGAGTGAAATAGGGTAAATGACAGATGGGATGTATCTACAAACTAACATTAAAGAATTTGTTAGATGTGAAGGAATACTTGTTTATATAAGTATTGTCAAACCTTGGTCCCTTTCAAGTCTGTTTATCCACATCTATTACCGTGGACAATACAAGTGTACTGATGGTCTCGGCAGTGCGCACACTGCCCTTTATTTCACGTATGCCATTAAAGCCTTCAACTGCCAATGAATCACAACCAACTGGGTTAGATTTTGCCCAGGACGACCTTGTGCTTAAGAATGCCTTCTCTTCACTAGCCCTTCAGCTACACCCTAGATCCTCAAGTCTCCAATTTCAAAATTCAAACCCATCAAAGTCTGTCCAGAAAAGCTTGAAGAACACACCTAATGAATGCTATTCGAAAATATAACAAAAAAACCCCAACCAAAACCTCTGTGCCTAGAGTTGCTGAAACAGTTTAGTGACATTCTAACAAACTGCAATGTGACAAAATCACCTAAATGGACTGTGAAGGATACCGCAGGCTGCATATTGCATATTTGAATGCATAAAGTGTATCCATTTGGCATGCAACTGCAAAGCTGCCTAAGCCATTTAAAAGTGAGCTTTCAAATTCATTCCTGATCACATTGCTATACTACAAAATGTCCCCATTTCTACCTGAGAGATGTTTTAAGTTCTTTTTCTTATGGTCACCAATCTTCCTGCCTTCTTTTGTGGAAAAAGTATGTATGTGTGCTCGCATACTTCTTTTTTCTTTCTTCCTACCCCCCATACCAATTGTTCACCTAGATCAGGCACAGAAACTGCAGGATTGCTGGGTGGTGGTGATGGGTGAGTGGAGCAGAAACTCCATTTCCCCCTAAAAGGCAGAGGTCGCTCAACTGAAAGAATAGAAAGGCCTTTTATTCCTATAAAGAAAAGAAGAGGAAAAAGCTCTTCACAGTGAAGATGAAAAATATTGTATTTGAATCCTGGGAAGAACTTGTTCTTCCTACACTGGAGAACAGTCTATTCACAGCACAATTCGAATAGCCTTTAGCTTTTCAAATATCTGCAATTGGCAAAAAGGATAATACGCATCTGTTTACTTTTATTTTTAGAAATTATTTTATGATCACAGTATGTATGTCAGACTAAGCCATTTAATGTTAATCCATTCAAATGAGGAAGTTAACATTTCTTAATCATCTCAGGCACTTAGATATGAAACCTCACCTATTTGGCTGTTCGTGCAAYGATAATATAGTGTAGGCTTTGATTTGGTGCCTCAGTTTTTTAATGATTACTTGCATACTCCTACAAAAGTAGGACTCGCAAGAAAAAAATCCCCTGGGAACATAACTTATATCTAAAGGTCTAAATGGATATATAAAACTGCCAAATATTTGACCAAATTCAGAATAATATAGTATTCAGTGAACCCCACTTTTTCGTTTTCTGAAATGTCTTACAATGATTTTGAAAATTCTCAAATGTTTTCTAAAAATACATGAAATGTAATCCTTGAATTGCCAATGATTTGTAATTACAAATGGCAAATGCTTGCAAAGAAAGAATTTTGTACAATGTTGGTTGGTGATATAAATGAAGTGTTATATTTCTAGTGTTTTATTAGATACATTCTGTAAATCAGTCAACAATGTACATATTGAGAACTGTAAAGTGTAAAATTGACATTTAGCACAGAGAAGTTTCAAACAAAGGTAATTATATAATTTCTTTAATCACAGGACACAAGCAATATCACATGACATATCTAATCTAACCACAGAGGTGCAGATTTGCTTAGGAATACTTGTGTTTAAAACCAGAGTTCTCACTTTATGCTGTGCTCAGTGAATACCAGCATAATGGAAATTCAGAACGTTACAGTCAGAACAAAAATTTCCTGCATACAAGTTGTCAAGCTTTTCATTTTAAGCTTTAGATTTTGTAAAGACTCCCACTATTAAGCTTTTTACTAATTGTATTAATAAAGAGTGGCAGACATATACTATTGCCGATATTAACCTGACAATAATAACGAATTTTTAATTAAGAAGTATGATTTTGTCTGTTAGAAAAAGTTGGAAAGAGAGGTAGACCCATTGAGCCCAAGTGGAATAAATTATCCCAGTTTCTGCAGTGAGCTTGGAAAGAACTCATCAGATAAATGGCTTGAGGAATCAGCCTACCTCTAAATTTTATTTTACCAGCTGAAACTACAACCAATGATTTCTTGTGAAATCCTATGTTCATCTGTATTTGAAATAGGGGTAGACGCAAAGTCTGGTCTTTTCTAACAAAAGGTTAATGGCCTGCCTCTACCTTCCTGCATTAAGCTGTTTTCTTTTAGAAGTTATTAGGTTCTGTTGGGAGGAAGAAAATGCCACCCACAAGTCCTATTTTCTTTCCATACCATCTTTACTTCTCCATTTTACTATTGCTGTGGGTTTTTGTTCATTTGCATTTCCTATCTCTTGCTGCCTTTGAATAGCGACTGAAAACAATTTGTCCCAGTTCAATACCCCAGATTTTGAGAAAGTCTGAGTATGGATCTAAAGGTTCATAATGGGCCGAAACAAATCACCCCTGTAAAAACCCTGAAGTATGCAACAATCCAGGCTGAGATGCCTTACAGTGTGAGCCTACTTGATCTTGAGAGTTGAGAGTAGAATGTGGTTGGCACCGATAGGATTATTTCATTTTTGGAGAGCAGATCATGCAGGCATCTACCCAGGGTAAGGGGGAGCCCTACAATTATGTTTTTCTGAACCAGTTAAACCATCTCTAATTATGATGGTTTCAGTTAAAACTTTCCAGATGAGCAGTTCAAGCTGGACTCAACACTGAACAATCATTGTGTTACTGAAATGCTCTGGTGTATTCCAAGTCCTAACTTTTTGATTCAATGAAAATACAAAAAAATGAGCAGCATATGTTATCTCAATCCAGGAGATTTATAAAACTCAGATATCTTGTGATTGTGTTGCTACTTTAGCAGGATAAAAATTCCTTTTCACCCCCTTCACTTTTGCAATATTCCCCCCTAGCTGTGTCTTAAAAATGTCAGACATACTTTACTGTTTCCAAATAAACACATCATTTTTGGCAGAATTAGTAGACAAGAAAGGTAGGGGCACTGTTGTTATAGGAGTTCATATAAAAAGCAAATTTTAATGTTTCAAAATTTAAGACTTTCCTAAAGTTTTAAAATACATCCTCCCTGACTCCATCTGTATTATTGTCAAAAGCATTATGAAGTGTCCCTTTGGAAAAGTAAATCTGATTAATTAGCATCAGTCTCCATTGTAGAATTCAACAGCTATATAAACAGCCATAGACTTTTCTTAACAAGTATTCTATTATTGTTTTCAGCATTGTTAAAATCTAAAATGATTTAATTGTTTAACCATTGTGTTCTGTGCATTGTTTGCAAAGTTTGTCAAGTGAAAAGAATTTTTCTTACAGTGTTCTAGAATGATACTGAAACACACTTTTTCTTCAGAATTGCTCTAACACAGTGTACAAAAGCAGGATTGCTTTTAAGTAGCAATTCTGCATATAAAGGGAAAGAAAGCAGAAAAACTGGAGACAACTGAGAACGTGAAAATGCCAGAAAACAGTTTCCACTGCAGTACTCTATTTCAATAGAAAGCTGTGTCATTTATGATATCAGTGAGATAAATGCTGCTTTGATAGCTGTCTAGCAAGAATATGGTGGTTTCAGCTGCACTCCTCCAGCAAAAAACTATCACTACATGGTAACAGTGCTTGGATATTGACTCTGTCATGGCTGTTTAGCTTTTGTGCAAGAGGCTAAGTACATGGAGGCCATTGCCCACAGAAATCCCCACATCTCACAGAAATTACTGCTTTGAAGGCACTACTGCCCCATATCTCTGGTGATCTCAGTTCACAGACAAATAAAGCAGGGCTATAGATCTCAACCAGCAGCAAGGCAGCCTCTCAGGAAAGGGTTTCACATCACCAGCTCCTCCTGATGCCAGCTGACTATGGGYCAGGGAGGAGTAGCTTGTACTGCCTGCACTGCAACAGCTTGATGCTGGAATTGCAAAGGCTCCAGTTTTTAGCTCTGGCATTTTAACACCTTTCTTTAACATACACTTCATACAAACAATTTCAGAAGTCCCCTGGCACTCTGCACAAATTCAATTAAAACAAATTCAATAGTTCCATTAAAAATTGAGAGCAAAAATATGTGTATATGTTTACTTCCATATTAATACCCACAGAAATTCTTTCACTGTGAACTGTAAATGTAAATATAAATCAGAAAAAAAAAAGCAAACCCTCCCAATGTTTACTTTGCTTGTAACACAAAAAGCAGGATTTCAACATTCACCAGAGCAACCATAAATAATATGGCCATCTTTAATTTGGCCTCCGATATCTGACCAACCTTGATTTATCCACAGACAAAAGCAAGCATCTCTAATTTGCTAACCAATCACTGCAATTCTTTTCTTACCAACCAATAATTCTGCCATCTCTAATCTACCAATAAATAATTCTGCACTCTCAAATTTACTAACCAATAATGTGACCAATTTGCTGACCAATGATTGTGTCAACTGGTAATAGTGCCCCTAGCAAACAGTAATTTGCCAAGCAATATTTGGACCTTTCCCTCCCCTAGCAATAAAGAACTTTAGTGGTCTTTGATTCAGTATACTGAATCTACTACATTGCTCTGAAACTGCTTAATGTGGATAGTGAGTTTTTTTGCAAAGTATTTGCTTTCTTTGGGAATATTTGTTTACATTGACTGCTTAGAAATTGCACAGGTCTCTCTTAAATGCCCGTGAACTAGAATATTGTTTTCCCTTTTAGCAATACTAGCATTTGAGGGAAGCCTACTTTTTCTGTTAGCAGTATTCCTCTGCATATTGTTAACTCCTCTGTTAGTACTGTTGTCATCACGCTGGGGTTTGGCGAAAATTCCACAGTGCTTGGACAGTGTGCATTGGTAGAGCAGTGACACTGCTAGCCAGCTCTGTCACCCTGCTGACCTTACCACCCAAGTTGATCCTGCCTGGGCAGAGATTTGAGCAGAAAGAGTTCATATATAAAGCTATGTGATTGATTTGTTTTTTTCTAATTTCTATGTCCCTTGGCTTGAGTGGAAAACAGGTCTTGAATTATTGGTTTCTTTAAACAATAATAATAGCATTTTGAAGTCATGTAGTAACTTCTGCAATCAATTTTACCTCCAAGAAATGTTACCAGTTTTGTGTAATTTTATTAGTTCATATTAAAGCCATTAGCTAACACAACATTAGCTCAGTGAGCAACCACTCTCACACCCATTTTACAGGGAAAGTCTACAGAGAATAAGGGCTTAGCAGGAGTGACCATCAGTGCTGAAATTAGTAAAGAATTTCCAAGCTCCAAGCTGCTGGCTCAGACAGCTATAGAAAATAAATTATCTGTAGGCTGAGGGTGAAATCACTKCAAAATTATACCAGAGAATATTTGCAAAGAGAGACTGTGAGTTCAGGCACAGCTCTATGCAAAAGACAACTGCACCAGCTCACCATATATTGTTCCTTGTAACCAACATCGCAATACAGTTTATTGATTAATTTATTGCATATTCCAGGAAATGATTCAAAGCAACATTAATTCCAAAACAAAACAAAATTTTGAGATTTCTAACTTTTACAAGAAAAAAAGATACTTGCATTTTAAATTCATACAAAAATATGAATTGATTTTGTTAAAATTTCATCCTGGAAGTAGTAGACTGGAAGTACATTCTAAAACAGCACTTTAGGTCCCCTTCTTTTTCTTTCCCATCTTGTGGGATAAGCACTGCCTAAGCAGCACTCTTGCTTCTCAGTTTTTTCTCCCTGAAGTCTCCTGGGATTCTTGAAAGAAGAGGAAGAAATGCCATTCTGGGTGGCTTTTCCTTTAGAGGAGGTTGTGAATAGGGACCGTTAGCCAAGAAGGAAAAAGGAGTTGAACAAGAAGGCAGGAATTCCCAGAAGGCAGAGGTTTGATATGTTTAACATTCTCTTGGTGCTGGAGGAACAAGCATAATACAACTGAAGCTGTGCTAAAGCTTATTTCCTGAACCTAGTTATATGACAAAAGTAAAATATAAAAACACACTATCTGAGTTTTAAGGATAAATAACAACTCTGGTGAGAGCTTCAGTAGTATTTCTGGTAAAGATTTCAAATAGCCATAACATTGGCTTTTTTCCACAAAAATATTTGGTTTACAAGCTTGGGTTTGTTAAGTTTTCAGTGACAAACATTTCATTAGCCAATACTGGGAAAATTAACTCGAATACAAAAAGCAGTACTGTTTATCTGGCAAGCATGAAAAGTAGGTGTGATGAGATAAAGGCACCAAAAATGCGTACGCATGTAACTCTTCCTCATATAAAGCAGAAGAGGGTGGTAAAATATCGTGAGTAGGGGATGGAGATTACTGAGGCCTAACACGTGAATGAAAGATAATGGCGTAGGACAAGACACAATGAATGCAAAAGCAGAAATTTACAGAACTAGCAGAGGGACAAATGGTCAGTCAGAGTGCAAGTGACAGAAAACAGGAATGTGTCTACACCTTGAAAGATGAAACGTAAGTTTCCAGATGTGTGTAGCTGCTCGTGTTTCCCTCTTCAAAAGTGGGCATGAGAGGAGAAAAATTTACCTGTTCAGGAGTTCCTGTTTTTTTTACAGTATGCATATGAGTACATCCACAAGGTTACAGAGGATAGTACAAASAGAAGTGTCAAAGGAAAAAAACACATTAAAAGCACATAAGCAGATGCATATAGTGTTAGTATAATGTTTTACACTGGGGGAAGCATAAGGATTGATGCAGGTGGGAAGATGGTTTTGCCTTGTCTGGTTAAATTTTCTACATTAGAGTACTATTGATTTTCCTAAGTATATAGGATACTGTATATACCCCATTCTGCTACCCTTACACAGGTTAATTCTTTTATCCATTTCAAACCCGGTCAATCAATAACAGTGATCAGGTAGGTTGTGAAATTGCCTGGAAAACACATCCACAAAGTAAACCCAATACAATGGCCTGTCTATGTGACTTAAAGCTTAGCAAGCATTGAAAATCACTAATGGAACACTGTGCAGTTTGTTCATGCTACGAGCAGTCAAGAATCATGCATAATGTAATAGTGCATCTGCTAACAGCAGCTCACACAAGCTAATTTAATCTTGTTTTAAACTAGACACAAGGAATTAATCTTTAAAGCTGCTCCTGTGATTCTCTTTGGCCCTTAAAATATTGAGGGTCTTTCCACCTCCCCATTTACAACACTGTAAAGGGATGCGTTTCAGTTATCATCATGTATTTACACTTCATCTACATTAGCTGGAAAATGGATGCAACTCCACAATTTATCAGTCTTTAAAAGCACATTGCTGGCCCAGTCCAGAAGCTGTGTTTTGTGTTGTCACATCTGAAACTGGTATTAAGTCTCAGGCTCTACTGTGGAAGTTAGATTCCCTAAATAATTAATATTTGAAAAGAAATAAATCTTTTTTTTTTTGCTCAAGTTTAGTTTGACTGTATTAATTACACAAGACTGTCTTACAGCTATTTCTGGTGTAGAAGTTACCTTTAATATTATTATTGTTATTGTTTTAATTACTTGTATTGCTACAGTGCTATTGTGTTTGGTACTGTGCAAGCACTGAAAAAGACAGTCTTCACCGCAAATAACTTATTACCCAAGTATAAAAAAAGATACAAACAGACTGGAGAATACAAAAGGAAAAAAACCAAAAACAATATTGAGAAAGACAAGAAACAAAATATTCATATATAGTAAACTTGACTTTGGCAAGATTTCAAGTTGGGAGCTTGATGATGAATTTTTGGACCTATAGCGAATGAGAAATTTTAGTAGGGCTTTAAAAGACAGCAATGAATTACCTTTGCAAATGTTCATGGCAAGCTCCTTGTAAGCATAAGGAAGACTGACAGAAGAAAAATACTCATAGGAAAAAGTAACAAGTGGGAGGTGGAGACTGGTCACTCAYCACTCATCAAGATTGGTGAGGCATATGATGTCTTGATATTGAGAGAAGGATGATAGATAACGGGAAAGGAAAGAGTGAACATGAAAACAAGTATTTTACTATGAGTGTGATGGAACTAATGGAAGAAAAACAAGGGAGGAGGGAAAGAAATAGTCTAGGTAAATGGGCTTTGCGAAAGGTTTCTGACCACGTGCAAGTGAAGCAATACTATATTTCARGCAAAGTTTAGTATGCAATAAGCAATAGAGGATGATGAGAATCTGGAAAAGGGTTTATGCTGCAGATGGGACAGGACAGACTCTCTTTCAGAAATGGTTTTCCAAAATAATCAACAAGACCAAGACATGGCCTGGACATCAAATACTGGGCTAAGGGACGGTGACAGTAAGTGAGAGGACAAGGATGTTGGACACTGCAGTCAACAATAGATATGCTGAAAAGAAGTTTGGTWGTTGTAAACAGCTGTCAGCAAAAGTTTAAAGCTCTACTTTAACTGTGATACATTGAACATCCATGGAGAAATATCAGATGGTGACAGGCCAGTATTATACTTCAAAGAAGGGAGAAGTAAATCTGTGAGGCTTCTGACTAGGGATAGTTGTCAACTTTGTATTTGTGGACTATCTCTATATCTCAGAGACAACATACAGAAAGAATACCAAAGTGGTGAGCAAAGAATACACAGGTGAAGATGAAGAGCTAGTGCAACCTCCCTGCTCATTGCAGGGGGGATGGACTAGATGACCTTTAAAGGTCCCTTCCAACCCAAACTATTCTATGATTCTCTAAGGACAGACTCATTGGAATCAAATGACAAAGACTGAAATCGATTTAGAGGAGAATATAATCAGAAAGCAGTTCAACAAATTTAGAGCAGAGACAGAGAAGGAAAACAATGAGCAGAAGTGCTAGAAAAGAGACCAAGAACATTTTTTTGGATAGACAAAGTTAAATTGTGTTTGTATGATGAAGGGTTAACCCACTATAGAGATACATAAGAAAGATATGGTCAGAATAATGGCAAGTATAAAAAGGTCACCAGATGGGGATGAAGTTAGAGGAAATGGACTGAAATGGAGAAACAAAACAACCTTCATGCACTGTGAGAGAGGAGGAAGAAAATTTTTGGGGAAGGAGAGAGAAAGCAAACAGGGAAGGCAAAGACGTGGTTTCAATTTTTCTTGGAAAAATATGAACTCCAGTAGGATTTTGAGTAGTGAGCAAGGAGTAATAACATAAAGGTGACCTGTACTGTTGGCATAGGCTCCAAATAAAATGCAGAACAACAAAAAATACATTATGAAAGCCATGTGCTTTCATTTCTGGTAAAATTTGATATTGATCTGTAGGTGAGCATGCTAGCAAGCAGCAAACATGACAGAACTTGCTTGTTTACTCAGGTCTAGAATGAAGGAAAACACTGTGCTTTTGTGGTATATTAGACTTGTAGGAATAGCGGAGTTAGGTCAATGCCAACCTTCCACAATTTTCGTGTTCAATTTTAGATTCAAGCCAGCCTTCCAAACCCAGTTGGAACCCTCAGGTTATATTCTGCATCCTAAGAAATACAAATATTCCCCAGATCTTCTGGAAAACTATAAATTGAAGCCCTTTGAAGCCTATTTAAGACCACTTCAGAGGTTGGTGAAGTGCTGCCGTTGGAGTAGTCACTGAGGACTGTTCATAAAATACCTCTGCTCAAGCCTTAAATATAAACAAGCCTCATGAGATTCAAACCTAAGTATCTCCCACTCTGATTTATATTAAATATTTAAGGGACAAATAAGAAAAAACAGGGAGTCTGATAAGGACAATCTTTATACAGATCCAAACTAATAATCAGAGAGAGTTCTCCAAACCCATTCAGACTACTTCTTGTTAACATGCATTAATAATATTTCTTTAAACAGTTTCTGAATACTTGGCTCTGACCTTAAAAACGCACAATTCAAAGACAGTCAAGTAGTCACAGAGTAGTGGAAAAAGAATAACAACAATAAAACTATACAATTTATACATGTCAGCTTGATTCACAATAAGAACAGCAGATCTTTAAAAGAGACTTAAATGTCAACAGGGTGTTATGAATGAAAGAACAGAATAAACATCCATTATGTTACAGAGTATGTGAAAAACTGCATGGAAAATAGAAATCAGATTTGATTTAAGATTATGAACCCATAAATTCACTTGTACTTCTTACATGTTAAGCCTGTCTCATACAGTACGGATTATTTTTTCTAAAGGGAAAAAAACCCTAACATCCTGTATAATCATTAGAATTTACTGGTTCCTTGTGTTTTCAGAAAATACTCTGTTGACTCCATTCTCATTTATAATTAATTTTAAGCTCCTTTCTGTTTGTTTTAAATGCATCTTAGTAAATAATTTGAGCGATGAAACCTCTTTCTGTATGTACATACATGAATGATATGTAATACACACATCCAGAAAATGCTTATCATGTCTTTTCTCTCAGATATTTAATGTAATTTTAATACAAGATATTCAGTATAAACAAACACTTGAAAATAACATTTAGCAGAATTTCCTTTAAAATTAGACTTGAGGCTGTGAATGAGGCCTGAGCTGCAGAGCTTCTTCATGGCCATAAAAGGAAAGTTTAAGTAAACAACACACTGTTTTTATTTTAAAAAAAAGAGGAAAAAAAAAAAAAAGAAAAATCATCCCATGCCAAGCCCAGTCAAAATGCATTATTAGGGTGTCCAGGAAATTATAGCTTGTGTCCATTAGTCCTTTCAGGGTTAATATTGATGCAGATATTATTTCTATCCGTGGTACCATTTATTTGAAATATTATGACTGGGAGTAGCTGCAGCAGTGAATCAAATCAATTGATAGAGCAGTTAGCCCCGCAGTCAAGGCTGCCTTTACACCGTGCAGCGAGCATGAAATATTATGGAGATTGTTCTTTAAAGTGATCACTTTATCATCATTTGTCTGCAGCCCAGGCTATTCCTTCCTGCCTCGCTTCCCTGTTGGGTTAGAGCTGTCATAACTCAATCAGCCGTATAATGCTGTTCATAGCACCTCCGTAGCAGGTATTGAACCTGTCAAGGACCACTGAGGGAATTATACTTATCCATTTTGACAGCTAGCAACACCACTCTGATATTTATGTCAGTTTATATATGTATGATATGTATTTCTTAAATGTAATTAGAAGCCTGTTTGTGTGTGATATATCTGAATTGCCCAGAGCTGCCCATGATTAAGACATTGATTTCTAACTTGGTGCCTTACTGGAGAAGGGAATATGACAAGCTCCATCACTCAGGGCTTGCAGCTAACCTCTTCTGTCTATATACATCATATGAAATTGTCACTATTGTTTATCTGTCCAGCAAAGTTGACTACAAAGCAACTGTTATTTTAGTTTGCTAAATAAACTGAAAGACTGTAAAACAAACCATCATCCTTGTCCCTTCAGAGCACTTGTGTTTTGCAGCTGTGTTCCTCGGACTAAGGTCACAAAAGCAGACCACACTCTGAAAGCTGAGTGAAGATCACCATCATGTTTGCTATATCACTTGTTCTCATAGGTATCTAGAGCATACTACTTGGATTTCAAACTGACTTTTTGTAGATATCCTACGTGCCAAGCAACAGAAAATATACTGTATTTCAGTTAAAAAGGGAATAAAGACAAATACGAACAAACAAACAAAAAAAAGCCCCCAAACTCCAGCCACCTCTTTATGCTTATTCATTTATTTTGTTATGGTTTCAGAATGAGATTGTTACACAAAATAGTTACTGTATGTATGATCAGCCTCTCGACTTTTTTCCGTCTTAATATCCTGCTGGTTTGAGGAGATTATATTCTCCAAACCATTCTTCCTCTCATTGCAGAATTAATGCTGAAGCAATTTGTTGTTTTGTTGTTTTTTTTTTCTAAAGTTCTTAAAAAAATTTAGGTTAGGATTTCTGGATTGTAATTTAGACAATTCAGTGTCTCTGGCTCACAGGAAATAATCTGTATTGATCTTTATCTCTGAAAATTCACACCTTTACTCTTACAGATTTAAAAAAAAAAAAGTTGTTTTTTTTTTAAATGTACACTCAGGTTTTATCTTCATTTCCCTCAAAAACTGATCTCCTGAAGATATTTGGGGTCAAAAGTTTCAAATTGGGATAGATCTCAAAAAAGCATCTGCATTAGATTATATTTTGAAAAATCCTCTCTATAGGTCTGGTTTTACAATACAGGATTCTAAGGAAATTTCAAAACATTATTTTAGAGGATCAGAACTTTCCATGTCTTCAGATTCAACAACATAGATGGACAGTTTAAGCTGTCACCCATTATCAGTAGAAATACGCATTTGAAGACACCTTGAAGCTTGCTGAGATCAGAGATTAGGGTAAATCATATCATCATATTTCTGTTTTTTTAAACAAATAACAGATGAATCCAAGAAAAACAAGAAGCCTGCAAACACTGCTTACAAATAGATGCTAATTTTTGAAAGTATAAACTACCTTCCGGAAAAACTCCCATTGCAACTTTAACATCACCTTAACTGCGTTTCATTTTGAGATTCAGGTGCTTACATGAAATAGAGAGGGATATCAACAGGGGCACAGAAGTGAGTAGGACCTAGCAGGAGGCAGGCACAATTTCGAGGTGAGGGGAACGAGGAAAGCAGCTTCCAAGAGGCCATGCACTCATCCTCCACTCAGTCTGACACACCTCATGCAGCAGCCTCTTGCACAAGGAGACTGCACGTTAGAAAGCAGATGCGCCTGTATTTCAGCGAAAATCAGGGTTGTTTGCTGAGAGGAGCTATGAGCAACAGAATGGCGAAGCAGCTGGGTACAGTCTGTGTTTGGGAAAGGTGTACAATACAGACAGGCAGGAAGAAAAGACTCGAAACACTGTGATGCTCATGTTAAACTTTGGCATTTAGGTTACTGACTCATCTACTCTATCTGAACACTGCAAGTACCCTAAGAGAAGATTTCAAAAGGGACTTGCCTATACAGCATACAGAGATTGCAGAACTTCCTTCGCAAGCGGAGAGGGAGAGGGCCCATAACTACTAGGGAACAAARGGTATTTCTGCACATCAATTGCAGGGTTACTCTGGCACTGCACGCTTAACAGATGCAGGGTTGTGAAGAATAAAACTTTTGGCAAAATAAGAAATTCTGCATTCTACTAATCCCATGCAAATTAATTTTCCATAATGTCTGGCAACTTTTTTTGCATACAATAGTCTGTCAATAAAACATGAACACCACAGACATCCTAGTAACATATCATCTTAAGTATCCACTAATTAAAATGTAAATATAAACAAACACCTATGGAAATATACTTAAGCTGTTGCCAATACCACTTATGCAATATTCATGATTATTTTTTTAGGCCATTTATAACTGTACTACTCCTCCCCTTTTAGCGTACCCCATTCCTACAGCTCTTTATGAATAAGTGGCTTACTCTAATGGCACTCTTTTTTTGCCACTCTGAGGATATCTTTATTCAAAAAATAAATCAGTGAAATCCTTATATTGAGATGTTGATGACCTAGATGGGTGTTTTAAGACCTGCCCAACTCAGCCCACACTGAAAATGGAAAAGGAACCACATGCAAAATTTTAATCCGCATTCAGATTTTGAACTCCCAAAGCCTGGAGTTCTTTGGCTCAGTTTCCTCACTAACGCACAGAGCACAGGATAATGACTCAGACATTTCTGATTCTGCCACAGATCTGCTGGGTGGACTTGAGCAAGGTTCTGCATCCGGATAGAATAGTAATGATACAAATAATCCTTGTAAAACATTCACAGATCTTCCTGTGAAAAGAACAATAACACTATTATGATCTGGTTTTAGTGTAAACTAGAATATGTCATATAACAAATGATCTTTCATTACTTCCAATTTCCTTATTGAATAAAGTGGCTTATCCAGTTTGTCTCCAACAACCTGGTGTAGGCATACGAGGAAAGACAGAGAGAGAGAGGGCGAGGGGAGAGAGAATGTGGACTGGTACTTTGGGGCAACTGAAGTTGTCGCTGGCTATAAAAGCTCTGGGCCATGCTTACTAGACCTACTTTCAATGAACAGTCACTGCACTCTACCTCCACTGGCACTGTACATTAGAGTCAAAATTTAAAAATAAATTCAGCTGCTGCTCTTGAGAGCTGTCAAAACAAGAGCTACTGACATCCTGATCTTTATCATGAACATGGACCTGCAGTACCTAACCATAAATGACACTAGAAACAAATAACAGTTATATCTGCTAAATTGCTGCAGCTTATCTCTGCCACCTTCTCCTTCCACGTTCTAGGGGATGGAAAGTGTACAGAGTTACGTAAAATCAGTCTGACATGTCTGAATTTATTCTTGCCATGCCATTTGTTTTACACAGCACAAATAACAATCACCCAACAAAAATGGAAAAAATGGAGATATAATTAACCATGACCATCTTCAAAATTTCATCTCACAACCTTCCTGCTCTACTCCATATTGATTCTTAAGTACCTCTCAAATTAAAAGTATTACATTTCACAAGCTCTGATCCTGCAGTGACATGGCATTCAGAAGTGTACAGAGTAACTGTCTAAGACTGGTAACAGACTCGGGGATTGTCTCTCGTGACAATACGATGTGTGGCTTTCATAGCTTAGTCAGAACTCTAACCCTGCAGAAACAACTGCAGAAAGTAGGTGAAACATTAGAGCTATTTCTGTTATTACTAAAAGCATCAGACTCTTGAATGCCAATCTACCATTACAAAAAGGGTTGCTAAGGGAGAGAGAGAGCAAAAGAACAAATTCAGGGTTTTTTGCTGGGGCTCTGGGATTCACTCCTATATTGGTCTGTCTGCCGGTCTGCTGATCTCTGAGCTACTCTGCCTCCCACTGTGTCTGATATCAGGAGTGCCAGAGTGGCTGAGAGATCAATGGAGCAGCTGAGGGAGCCAGCTGGCAGGGGAAAGGAGCAATGGATTGTGAGGGATAAAGAAATAAAGAGGAAAAGAAAAAAAATTTGTTGAATTAAACAGTAATGAGGAAGGGACAGAGGAACTCAGTAGCCCTTTTAGAAAGGCCACGTTAGGTCCTCCACAAAACCCAGGACCCTCTGGAGCATTCTAATCAGTTTAACGATGCAGATCCCCCTTCCACTCCCTGCATGAGCTGAACTGTTTTTCTGTCTCTTTATCAAAGGATGACTTTTCTAACGATGATATTCACAACGCATATATTTCTAGAGCCGAGGCAGCACTGATCTGCTGAGATGATCAAAGTCACAAAATACTGCTCTACTACAGAGCAGTCTGACATGATCCTCAATTTGGGAAAAAGAATCTCTGATGTCTTAAGGAGAGGCAAAATTTGCAGAGAAGAGGAACATATCTTACTAGACCAACTGCTGTATTTGGGGAAAAATGGATAAGCTTTCAGGCATGTAAGAATATCCACATACCTGAAGCAGAAGCAGAAAACTTGAAGATAAATATAGACTGGAAACAATTCCTGTGATTTAACTTAATTATGTTAATCTATTAGGCAATTTGAGAGAAATGGCTTGTTAGAATCTGCAGAGGGGGATGCCAACAAAGAAGAGACAGATAAGGGAATTGGGCTCTGTTGGACAGAGAGGAGAGAGGTGCAATCATAGTTATGGAAGGTTGAGGAATAAGAAAAAGATGGGTTATGCAGAAAATGTTGATGCGTCAGAATATACTGATACACATTTCATATTCCAAATTCCGTATACTGACTATACTCCCATTATGTCTGTTGGGTAGTTGGTATGAGAGATGAACATTCACATGTCCATATTTACACCCTGCAGTCAGCTAGCTTGAAGACAGACAACTTTCAACATGTACATCCCTTGTGGGAAGGGAACACAGACATGGGTATCCAGGCCTGACAAGAATACAGTGGCCCTCCCCTCTGTAACACCTATTGATTCACCAGCCCAAAAGTACAGCTTTGATACCTAATGGCCYTGTAAAACAGTGTGGTTCTGCGGCTGTAACAATGCAGTTGCTAGTCTACTTGGGTATATAACCCACATCCATTAGTCAGGTAGATGATCCTTGCTGCCAAAGAGAGATCATAGGGATCCCTTGAGTTTTCCCTAATGTTGGCGCTCGTAGCAGAGGTGAGTAATACGAGGAACAAAAGCTTCTTGTGCTGGCACATGCATCTGTTCTTGCATTCCCCTTATATTAACAAAAGGAAAGGAAATCACCTGTCCTATCCCAGGCATCTGAGTAGCAGAAAAGTTTTAAAAAATTGGAACCACCAAAATTTCAATGACTCCATTGGTATCACTGCTAGAAATCTGATGACTGACAGCTGGTACCTCTGCAGGCAAGAAAAAGAAGAGCTTCAATGAGAAATACCTTTCTAAAATAAACTGAGACAGGGAAGAGGAGGCAGAGTTTATTACCACTAAAACCTTTGTTGAAAAAGCAAAGTGCAGGTGGGAGGGATAGTATTCATTACTGGAAAAGACAGACTAAAAAGAACACAAACTTTATTTCTGTGATTTAYGATTAATTATTTTGTTTAAGAAAGTCTGATATGCATGGGGACAGCTATGATAAAACTACTAGACAGCATTGTCACCAGGGATTTTATGCAGTTGATCAGTCAACATATTTCCAAACAATCAATCAAAAGCAAACACAGTTTCAAAATACATGCATTAGTAGTACGGATTCCTATAAAGTATAATACTTAGGGAATATGAAGGAACAACAAATGGAAGCAGAATTTAAATGAAAGAGTTGTAGATTTGGTATGAGATGTGAGATGACAGGCATTGCCACCAATATGCATAACATGGTTGAAAAAGCATGGCAGGATGCTTCAGGCTCTCCACTGCTGRATAGAGTAACATGGTAAATATCCTCTATCTAAACATATATAACCCAAAAAGATACACAAACCCCTAATTGCATACAACACGTGAAGGAAACACCTATATTCATCCACACTGTTTCACAGAATACTAAAGGCAAGGAAAACATCCTATAGAGCCTATATGATTGGAGCTGAATATGATCTTTTCTTCCTTATAAATTATAAGCAAAGCTTATCAAAATGGCCACAAAAAAGTCTACATTTAATATATTATCAAGTTGTTCACAAATGCAGTAAATCTGACTTTCTTGTTGCTTGAGTTGCACTAGTGTTCATCTCCATTGCTCTTGCATCTCACGATGTGTTTAATATTCTGGCAAGAATACAATCTCAGTGGTCTCAGGATAGATGTTAGTGGAAATCCACATGGAGAACATGAAAGCATAAGGATGCAGACCTGATGCGAGCAGACAGATGAAGATGAGTCGTTCCCTTTGGTCACAGGTTTGCAACTTTTTATATAGAACCAAAAAGGTATTTCACAGACCATTGTCCTAGACAGCACTTTTCCTGGATTTTCAATGYTTCCTTTCTAGAGGCTCATCAGTGATCTATGGGCCACAATTTGACCTGTTTCATTGACCTRGTTCATCCCTGTGCTTTGAGAGCATTCCTGTATATGTTGTTGGTAGGATGCCACAGAGGGGTAAGACAAAAGCAAATCTTGCCCTGCTCCAGACAAGGAAGTACAGTATCCACTGAATGGCCAAAGGATGGCAAGTCTAAAATGGCTAAAACAGACCTAGCTGAACTGCCCTCTAAGCTTATTGTTTTGGGTAATTCAGGAAATCCTGGCCCCGGGTTAAGGCCAGCAAAGGATAGCTGGAGGACGGTGCCCCTTCCTTCAACAGTATTCCAAGCAACAGGAATTTAAACAACATTGCCATGGTATTGCCACATTAAAAAAAACTTTAAAAAATCCTGATAAAATACTTTTCATGGGCTGAAGTTATCTAGCCTGTGTGTCTTTTGATCTTTACATGAGAATTATAGACACAAACATCCAAATCTCATTGCTCTTCCGACACCTTTTTGGAGGCCTTTATGACACAGAACCCTGGAAGCTTTACTTCAAGGGCTCACAAGCCGTTTGAAAGGATATTGCTACACATGACATCTGGATTCTTATCTGCCTTTTTATCACTGAGCTAATTTACCTAATACTACAGTAAAAGAATTGCTTTGTTGAAGAAAATACCACATGAATATCATCCAGCTTTCTCCACCAGATAACACAGACATTTAGAGAGAAATTTTCTTCTCCGTCTGCCACCAGAATACCTTTAAATAGACATCTGTGCCTCAGCTTCCCTATCTGCAAAGGGTGAAGGCGTATTTGTTTCTCAAATTTTCCATCTGACAGCAGGAAATATGTAGCAGATTCAGCTCAGTTTCATTTTACATTTTTGAGTTCATTTGATCTCAACGCTCAAAAATATGCAAAGCCACATGACATTTAATTTGGAATATGGTGTATAAAAGAAAGACTGCACAATACTCAATAGCAAAGTGATGCCAAGCAATTGTTTGTAATGAAGAAATAATAATGGTACACTACAGCTTTGTTCACTCTGAAAACAACAAAGAATGGCCATCAGCTTGCAAAATGGTGCTACAGGAAAAGTCAGTCTAATTTGCTAGGTCAGAAGAAGTGGGTGATTTTGAAACTCCTGCCTCCCTTGGTACCTAAGGGAAGAGATTAGAATGGGAAAAAACTGCAAAACAATGGCTGAAATACATGAGACCTCAGAACAGCACAAACTTCATTAATGAAAAAATCTGGATCTTCACTGTTCTCTTCTGGGAGAATTAATCAGATGTTGCAGTTTCAGATTTATAGATTGTTGTGAAAATGGGTAATCTGAGGGGAAAGCCTCATAAAAACTTAACAGCAACACAGACATAATCTGTGGGCTCACAGTGGCCATGTCAGGGCTAATTGAAATGTTTAAGAGCAGTACAGCTTCCAGACTCCCTGTGATACATGCTGAAGACACGAATATAGACCATCTCTTTGTCTTGACTGGACATATTTTATCACTCTGTATCATGAGACTGTCACCCCTGACTTCTAATTGCTCAAACCTTTAGACACAGGGCACCTAATAATTGCAGTACCATGGCCAGCCTAATAATAAAGATAATTTACAGTTCAAAAGCAAAGGGTAATTTGTAATATGAATGGCTTTTTGTGTCCCTAAGCTCATTTCAGGACTTGAGGATCCATGCAGCAATAGCTACAGCCTTTCGCCTGAGTGTGTGACTTACTGCGCTGGTTTATTTAGCCATTTTGTTCCAGAGAAACACAGAAGCCAATGGATTTAGGGGAAATCAATGGGGTGTTCAGCACCAAGCAAATTCAAAATTGTATCTTTATGAATTCCTCTTGTACAAGAATATCTCCTTCACAAAAGATTTTATTTTGTATAATATTCATACCTATGTTACTGAAGTGTACAAGACCAAATGGAAGCTTAAAACTCATTCATAATTAGAACAGTATCAAAGTCACAGTGATTGTTGCATTATATTTATGCAGAAAAACAGGAGTTAGTGAAAGTAAAACCAGTAACTTCTTGGAAGGAAAGGATCAAGGATTCTTGTCTTTATCAACACCAGGAAGAAACTGAAATTCCTGAGGAAACATTTTCTCTTGGTAGCTCCACACTCCAAACAACTTCTCCCACATGCAGGTCCTTTCTAAGCAGTCTCCCCATGCTGCTCTGCCCCCTCCAGTGGGCTGTGGGGCAGACCCACCGAGACCCTTGTGTCAGTGTCCTGCTCTTCCTGTGGAAGAATTTTCTCTTCCACAGCACCAGGCTCCTATTATATAAGCACATTTTTTCTTTGCTTTTTTATAGCTCTCTCAGTTTTAGACTCAGAGCCCATGCCACAGCCTTAGACCACTCTTGACTTCGCCTTGCCACCCACATTGCAAGCATTACAAGAACAAAGCCTCTGTTACTGTAAAGCTTTAAGCCATGACAGTTTTAAAGAAAGTCACAGTGCACTCTGTGTAGGAGAAAGATCCCTTTACTCCTCAGTGAGAGCTTGGTTTTGGAAAAGACAAACAGCAATTAGGATGCACATGTTTTCCTCATGGTGGCACAGCTCTGGACCTGATAACCAAAGGCACAGGAGCTTGTCTCACCAAGCATTTTAATCTCTCTTAACTTTTTTGCCATTTGCTTGGCATGTCTGATTGCTCTGAATGTATCAAATACACCCATTCATCTCGCAATAGCAAATGGGTCTTAACAATCTTGTTGACAATCTTACCACCAAGCCCATGTGCAATTTAAACTATTAAAAAAAGAAAAAGAAAAAAAAGGGAGAACACAAGAAAGAAATAAAATGCTAACAGGGACCTTCCAAATGTGGTCACACTGACAGGACGGCACTGGAATCTGGGTTTGTTTTAAGCCTACATTGTTTAAAAGCAGCAGGGGACCAAAATGATGATGGCATCATACTGGCTGAAGGGAGGAACCTGAATTGAACTCTCAAGCCAAATTTTAATCTCAGATTTCAGTTTCTGTATTCTTCATTAAGAAACTCCCATGGACATCTATGGGGCTCCAGCATGAAGATGGCTATGTGAGCATAGCATGAGGATCAAAATCTGCTGTATGGGCACCACACATGGAAACACTATCCACAATTTTTCTCACCAGACGTCAAACATCTTGAGAGCACAAGTAAAGGAAAGCAACATTCATAAAATCAAAACCACAAATAATTAAATATTTAGTTTTCTAATCAAGTCAAGTTGTGTGTAAGCCCTTAAACAGCATTTACAAGCATTTGATTTGTTTTCTCCATTGACTGTATAAGAGTACTCGTGGGCTCACAAATCAGAACTTCTTGTTTGATTTGTTTTAACATGCTTGCCATGTCAGGTGGTTTTTCCTTATTTCTTGCTGTTCCTTTATAATCTTGTAAACCAGGTCAATTTACTGAAATGTCAGCTTTTATAAATATTCCTATCCAGACAAGTCTCTAACTTAACACATGCTATAATTACAGCACAGCCATTTATAGAAAGTAACTAAAAGTGGGATAGCCCTTCTTACTCATATTGAGAAATATCCTACTCCTTGAGTCAACATTTTTATTTCAGTTAATTTACTTTTGGAATTCACTCTGGAAAATGTATTAGCAGTTGCAGAATCTGTCCCAAATCTTACTGCTTTTTCAATTGAGTCTCAATCTTTAAAATGGGCATTAAATATCTCTGGGACTGAACATTTTCTGTTGTGTTATTGAAAGTTCTGCTTTGCCAAAATGAGGGTGGTCAGCTATAAGGTCACAAAGACAGAAGTAAATACAGCCATATTTTTTTAGATGGAAATTGAAAAAAGCAAAGCAAAACAACTAGAAAAAGGCCACATCTTCCTAGGATTAGAGGCAACTTTAAATTAATCTCAGCAGCATTATTTGGTATTTCGCCAAAACGAAAAAATAATCAATATTCTTTTATTTGGCAGGGCTACAGGTTCTTGCAAAAATGACATCTGAAAATAAAACAGCAAGCAAAATGTCAACACAGAAATGCAATCCCTGACAGCATTCAGAAACAAGAAGCAGAAGCAGAAGCAGAAGTAGACATTACTAGGAAAAACAAACAAACAAACAAACAAAACCCCAGATGTATATATTAGCAAGTTTAAGCAACATTTGAGTCCTTTCTACTGTAGCAGCATAACTATTTGATATGTGCAGTTTCAGTGTGGGACAATTTGCGCGGCATAGGAAACTACTGAACTCTGTGCCTATTCTGCAACAGATTTGTTTTAAAGATACCCTGGCTCAGTCGAGATAAAGATCAACTAGCATTTCATTTGAGTGAGTCTGCAATAGAATACACATTGTCCTATTTGACTCTCCTGTACCAGGACCATAGATCGGTTACTATCTCCTCTTCTCACCCTCCCCACCTCTACCTGTAAATATTTGTGTTTGGAAAGACACATTGAAAGTGATCTGCTTACATAGCAATGCACAAAAATCCCAATTACCTATGGACAATAAGGTAGTTTGGGAATACACTAAATTTCCTTTTATTTACACCGTCATTATTGACACTTTGAAACTGAAAAAGGACAAAAATAAATCATCTATAAATATGAAATATCTATGGCAAAGCTTGAGGCAAACAGAAGTTTTCTGTTTAAATTGCCTGAGACATAACTGGATTCCATGTCAAACCAAATCTTTTTTTCTTCTTGCCAGCAGACTCTCACAAATAACTATATATAGAAACTGGTAATTGCCCTATACTTTGGCTTGTAATGGAAATCCAGGTAACGCAAACACTCTCCAATGATTAACATTTATTCCCTCTCTGTTTTGCCAAATGCGAATATAATTTAAATCGAACAGGTTAAATTAAGATTATTCTAAAGAATTTGTGGCAAACACAGAAAAAAAAAAAAGAAAAAAAAAACTAAAACCAACCATCAAAACTCAAAAACCACCACAACAGAAAACTAAACCAACCTAGAAAGAGGAAAAAAAAAGCAGTATGTCCAGAATCCATGTTACTTGTTATGTACAAGATAAATATGAATATTTCAAATAAAGTACTTGAAATTGCTGGCCTAAATATTAGCAATATTTTGTACTGTSCAAAACCAAATGTTTTTTTGTGAAAAGAACATCTTGCTTTTTCCCATTTGGAAAGTGAATGTGGTGGACATTGGAACTAACAGCTACAGAAGTGAAAGGACCCTGTCTCTTAAAGGACAAAGCATATGAATCTTCTACACTACCTTGGAAAATACATTTTATGTAGATAGATAGACAGATAGATATAGACAAGTATATACACAAACATCCATCCATCTGCATCTTCAGTGGAGTTTGAAAAGGGCTTGCTTATACGTCTTTGCACATGCTCTGAGGAAGCACACCAAATGCTTTTGAAAATTTTGACATCTCAGAGGACATAAAGTATTTTGTTAAGAGGCCAGTGGGGCTTAAGAATAAAATGCAAGGGATGCCACAGTTCAGAGAAGACCTAGAGCTTCACACTCTTGCTATAATTATTAGGGTGTACTGCAGAAATTTTACCTGATTACCGATTCGGGTCACAAATGAGTGTAGAATACATTTCCTTTCAAAACCACAATTCTTTTTAAATATCCAGTCAGGTTCTACAGAAACCTACAGGAGAACACATTCCTCCAACCGGAGATGTTCATCACCAAAATCTATGCAGTTTCTTCTAAATAAAAGAGCACTGGTCGAGCACTGGTCTGTCTTTCTAAAGCACAAGTGCATATTTATGGCCCAATCTCGTGACAGCAGTCACAAGTCACAACATGATAAAAAGGACACCGAACAGGAGCACAAAGAAATCTTGCGTGAAAGGGAAAGCCATCAGATATGGAGCCTTCACTTGTTCAACATCAAATATTACATAAAAGAGATAGCATAGGCCACTGTACTGTGGTGCAGAAGCGCAAAATTGAGTGGAAAATTACGAAAGGAATGTCTGAGATACTCCTAATGGCTGCTTTTGCTGAATATTGAACTATTGGAAAGTTATAAATGTATTACTGCAGATCAACTGGTAGGCAGAGTGCAGAATAGATATTCAAAGGTGTCTGACAAATGGTTCTACTGTTTTATCACATCAATTTTATTTTCTTTTATTTTACATATATATTGCAATCAAATCGTGAAATCCGTGACGTGCTTTGGGATTTATTTCAACATGTGGAAACTAAAGTAAAACATGGAAATGTAGCATCCTTATCAAATGACCCTTTTTGGATTATTTTTATATCTATTCCCACATCAGTTTGCTTCTATTCTTTGTCTTATCTTTCTGGCTTCTCAGTTGTAAGAGGATAATTGGTTAATTTCTGAGAGGAGTGAGTGGTTCTTCAAGCACAAGGAACAGCTGGAAAGACAGATGTCATCCACCTCACCATTTTGTTGCTGAAGAAAAATAAAACAAGATGGTGATTTCCACTGAATAGAGATTTTTACGTTAATTCCAGCTGTGACCATGTGATTAGCATCTACTGTGTTTGGCCCTTCAGCAAATCACATCTGGTAAAAATATTTCAGAGGTGTGGGGAGAAAGCGGGCAGTTTGTGTGGCAATTATGTTTTATTTTAGCATGCATAATAGTTTGTTTTTCTGATGGAATTTTTAAAAAAGATTTGTGGGCAGATGTTAGATGGGAAGAACACTGAAAATAAGAATGAGCACGGGGTAGGCACAAATAGGATTGAAATGACAGAGCAATCATGGAAGCCAAATTATAAGGGACTGATTTAAAATTATTATGAGTTTTAACACAGAGTGTTTCTATTAAAATAAAAATATATGTGTGGACAGATTCCCTTGAAAATCTTTATGTTACACTGAGATAAAGCAACAGGAAGTAGACAACAGAAAATTATTTAATATCTAGATAGAAATGCTGTTATAATGTGTCACCTAAATAGTAAATACTACTGGCAAATTAAAAATAGGTAAAAGTTAATAASAATATTGATACACATTAGTGAAAGACATAGGATCTACAGAATGAGGTCAGGTTTTACACTTTACTATCTCAAGCTACCAACATCATATACAATTCAATATTCAGCCTTTTTTACAACCACACGAAACAAATCAACTCCTCCTGACTTGCACCCGCAACTGTGCTAAACTGTCCACACATGTGTCCCCTTGTCAGTACATCTATCAGATACAACTGGTTAGGAGACTGGATCTCTTCTCCTGTACCTGGCAGCTTTGGAGACATAACTGTGCTAGGGAAAAGCTCCTCTGATCTCCGCTATGCTTGCAGGACTGGTGACTACATGAATGCACATTGGTGCTTAACATTAGGCATTTGAGTCTAGCCTCGGATTTATGCTTATCAGAGAACAATTGTTTCGAAGGCCAACTTCCTTCTACTAGGGAATAAGGATTTCCAGAAAGTTTTGTTAGTGGGTGAGAACGTAAAGAACACACCTTCTACTCTTTCTGCAAGCCAGGAGGCATGAAGTTAAAGTGCATGAATCCAGAAAAACTGCGCTATGTTGATAAATACCTTCTTATGACTGTCTGCTCACTGCTGATCAAAGAATTGAGGTGCTCCCACGTGCATGGGATTTGTGCAAGTTCTTTACAAGTTCTCGTTCGCTACCTGAGATATAAAATTCTAATAAAAGATCTTTTAAAGAGCTAAACCTATGACCCAAATCTGGGCTGTGGCTCATTGCTTTAAAAGTGATCAATGCAAAAAAACCATCTGGAGCTGGRGACTCAGACATTCACTGTATTAGAACAAGAAGTTTCAGGCTACTTTGCCACAGTTAATTTTTACATCTGCCTATTATTGCAGAAAAACATACGATTCTCCAGCTGCTGATAGGCTGGTAAAGCTCAGCAAAGTCTAACTGCATTTTAAGCACTGCAATTTAGTGCAATTATTTGAAAATAAACAATCTGCTCTCTCAATTAAACATTATTTAGGTTACATTTTTGATAACATCACACAAACAGGCTTCACGGCTTCTTTTGTGAAAACTGACATTCCGTTGCTGCCGTCTGTGTAACAGCAAACAAATGGATCACACAAAGCTAGCCTTAAGAGGATTATAATCTCTCTCCTATCTAGAAGGTACACAGGAATTACTGTTCGCCTGTACAACAGCATTCAGTGACAGTAGATAGTTATCATTCCTTTCATTCTTTACAGGACCAGAGAGAAGCACAGAAGCGGGATTTAAAACATTAGCAGAAGTTCTATCAGGGAACCTCTTTTGAATTATGTATGATTGTAGACTTTATATTTGATTTTGTTTTGGTAAAATATCAAACAGCATGATGTTGTTAAAGGTGATTTTGAAAATTACAGAACTGTTCCTATTGACAGTCACATCCCACTGTTCTGCCTCCAGAATGTGAATTCTGATTTTCCCATTAGTTGCTGGTCAACAAGAAATGAAAGGCACCTCTGTTTTCTTGGAAAAATAAAAAAACTTAAAAAAAAAAATCACAGATATATGAAATCATTAACTCATCGTTTTTATGTTAACAAAGATATTTATCATTTAAAAATTAAAATTTGCCTTTTTTTTGTTGTTTTTTTTGTAAYTCTTATTTTCAAATGGAAATGTGACATTCATTATTTCAGACTCTGCATAAATTTAAAAAGTTTCAGTTGCACTTTTGGATTTTTTTTTTTAATTTGACCTTCTAAAGCTTTGCATGGCATCTCAATATTGAAGTTCAGGTGAATTTTCAAATATTTAGTCCACCAAAACCAGTAGTGGTCAATCCAGTGTTCCTCTGAACTACTTCACATGGCTCTATTCATGACATACAGTATATCCAGAGCTTCTCTGCTCAGATTATCTACTGTTAGACTATATTTCAGAGATCAATTCCAATTTTGCAAATTACCACTCTTACTTGTCCAAGGTACTGTTTAGGAACCAGGCTATGTATGCCATTTTGTCAGTCTAGATACATTGTTCCTCTCAATGGAAATAGCATCTGCTATTTTAATTCATGTCTTCTAGGGCTTGTGATTGTGTTATATGCAAGTCCAGGAAATATTTCATAAAAGCAGCATCTCTTCCAACTAAAGGGTACAGTGAGGAYAGAAAAATGCTGTAGTAAATGGAATGACCAAGACAACAATTGTGTACTTTTTATATGAAACTTATAGTTAATGGTAGTAGCAATTGCCTCAAAATCTTGTAAAATAGGATTACAGCCAGGAGTCTTATCTGGAGTATGACTTTAATTTGCTATATACAGGAGTACCAGTGGCAAACGATACTTTCAGAATTCAAATAAAAGCTGTGTTCTAAAATGTTAATACATTTCAGAGATGAGGTGGTTTTATCAGAGAGAACTGAGGCAAGCAGAAGTAAAGGGGTTCAGATTGAACCTGCCCTGAAGGGCAAAGAACAAATTCAAATCTTGCATTTTCAGAAAACTAGCATTCAAACATGGACAGGACTGTCAATCTACAAATAATGCTATTAGCATATACGTAAAACAAAAGTTGTATCTGCATGTACATTTAGAGAATCACAGGTAAATTTTGTACTTTTTTAGAACCTACAATTCCAGGGCAGGTCAGCGCACAACAACATCAGAGGTGGAACAGACCAGCCTTGTTTGATGTAATCCACCAAGTTGCTACCAGATACACAAGTATGCTCTAGGCCTGTGTGTCCAGGACCAGCACTCTCTCTCATGGACCACACCACCACCTGGCAATTCTTTGCTGAAGTGCTTTTGTACAGATGTTCCCATGGCTGGAATGCTTGGGTTTTTTCCCCTTTTGTTCTGCCCTCTAGAGCTTTGCATGGCATCTCAATACTGTGTGTCAAATTTTTCTCTCTTGTTTTTTATTCGTTCCAGATTGCACTGAGACATGGGACGGAAATGCAATCAGGAGATTCTGTTCTTCAATTTGAATATGAAAACTTCACATCTTAAGACAGTCTGTGAGAAAGGAATGAAGCACGTGGGCCCCCCTCCACAGTACAAGGTTTAGAATGGAAACTTAAGAAACTCTCCACAGGTATGTAGAATTTTTATGAAATATAGTCAATTATGCCAGATATATACTGCAAAGACAGAATTTAACTACCTCTCCCAAATCCTCAGTCTGACTCTCGGTCCGGTGGTACAATCCTGTTTGCAAAGAATTAGTTCCATTCAGAGAGGGGTGGGCAGCCTAAAAATAAATAGATACGATGTTTTCAGCAAGTGCACCACACATGCTAAAGGAGGATGCTCTGCAGTGCATCCTACTTGCTAGAGCAAAGGCAAGAATCTCTTTGCAAATACTTGCAGATACCTGAAGAATGACATTTTTAAATATAGTTGTGTCTTGAATGAGTCCTAATGACTCATGGAGCAAATGTCTTTAATATTGCTATCAATGCAATCGATATACTATTTAGTATATCAAAGCACATAAGCCCTGTTGGCAAAGCACCAACTTGGCTTCACCTCAGTTAGTAGCATTCTTAGGGCAAACTAAGTAATAATAGGTCTCCCACCTATAAAAGTCAATATAAATTGRTAGAAAAAGATGGCTTTTAATCTGGTTGCTTTGCTTCTTCCTCTGTTGTTTATCATTAATAGCCACCAATGAAGGTGCTACCTGCATCCAAGGGAATGTAATGCCAGAACTTATGCTCTCAGTAAGTAGAATTTAAATATTGGCATCAATGACGTGTCTGTGACAGTTCAGCATTGCTAGTGATGCTCTTACAGCACTTCTATATTCAGCACAACATCCTCACTTCACACAGGCAATACCAATCATTAAAAGCCAATTTTCAGCCTGCCTCTGGTATGCCTTATATGTATTATGCAGAAGAGCGATGCAACTTGTATTTTCAAGCATGGGGAGAGCCAGAGGGAACCTGAGGCCTTGATTCCCCTTAGCAGCAGCCAGCAAAAGCTGGCCTAGGATATTTTGAAGGGTATTAGACTGCTTTAGACATGCACTGACACACAAGAACCTTGGGTGGAATTGTAATTCCACCAATAACCAAATACCAATCTGTATGCTTACAGCAAAATCTTGGTGAAAATAGGACAGGTAAGGTTTCATTCATGCCACCCTCTGTATCAATACCACTTTGCTGAAAACAGGGCAAGAATTAGATGCAAAAAATTGGAACTGTTATCACTAACAGGAAATTGCATTAACATCACAAACATGATCTTTCTGAAGAGATGGCACAGATACAGCCAAGGAATTTACTTGCTACTTATCAAGACAGTGGCAAAAAATCAAAATTATTACGCATCTCTCAATCACTTTACCCCTTTTCCCTCTGTCATTGAGTAGCATATAACTGTTAGGATATTGCTTTACAGTTGAGGAATTTAAACTCAGGAAACTCTCACAAAGTCAGCTCATTTCAATATCTCCAGCAATGCTGATGCAACAAGATCATTGCTAACATGTGTGGGAAAGGGTCACAATCACCCTGTTAGCTAATGCCTCCAGAACCAATTGTAGAAGTAACACTTACAATCCACTCATCCATGCGTATCTGTGCAAAGAGCTACAGAATAGTCTTCCGTGTAAAACTTTGCCATGAAAAATAAATCTTTCTAGACTATGATATGCCAACTTCTATATTGGTTAATTGTTATTACTTTCTAGGGAATTCATCAGGACATCATAGAAATTGAAAGTATGGAAGGAAATTACATAAATAGAAATACCTTCCTGACTTAATGTATTTAAGATTACTGCTAATTAACATATTTCAAAAATTCACAAGACAAATAATTATTTTCCATGAAAAACATGCACGACTGTATTACTGCCTGRGTGAGTAGTTAAAAAAAAATAGCTGACAAGACGAAGAGGCTTACGGAAATCAAACAAGGACGTATTGTAAGTTTTTATTCATTCCAAACAGGATTCTTCTYTTGGGTAGTTCACAGCCAGACTTACATTTTTGTGCTTGGATTTCTCTGTAAACTCACTGTTATCCCAATGTTTAAGCATCTCCTACAAGTCATCCTGATTCATAATACAGAAACGTCCTTCCCTTCCTCACAATTTCATACTTTATTGGATAATTTAGAGGGACCCTGGCATGTTCTCTGGCAGGTGTTAACCTTTGCAACACAAAATCTTCCATGGAGGTGACATCAATCCAGACCCCAGGATAAACCAGATCAACASCACCTGCACAAATTGGCCATCTTGTGGAGATAGCAAAACTGAGGACTAACTCTACCCATATTCTTTTTCTCATTTCTATCAGTAGTTCTTCTATCAGCTATGCTGTGACCAAATGATCTGCAGAACAGCAACATAGCAGAAAAGTTGATCAGGCTCCAGGAAAATTTTAATCCAGGAAAAGTTCAGGTAAAGGGAAGAAAGAATTGCTTTCTCCAGTAAGGAAAATAAAATTAAAGACCAAGCGGATCTTGGTATGTATTTGTTCATATCTGCATTAAAAAAGCTGGCTGTGGTATCTACTGTTCCTCGTTTCTTGATCTGATCATAAGAGCACAAAGATGCTATATTGTTTCCTACACTGTCCACAGTTACCCCATCAGGCCCAACACTCGAGAGAGATCACAAAGTAGTTCATCATCCCTAGCAGGAGAAGTTCCTTACATTATTTCATTACAAGCACAGGAGAAAACATAAGGAAACAATATAATGGAAAATATTAAAAGAAAAAAAAATTTAAAACCCCTAAAAGAAAAAAAAATACATTGAGCACAAAATGACTCCACTAACTGTACTGTGCTTTTGAATCACACCAAACGCTGGCATTGTGCCTCCTTGGGGGCGGCAGTTTGCCAGGATATTGCCATGGGCAGCTAATAATCGCCCACACACAATGGGCAACAGAGATTAAGCCCAAATATTTGAAGGTTTGCTTTAAAAATATTTCTACCACGTTTAAAAAATAAAGCAGCATTTTATTCTTTCATATTGAAACCATTAAGCCAATTTCTTCAACATTAAAACATTCCTTATTTCCATAAGCCGCCGCTATAACTGTTTCCCTTCCCGGGTGTCCTGCCATAGTGCGTGTGCACACTTGTGCAAGGCTACTAAGTCTAGGGAATTCCCCTAAGTCACTCAAGTCCTTTGCCAGGTGTTTGTAAGGATTAACCTTGCAAGGACTTAAACAGATTGGGGGTTTCTACAAATTGCTTTCAAATCCTGTTCTTAGACTGGATGATAACTGATATTACTGGATAGAGTTAAAGAAAAGCCGCTCTCACGTATTCATTTTTGAGTATTTCAGCAGTGTCGTTTCCTGTTTCATGCTGGAGCTAAGGGGTTAAGAGATGTGACCGTTTTTATGATGTAATGATACAAAAAGACTTCTTTTCTTAAGGAAAGCAGGCAGAGGTTATATTTTCCTAACATTACCATGAATGATTTGGTTGTAGTGAAAGGCTTGATTTGTTCTTTGCTATCAGTAATTGATAAGGTCATGGAAAATGTGATACAAGACAGAGATTTGGGAAATTTTGTTTTAATACTGTGGCTGAAAAGTCTTCTGTCTAACAGTACACGTTCCCTCTGGATTAAGTAACCTTTGCAAGTTTTCCACAAACTGATTCTGCTGAATAGAAATTGATTAATGAGCTCAGACACTGAAATTGTCACTAGAAAATAGCCATTGAGATTCTAGTCAGCAATCACTAGCCCCAGGGTCAAGGAAGACCATGGACCGACTTAGCTGAAAGGAGAGCAGCCTTCATTTGTCTTCTCACTAACTTCATTTTAACTGTGCCTGGTGGCGTTGGGTGCAGCCAGGAGTCTGCCACCACTTTTTTGATAAACCCATGTACCGAGGGGTTCTTAGCTAAGCTATAAAAATTCCTTCAAGGCTATAATTTCATTGGCCTGACTCTCCAATGCCTCAAGACTTGTAAAGTTATTTACACCTGTGCAAAATTAGAGAAAAGTTGGAATCAAACACAGTCTATCATTCCAGGCATTAGGGGCATCATCCATAATGTTACCTCTAAAGATTACTACTACCACTGTTGCCAGTTTCTTTTGAAAATACATGCTGTAGTAGCATCAAGCTTACTTAAGAGGGTTCACTTCACTTTCACTTTGTTTCATACCACTGACAGCTAATATAATTAGTCATGTTTAAGCCCTTCATAAATATAAGACTCCAAAGAGCTTTCTGTGGACAATGTTCAACTCTGCCCCCTCCCCCACCCTTCAGAAGTTTGCATCTGCTAGCCTGAGAGAGTGACTTTGCAGTCAAATCAATCCTCCAGCCTGTTTTGAGCATGTGTCATGTTCAACAGATATGAAAGGACATAAAGAAGGGGGAATCAATTCTCTTGCTGGTATGATGCCCGTAATTTGGTGCTGTGGAATAAAAAGGATGTGAGAAAAATAGGAACAGGAAAGGAGAAAAAAAAAACTGTAGAGAGGGCAGACTGTCAGCATATGTAGGTATCACACAGAAAGGCTGGAGAGATGATAGTCTTGAAAACTGAAGTCTTCTCTTTGCCCAGACACGGTCAAAAATTTTAGTTATTGTGAAGGGGGAGGAGATAATTATTAAGAGTTTTCTCCATGACAGAATGTAGCAAGGGTACTTTCCTACTAGATGATTATTCTACTGCTAGGAAGACCTGTAGTCACCCATGAGATAGCAGCAGCCATCCTACCTCAGTTGAAAACAYTATTTTTACCAGGGGAGTTTGAATTGCCAATCCTTGAACTCTGACATTCTCACTTGAACAGGACATTGAAGAGGAATTTGAAATTCCAACCTGAAACCCTTTACTTTATCCTATTTACCATGGATTTGCTTATTGACTTAAAAAAAAAAAATAAAAAATCAGAGACTAAAACACTTATATTCTATTTCTAAGCTGATCTTGCCAATTATTTTCCTGAACCAAAATGTATTCTCATTTTTGGTTAATATTAGCAATTTATAGATTTTGGGGAGATTCTTGGTTAGCAATCGTCATGTCATTTCTTTTGTTCATACAATTATTTTGCATCTGAAAGTCATCATTACTTTGCTTTTAATTTTTATACCTGGAATAAATTAGTGGATGCATGTTTTTTATATATCAAACAATTAACTACGGACAAAATTATCATCTGCACAACACAGAAAACTTACGTTCCTTTAAGTTCCATTATWGTCACACTCATTTTAAATTCAGTTTAATTTAAAGATATTGTTTGTTCATTGACTTAAAAATATGTCAATGGCAGTTCTAGTAGTAACTACAGATATTGGAAATTATGTAAAAGTTGTATCACATTATCATCATATTTTATAATACATGCTGGATTTCTAGAAAGACAGAAATTTGTGAATTATTAATGAAACAGTTCATGTTTTACCAACTAATTTTAAATTTTGTTTTTCTGGTAGTTATTCCATCAGTAAGGAGAGATGTTTTATCGCTGGGGTTAGTCATCTTCCTTTTTTTTCTCCTGCGAGATCTTAACACATTGATTCAGTTCCAATTCTTCTTCTGTCCTTTAAAAACAATACAATTTTTTATTATTCAACAGCTCTACAGTTTTAAACATCAAAAAGATCAGTCCTGTCATCTTTTTATTCAGACTTTCTATTCTCATTCTCCACTTCCTTGATGATTTCCTTCTTCCCATTATGTGCTTCTTGGGCAGATGCAGTCTCCAGAGTCTTCTTTAGGCAGAAGTAATGCAACTTGAAAGTTATTTTATGATGTGAACATTGTTCAATCCCTGAGGTATATTTCATTCATTGAGCTAGGGGGATGATGGTCCTATATTTTAAAGTTAGAAGGCTCCCAGCATTCACATATCTCTGATGTAAACTGCAGCAAGATACTTAACCTCACCAGGTTTCTCTTTCCCACTTGCAAGATGGGTATCGGGAATTTCTTAGGGATATTGTGATGAAGAATTATTGCTTGTGCATGGAGTATGGTGCAGAAATCCTGTACACTAAGACTGGTGACATTAGTCCCAGTTCTGAAATCCCTACACCCATGGGCAGCACCATACCCGAGATACTAATTTCTATATTTCTATACAAATGCCTATATTTCTAAATCTGTTCTGCATTTCTGAAAACACTGTCCTTACTGTTCCACAACCACTTCATTTGCAGTTCTGATTTGAACTGCACTGCAAATCAGATTGACTTTAAAAAATAGCAATAAGTCACACCAAAAATCTCATGTGAAATGAATTCTATTCAACACATGCTAGCATATTTTTGTGGCTTTTTCTAGCTAGCCACAAAAATAAAAACAGCCAATTAACTAAAATTATTTTTTACATAAAAAGCACTTCAGACATTGCTAAATGCTAAGTATTAATGAAGTATATGCACAAATTCAAAATTTATTCCAATGCATACCCCAAATTTTTTTCTCCGATGCTCTCATTGCAACAATAATTGAGATATAATAAATTTTAACAGTATCTTGCATCTAAGAGAAGCAGCACCGACAGACACACAGGTTTTGCTGCCTAGAAATAGAGTATTTCTAGTTATAACGATAGCCAGACAAAAAGCATGCAGGCCTGAGTAGCTTCTTTGCTATTATTTTCATTAGATGTCATAAGGTCCCTGGGTACTTGTACAATCAGTAACACTTCACAGAGCCTTCACTTCTAACAAATAATTAGCTAAAATTGAACCAGAGATTTCTTACATGCATGTCATAGATTTGATATGAATAATGAGGGAAAAGGTTAACAGCGGGTCATAGACAGTTCCCTATCTTCCAGCTTATTTATTCAGTGAAATGAGAAATTGATCACATTATTTCGTATAGAAGAACCTGATTCATTACAATCAGCTCTGAATTGGCAGTTTTTGCTTTAGGCAATTTCAGAACATTACTTATGCTTAAACAGTTACTGGTAAGGTCATTTTACAACTTGTAATCACCTCTCTGACCCCTTCATGACCATAGTCTCAAAAGCTGAAGCATATGTGAAAAYTGATAAAAGCATACATATGAACAGAAAACTAATAGTTAAACAAGAGGAGCTGAACAAACAAAACCACACAATTGAAGTATGGATGACCACATTGAAGTGTACTAGAAAATATCAGGAAATATTATCTCTTGCACATCAAAAATGCACATCAAATAATCCCTAATTTGGCAAGATATCTATTGGAAGGAGCATTAATCTGATATTGCATGCAGCATTAACCAGGGGGGCAAGAAAAAGGAAAGACAATGGAGACAACTACAGGTAAGGATCTGGAGTTGGAGGTGATACTATGGGGGCTGGAGGGGCAGAAAAGGCTAGTTAGTTCTTTCCCCTAAGAGTAGCAATGGTCACTACTCCCTCTTCTACTGATGCAAACTCCCTTAGCACCATGAACCAAGCTCTTTTTATTCTACAGAAGGTTTGTAACAACTTTCCAGAACTGCTCACATCACAGGACAAGCTATCTGCCCTCTCAGGTGCTCCATGTCTTGAAGAACACTTTTACCAACAATTCCTCTTGCTACACCAGTATCGCTCCAACCACGTTGTCTTTTCTGGACAGAATGAGGAACTGCAATCCCTGCAGGGCCAGAATCAAATCCTTCCCAATTACAGAGACACACTGGGTGAAGCTAGGTTGAAACCTGCAGTGTTTGAGAACTAGTGTCATACAGACCTTGCAGAGTGCAGCTGCCGCTGGGCTCTGGATTAGATGGCAGATATTCACTGAAAGTACAAGCTCTTCTTTAAAGAAGAGAAATTATTTCATGTAATTATTTTTGCAAAACTGAGCCCATAATTCAAGTTATGCACCCCATTGTGTGTTATAAGGAAAATAGTAGGAAAATTGTAATAAGTGTTTGAGAACAGGGAGAAAAAGCAGCAGTACAGAACTTCGGCTGATTTATGACAAAAGGGTGTAAATTACTATAGAATTAATTGCTTAGCATATGAAATTCATTAAAACAACTATCAAAGAGCAACAAGTACAAAACAAAGAAACATTACGTATATATTTCAGTTGGAATCACTTCTCAACTATACCTGTTAGCTGCAGTGTCAAAAAAGGCGTTATCGCCACCTCAAAGCATAAGAAAGTGGTGCTTGAAAAATAATTCTGGTTGATAACCGAAGTAGGATATGTTCAAGGATAAACTACAATACAAAATATAATCTACAGATCACTTTTTTTTAAGCACCTGGGTTCCATACACTTGGGAGGCTAATGTTCAGATCTACAAAAGGATTTAAGCATCTAAAATGAGATTAAGAGGACTTCTTTAGGCTTCTACACCCACAAGACCAATCCTTCAAACTCCTTCCTGACCCCACAGATGCTAGAAGTCTGTAATTGCTTACAAGTCAATTAATAAAGTTTACTAAGTGCTTAATAGTCTGTTTTGCACTTGCTGAAAACAGCCTTCTCTCCAGCAGAAGGAAGCAGTTTGAGATTATCTAGCAGCTAAAACTGACATGATCAACAAGAAGGCAGTTGTCTTCTTATGTACCCTAAGAACCAATGCTTCCAAAGCACATCAGTCTGGCAGGTGTTATCAGAACTCATCCAATGTATATCTACAGGAGAAAGGTATGATCAGAGAGGGAGACATCTCAATTTTTATTCAATAGGTTAATGAACACATGCTCAAAACCTTCCTTAACCTGAGAGAATCCCACAGTTTCTGTCTTCCAAGAGAGTTCACTAATCACGTATCCACAGGCTGTGAAGACTTAAGAGGGTACACTGAGCCAGTGGAGAGGATGAATCCATGATTCACAGGAATAGAGAAAGGATAAAATGACAAACAGCATTCTCCAGCCCAGTGATTCATCTGGAAGAGAAGAGTTATGGGTTCAGGTGTTCATGCTACTTGTTTGGGATTCAGTGTCTCAGTTTGGTCACGGCTGTAAAGAGTTTTAAGGCATTTTATTCCCTCTGTTTAATTCAGGGTTGTTGATTTCGCTTATGGAACAGGGTACCTAAATTTGAAGCATAGTGGTATCCAGCAATTCCTCTGGAGATTTTGTCCTAGATTCCTTAAGCTCAATGAATAATAAATAAATATATTTAAAAGTGTATCTCCATGTCTTTTTCCTCAATGTGTGGTTCACTGAAGCTCACTTAAATTGGACACAAATGCGTAAGAACAAATTTTATAAGTTTTGTCAGCACCTTCTCTGAAGGTGGTCTAAATGGTCTTATAACAGTTTCCACCTTCCTTTAATTTATGTCACACCTGATTTGCTGATGCTTCCAACAGTTTAAGTGAAAGGAAAAGCACACCTAAAAATGAACAACATGTAACATGTACTCAACTGCAGTTTTGGTATCTGCTTTAAATAAAGGTATTGCTTAGCCATGAAAAAGCTATTGGCAACAAAGTTGTAGAAATGTAGGTTAATTCCAAAACTGCCCTAAAAATTGCAGTTAACAGTGGTTTAAAACATGCCTAGAACAATCATGTAAGTCAATCACTGGTAGCTGTACAGCTGAATGTTATAGTATGCCCACTAGAAACTGGACTGACACCTGCAGCTTCCTTATCTTCAGGATGCTTATTTTACTGAAATTTGTTCAACATTCATAAGGAATGAGAATTATGTGGATGAAAAGGAAATAGGAAATATCCAATTTAAAAAAAAATAGCTAAGAATCTCACGGAAATATGTGTTATTTCACTAGTAAACACTACTTCAAACATTTTTGTGAATATGAGTGTATTTTATCTAACTTTCATGGCACGTGGTTAGCCCTTCTGGTCAATTTATCTGAAGTATGTGAGTAAAATGTTAACAGCAGCAAAACCAAGTATCAGCTACATATTTCATACACTCCTTTTCAACACATCTAACGCTTTCTCTTTTTCTCACAGCTATTCCATTTTGTACAAAGTAGAAGATTAGCAAAGGAAGAACTTTCCACTTCTTTCCAGTCTATAAAATTGTCACCCTTATACAATCTCATTTAAGACAAAGATTTTTACATAGTTTCTTCCCCTCATTTAGGTCTTGTCATATCACTAGGTTGCTGCTTATGTTCCTTCGCACACCACTCACGTAAATTTGAACCTTCTTTTGTATGAGCGTGCAGCAGCTTTGGCTCTGGCCAAAGCTTTTCTTGCAACAGGCTTTTCATCTCTTCACAGGCAGGATCGGGTAGTCCAGCTGCCATAACACGAGAGCAAAACAGGTCTCTCTTATCCCCACCCCTTTTCCAGAGCTTCGATTTTGTCAGCACGCTGGATTTACAATTTCTATCTGCTAGGACATAAAATATTTGAAACAACCAGGCATTTTGCAACAATTCTAAAAGCCAGTCAGTTTTTTACTCTGACCAGCGCAAAAAATATGTCGATCTAAACAAAATAGCACATACATACACAGCCCCTTCCCAGCTTCAGAATCTCACAAGGTGCTCTTGCTTCTGTACCATCAGCTGCAACAGAAGGCTAACGAAGAGCGAAGATGTTCCTGCTGGAAAAATGTGCTCAGTTTCTTTCATAACACTACAGCTTTGTAAGTCCTTTCATTCCTGCTCCTACTTAGACTCAATAGTTTTGAGGATTTGGCAAAGCATTAAGACCTGAGCTCTTTTTTATCCTATCGGAAATTTTCTGGTTGGTAAAGTCACGTTTCCAATTGTGAAGTCAAAGAAAACTTTTTTTATTTTTAAATGGGATGTGACCATCTCATTGTTCTGAGATGCTCCTACATGAACAAGAGCTATCAAAACTCAGCAACAGTATTTTGTGCTTGGCATAGGAACAGCCCTGAAAAACGTCATGGACATATACMGCACATTCACCATTGTGACAATCTCTTAATCTTTGTGAATGATGGGATCTCAACCAGAATTCAGAAACTGTATGTAGACTGAATCTCCAGATTATCAGTAATACACATAAGTAGTAGCTAATTTTATCTTGCAAAAGTCCTTATCTGATACAAATTACAGTATGTTGCCTCACAGCTCTATTACAGTATTCAGAATTATTTTATTTCAGATCTTTCATTACTACAGATTATACGACACTCAGGAGGCCTTTTTCACGAAAAATTCCTGCCACAGGTAGCTTATTATCCTTGCCCTTATATCTGTAAATTGCAGTAGTGGATAGAAATATTTCACCTGCGTGTACTTTTTCTTGCAAGACCAAAGTTCAGTCCTGCAAAAGCTTAAATAATTAATAACTTTGGAAATGTTATTAATTCAAATGTTAAAAGCCGAGCAACATCTAAGGAGACAACATAAACGCCATGAATTAGCCTCATGAAAAAGAAAAGCATTTTTCCCCTTTGGAACCATCATGTCTAATCAATAGCTGTCTTGGCCCCAAAAGTGAATAAACAATTTAATTATAACAAAATATGAATGTCAACAAGTCAACAGCTAAAGTATAATTTCTCTGTTTAAAGACAGAACTAGAAGCTGTTTACATTTTCAACCAAATATGTCTTTGCAAAAGTTGCAGAATTTTGTGAAGTCAAGAGTTACACATTTTATTTATTGCTTCCAGGATGGACTCTCTCATCAGGGAGATAAAATTATGAAAAAGTGAGCATTCTACCTAATACTTAAATCTAAAATTAAGTGATGTTATATAAACCTATTTTGTGAAAGTATTTTAAAGGGTTTCTGCTCGAATGCAGAATGAAAACACATTTTCGAGCTTTGAAGATTGCACAAAACATAATCGTGATTTTTTCAGGCTAACTGTAGACAGACCTATCCCATGATAAATTGTACATCCAGCTACAAATATCAGAGGCCTAAAAAAACAGTTAACATCCTATTTCTGCAGCAACCATATTATATCCTTTCTTCAGATGTTCCTAAATCCTTATAATAAATTGAAGATATTTCATCTTAGACACTAGCAGATTCCATAATGAGTTAAGCCTCTTTACAGTTTATTTTAATAAAGCACAGCTTTCTAAATATACAGAGGCTATAAAAAATGCAGGTTGCAGCAATAATATGTTTAGTAGCCGTGCTTGATAAAGTGGAAATGTTTGCATGTTTCAAATTACGAGCAATTTAAAGTAGGAAGTAAGCAAACTAGCTCTTGTGTTATGAAGCTTGACATTGTTAAGCCTTAAGAGAACACATACTTCAAAGTCATACAGACTGAAATATGCCCTGTAAGCTTGGCAAGAGGAGCAATGCCATAATGATGTACTGCACAAAAATCACCACAAACTTCCATTTCAGTGCAAAGTCGCCTAGCTGTAAATTCTAAAAATTTACTGCTGGTCCTATTTCAAAAATTAATTCATTATTCATTTTCTTATKAAAAGATCAGTACATATGAAAAACACAAGAAAGCTTTCTTTTGGTATCAACTAAGAAAAGTAATCATTGTAAATTATAAATAGTAAAAAATGTACCAGTATTTTAAATGAACTCACAGTGTCAGAAATATTACTTCATAACAAATCTTTCAAAAATATTAAGGTAAATTACTATCCTTTTCCTTTTTACTGTTCTGCACCAACATAAGTGTGGAGACTTTTTTCTCCTCCATGAATTTGGTATTAACTCTGCAAACATTTACACCTGTGTATATTCTGACCATAAATAGCAGAATTAAAGTAAATTATACTACTTACAAACCTAAATGTAATCATTCCTAATTCTTCACATAATTGTAGTTAGAATTCAATTCATTAAATTATTGTATACACGAAATACAACAAAATGTTAAGAATCAACTAGAAACACAACAGAAATTAAAAAAAACTCTACCTACGCAGCCTCTGATTTGTCCGTCAAATCAGCCTGGAATATCATGAGTTTTCAAATCTATAGCTACTTTATTTCAGAACATAACTGATGTAGTCACATGGACTTGCAAAGAATTAGTCTCAAAGAAGGCTGCAGTATGAAATATGTGCACAAGTCCACAACTAGAGTTGTTACATGCATAAATGTTTAGAAAATGTCATCCATCATTTCAGCTAATAAACTGAAAGCAAATAAGATATCTACAGGCAAATCAAAAGTGTAAATGCGTATCTAAAGTTTTTCTGAGACCAGGTCACTCTCACTGAGAATCATTGCCTATTTTGTGCCCGTTACAATTTAACAGTAGCTCTCATTTTTGTATAATGGTTCTAAAAATCTTCACTTTAAAAGTAATTTCAATTTGTAGATATAAATATTGTGATGCCATATATGCAAAACTCTTCACCTTATTACAAATTCACCCCATTTCTTGAATTTCAGTCTGCTCATTTTTGACTGTGAGCTGCATTTCATGAACCTTCTTATTTTTCCTTTGTTCCTTTAGTACTCACTCAGATGAAACTCACTGGCTGATGTTAGACATCTTTATCACACAGCACACTGAATATTATGCGTAAAATAATATTTTTGGGGGCCTTATAAAAATAAAGATTCTTGACAAAGTGTCACCACAGAATTGAGAGTTACTATTTCTATCCAGTCTGTTGGCACTAAACTACAGTTAAAAAAAAAAGGGCAGAGGGAGGAGTTCACATAACAGCTCTTCAAGTATTTCAGAAAAGAGTATCTCCGCCAAAGCCCTTTTATTCTTAGTATACCTCTGTATGCCTCTGAGCACAAAGGTACTCCCTTTGGGAATATTTTTAGTAAACAGCAAGAGTTGAAAGATCTTACATTGTGCGTATCTATTTCTGAGAGATCATTAAGCAATATACAAGGATGACACTACAAGCTAACTGAATGAGATATTCCAAACTGACTAATTTAACGGCAAAGCCTAAATCATGGCGGTGCTTTTGAAAACCCCTGTCTGTATGCCTGAACACAAGAAATGCCAGAACATTTTAAAGGCCCTGACATGTACTCAGCATTGCTTATGTAATCCAATTTGAGATGCTACTTGAAAGACTGCTAGCGCAGTCTTATGGTAAGTAAGAGAAATTAATGCACATTAAAAATATCTGAAGTTTTTATATCATGTTCTGACACTCTCAGGTCCTTTGATAAGGGACTAAAGCTGTTGAATACAGAGAATCACAGAGATGCCCTTCCCTGCTTCCACGATGTTTGCTTAGCAGCTATGTAGGCACCGCAGTGCCGAACATCAAGTGAGCTAACCTGCTCTGCCAGGAAGGTCAGACTAGCTTCTTCACTGCTCTGTGCTGTTACAGAAGACAACTGTTATGTGACTCCAAAAATTCTATACTACATCCTGATTCATAATGTAGGCTTTCTCACTGATGTTTAGAAGTTTATGGCAGCCTTCACAAATGAAGTTTTATTAGCTGAGTTTAAAACATGAAGAAACAAAGACTTGCCAAGTGAGTTCAAACAAAGCTGGTGGTGGAAGTAGACATGTAGCACGGGATTCTGAGTTCCCACACATTTGCTTATATGCTAGGAGACTGAACCTTCCCCTTCAATCAATTAGAAAGTGATAGCAGCAGCAAATCACTCTTTTGTTTAACCAAAGCTACAGGAGTCCTTTTTTGTGCAAAATTAGATCTCTCTGGACATTATCTCTTCAAGCATACATGATGTATGCAGTTTGCCTTTTTTCTAAAAAGCAAGAAACATTAGTCAACTCAGCAGAAAGAGTGGTTGTGGATTTCTGTGGGGTCATATCATCACAAAAGGAATTGACTAGTTTGATCCAGACCATATGCAGGTGATATGTCCATCCTGCTGATTCTGATTCAATAAGCAGCTTCAATTGGCTATAAAATAAAAACCTGCATCTTTAATGGGTCTGGTTTTTTTGTTTGGTTTATTTTTTGGTTGTTGTTTTTTGTTGGGTTTTTGTTTTTTGTGGKTTTTTTTTGTTTTGGTTGGGTTTTTTTGTTTTTTGGTAAGTCATGCGCATTGAGAATCAGAATGCTTTGTCAGATAATGCTTTCAGTTGATGCTTTTGGAGACTTGAATGCATGTAGCTCCTGACAATGATTATATGCACGTGTTCCATATAATTCCAAAAGCACACCCATTATGAAAGATTAGTACAGTTGTGCTTATGATGTATTTAGGTCGTCTGTTACTGAATATTTCTACTGTCAGTACAACAAAAGTGTGATGATCACAGTTAAAGCTTAACAAAGGAAATGCTGTCAGGCAATTAGTAAGCTGAAGTCAGCAGTACTAAAGTGAAATATATCATGTTTGGAATAGCACAGTGGTTTGCTTGTGATAAATGTTGAAACAGGTCCTCATACACAGAACATATCCTAGCCTTGGAAAAAAAGTTTAGCATCTGAAAAAAAAAAAAAAAAGCAACACAGCTTTAATACGTTATTAGAGTCATAGAATAGTTTGGGGTGGAAGGGACTTTTAAAGGTCATCTAGTCCAACCCCCCTGCCATGGGCAGGGACATCTTCCACTAGGATCAGGGTGCTCAGAGCCCCGTCCAACCTGACCTTGAATGTTTCCAGGGATGGGGCATCTACCACCTCCCTGGGCAACCTGTGCCAGTGTTTCACTACCCTCATCATAAAAAATTTCTTCCTTCTATCTAGTCTAAATCTACCCTCTTTTAGTTTAAAACCATTCCCCCTTGTCCTGTCACAACAGGCCCTGCTAAAAAGTCTGTCCCCATCTTTCTTATAAGCCCCCTTTAAGTACTGAAAGGCTGCAATAAGATCTCCCCGAAGCCTTCTCTTCTCCGGGCTGAATAACCCCAACTCCCTCAGCCTTTCTTCATAGGAGAGGTGTTCCATCCCCCTGATCATTTTTGTGGCCCTCCTCTGGACCTCCTCCAACAGGTCCATGTCTTCCCTGTGCTGAGGGCTCCAGAACTGGACGCAGYACTGCAGGGGGGGGTCTCACCAGAGCAGAGCAGAGGGGCAGAATCACCTTCCTCGACCTGCTGGCCACGCTGCTTTTGATATAGCCCAGGATATATTTAGATTTCTTATTTTTCTTTACAAAACAGTCTCAGCCACTGGGCATCCAGGAAGGTGAATTATTCATTATAGCACATTTGCCTTTTTATGAAAATGCTAACAACAGCACACCTTAGGAGAAGACTGCACTACAAACATGTATCTGCTTAAGGAATAGGAGAGTCTATCAGATGAATCGCCTCAAAAACTGCAGAGATTTTGGAAAAAAAATAAAGTGAATCTTATTCTTGAAAGACTATTACATCAAAAAAGAAATAATTTGGCAAAGCCTGGTAATACTAGGCTCTCCATTCCATTGGAGGAAATAGGAAGGTAGAAATACAGTAAAATTCAAAACCAGCAAGAGATCTTTCCAAAGTCTCTAAGCCTTCCCAGTCGATAATTAAGCAATTACATAAGCTATAAACAGTATGCTTTTAGAAAGGAATGACAGCTAAATTCAGGTATGGCCCGATCAAGCATGTTTTCATCAAGAGTTAGTCAATACTGGCTGACTTACAGTAGGTCTCAGTTTGTTCTAAAACATTTTACTGGCCCCGTTTCTTAACTGTCAGACTTCAATCTTCCTTAGCCTAGTTTTCACAGCTATGAAAATAAATCCTGCTATATCATGCTATTGGAATATAGGCCAGATCATCCCTGACCAGAAATGAAGTATTTATAAAACCAGTGAGATACAGTTCAGAAACAGGATGCACAAAATGAGAGAAGCTAAAGCAAAAATAAGGCAGGCCTGGAACAGAGGGGAAATTAAAAAAAAAAATAAATCCCTATTGTACTCTAGAACTACCTAAATTAACAAAAATATTCTCAATATCAAAAGCAACATGATCTGAAAGATTCCTGGGCAATATACAAAACAAACTTGTGATCCGAAATAGCTATATCAAACCACACAGACTTCACCATCTAAGCTGCAAAAGAATTAGGTCTATGGTATTAACAAGTGAGACACCAGTAACCGTGAGGGGTGTAAGGGAGAAAGAATTGGTTTTGCTCAGTGTTGTAACTGCCATGGCAGCAACAAAATATATTTGAGTTAGTTTTACTTTGGATATTGATACCAAGGAAAACATACTAGCACTGACTTAAGGACAGTTGCATGAGGTCACTGGAGCTCTGTAGCCATCCTTGACAGCCCATGCTACTAGTGCTACATCTTTCCTGCTAGCAGTAATCAAGCTACTTAAAGTCCAGATAGCCAGGTATGCTGCACTAACACCTGTGGTTTCTAGGTAARCATCTTTGTAGTAACATATGTAGCAATTATTTTTTTCTCAATGTCTGGAACGGGAAAGAACGGAAGTATCAAACGAAATGACCAAGCTTACTGGAACTGCAAAAGCTAAGTACTGAAACATGAAAATAGAACATATTTGAAAATTTTAAGACAGGCTGTAGAAGTTCACCTGATTTAAAACTGGCTGACTGACCTTAAAAACAAACAAAAAAACCACATTTGGATGAAGTAGGAAGAAAGGATCCAGGGAGGGGCTGTAGACACCCATTTAAAGCTTGATCTCAATAAAAATCTTAAAGATAGCATTACAAGGCCCTGTTGCCAGAAGCTTCAGCCCAACAGAGAATACAGGAAAAAATCACAGACACAGCCCAGACAAAAAGTAACAGGTCAACAGCAGCACCCACAGACATGTGCAACCAGCACCCAGCGAGCTGTTCAGACACCAACTGTTACTGACAAGCTTATGGGCAGAAAAACAGAAAAAAGGGCCTCGAGGGGAGGCAAAATGAGTTTGTCATTGACCTAAGCCTGATTGCCCTCAGGGTCTCGGTTCTAAACTGCTACATCTGTTCTTTTATGCTGAGGCCTTTTAAGGTAGATGCTGTGTATTATACTATTTTCAACACYTATTTCTAGCATATTTGTTTGAGGAACATATTAAGGGTGTAAGAACATACAATGTCCATACTGACTTAGACTAAAGGATTATGTAGTCCAGTGACTGACTCCAGCTGTGCTAAAAAACACAAAGAATGAAGCAAATGCACACAAATACACCACACAAGGACCTTGATAATCTAGTACCTCCAAGTTGCTGATATATTTACTTGCTGACACTGTAGATCCTCCAGTAGGATCTATTACAGTAACTTTTGAGCTAGAAGAGGTATCTAAGAAAACAAGGGAAGGATTAAATTAATGTGTAATAGTCCTGAATACATAGAAACTGGCACTGTTTGTGGAAAAATACTATTACATGGATAGTCAGAAAATAGGAGAGACAAAGAATTGGTAATCTAAAGAAGTAACCTAATGAGTTTTTCCAGCATATGGGGAGCTTAAATTCTACTGCAATTTGAAGTACTGAATAGACAACATGCGGCACTGCGAATGGAGGTCTCCCTTTACTGCTAAGACTACGCCTTGAACTGCCCAGAACTAAATTCTGAGTCTGTTAACTCCTGAAAGCTGGAATACTAGTGTATAATACAAAATGAAAGGAATTCAGCAAAGAAAGATTTTGGCAGGATTGCTAAAAGCATCAATACCAAATGCTTGGCAAGTTAACAACTATGGAAGGTATAACTATTTTAATTTATATGAAGGGTACAGACCAAAAAAAGTAGTAAAAATTGCTTGGTGAATCAAACTTTCTTTCAATAATATTTGTCACTACAAGGCTTAGAAAGATTATTGGAAAGAATGAAAATTGGGAAGGGTGAGAAAAGGAAGTGATAACTTGGCCTGAAACTCTTTGTTTAGGAGAACCTCCTTCTAGCTGCCTGTATGTATCGATACCTTCCCACAGGCTTGCAGTGAGCAATCAGTGAAGGTGACCAATGAGAAGCAATAAGTAAAGCCACACCCTATAAACTGTAAATCACACAACCACTCTTTAACTGTTACAATAAGCTGGCAAGTGTTCTCTGATAGTCTTTTGGTATTGTTTAGTGGAGTTTGTGCCTGTAATGGAATCCATAAGTTAAAATTCCCTGGCACTTGGTATATGCTGCAGATAGTTCAACAATGACAAACCCACACACAGTTCTACGTATCTGGCCCAAAGCTTTTTAAGGCTGTATTTTCAGGACAGGCAGACAGCAGCCAGATGCTTTGGGAAGTCCACCATTGTTATTCCAAGGGAAGGAGTTGTCCTCCGGCAGTTCTCTGTTGCAAAAAATCTTACATGCCCACTAATTGTGATCTCTCTTATTGAGGCACTGACTTACTGTCAGCCACTGACTCTGTCTGTGACACACTCATTTAATGTCATATTAGTGACCTTCCACATTCTTCATTTATGAGTTGCAGGTACTATGCAGGCAGGCAGAACCAAACTGCTTAGGTATTAATGGCTCCATTCAACTTCACAGAAAATCATCTTGGAATCTATTTAATGGCAGATGAACTAGCATGAGAGAATGTCTATGAACACTTGACACTGAATTAAAATTCACCATTTATCTTTACTGACATATATGTCCTTCACTATCATGGCCAGCAGTCTCTCAAAAATTTCTGAAAATAATTTCTTTCTGAAGGAATAATCATTCAATTTTCTGTGAAGTTCTGCTTTTTGTTTCTCTAATTCTACACTTCCACTTAGTTCTAATGGAAAATTTATTCTTCCAAAAGAAAAGACATTTCTCATGTAGCTAGGTAGTCCTCTGCTGCCTTTTGTTATAGTAGAGTTGTAGTCTTGAATTGACTTTCTATTCCACTGGAGCAAGTGCCAAGAGGACAGCCAGAGCACACTGTCTTCCATCTGTACTGCGCAGATGGTGCACTTGGATGGCAACCACTCCAGTGACATCTTGCAAATGATATTAATACATAGATATGTAAAAGAGGATTTAAGACCTCTACTAGTCACTACTTTATTTGCCACCAAGTGAAACACCTTAGATACCAGCTGTCTAAAAGTTGCAAGTCAGCTGCAAAGGCCCCTGACTACACCATGAAGAGGTATAAGCATCTTAAAATGAGAGGAATCATTCTCTGAACCAGTCAATACCTTCCTGTCAGCTATCAGAGGAGGGGCAACCAGGATACCTGTGAAAAGGAAAGCAATCTAATGCTCAACCTATTCCACCAAGTAGAAACTGTGTAACATCACTATCTGAGGGCAGAACTCAGAATATGCTTGTGAAGTTCCAGCCTCACAGACCTCACTTCACTTTTTGCATATATCTATAAATTTCTCAGTGTCTGATCCAGGTTACACTTTCTTAATCCGTTGCCTCCCCACTCCCCAGTAATGAAGATGTCTCTTACATTCTGCCCTCTTCCAGATACAGCTGCATAAGCCCCCTCGCCTTCTATCTCCTTACACAGAGCAATGACATTATGTTTCTGTTTAATACATTTTAATTGCTTTTAATGTCATTAAGCAGTTGGAAAGAAGGGGGAAAAAAAATCACCAACTCTCAGATATGTAGCAACTGTAAGTGTTGTGCAAAGCACATATCAGTAATTCTGCAGGAAGCAGAGCTATGATAGGACTGAGAGCAGAGTCCGTCACCTGAACAGCTGCCGCCTTCAATTCATTCTATTTGTATTTATTTTCCTTATGGTGGCTCTGCTTCAGCTTTTAATTATGTTCTGTGGGATATGAGGATGGACCAGACTTTCTCTGACAGTCTGAATTGTTTTCTCAGGACACCAGACAACACTGACAATATGCTATTTTTCAGGATGAATTATTTTGATAGGCAGGACTACAACGACAGCAGCCACAACATTAGTAATGATAGCATTTTTCTGTCACTTGGACTTGCATGATGACCTGAAGAACTTGCATTAACTGGTAAGAAAAACACTGGAAGTGCATAGGATCCATCTAGGTAGGTCCCTTTTTGTTTGTTTGGTGTTGTGTTTTTGGTTTTTTTTCTCCTTCTCTCTGTTGTTGTGATCTTCCATTTTGAATGATGTTGAATTACCAGGAAAGAACAACTACATTTAAACCAAACCAGCATAACTGGTGAAATCAAAATGACAGAAAAGTGCATGCAGTACCAAGACAAGAATACAAATAGGTTCTGGAGTTGTGTTAGTTTGAGGATCTCAAAATTATCTTTACGTTCTTTTAAATTATTTCCAGAGAGATTTTATAACACTTTGCTACCATAAATACAGAGAAAAATCCTAACTCCCTGGATAACATTTGGCAATAGACAACAGGCAAATAGGGCCATTGCCAAAGCAGCAAACTAACAAGGGGCACTAAAATAACTGCAGTACAATGACCTGGTTTGCCTGTGCTTGAATCCTGCAAAACCAGGCTTGCTACTGATGATGTTAACAGAAGAGTCAGGATCTGAGGAGGCTGCAGGTATCTGTGGGAGCCCTATATTCAGCAACAGTTTTCAAATTCATTGGTACCAGGCTTCACCAGTTTGCAGCCTCAGATGCATCCCTTTCTTCACTTCCTCTTTTTTCTTTACAGGAATGACTCAATCCCCTTTCTCAGGGACCGCAAATCTCAAATTTGTTTATACTACTTTGAGTAGCTTCTTCCTGATGTCCCAGGGACTACAGGGAAGGCAGAATTACATCTTTACTCTTTATCTGAACTATGTATGCCTTTGAAATCAAATGTTAGCAGCAGAAGTAGAAAGTGAGATTTTAAGACTGAATTTCACTATCATATACAAATATATAGGTCCATCAGAGGGATTTTTTTACTTTCTGCCCTGATAACACCCTGCACACCATGACTGGAGAAAGTGAAGTATTTAACATCCACAGAAGACAGAAAACCTAACCCCTGAGTTTCCACTCCTTCATTTCTACTACTGCTGTTATTATGTACTCACCATCCAGTAAGCTATTCCCTTACCAGGTTTATGATGATGTAACCACATTGTCTTTAACTGAGTTATTGATTTATACTAGCATAAAAGAAAAATCAGACCTAATAAATATCTACAAGATGAGAATAAAGACCAATTAGTGCTTGCACAGAAGCTTTTTGCACTAAAATTAATTCCATCTGCAGTAAATCTAGATAGTAAACAGAAATGTCAGTAGAAAAGGATATTTTGTCTTTTTCTTCCTATTTACTTTATTTTAAGGATATATGTTTTTTCAATCAGTGCTATTTGTTAAAGTTGTCATTAAATGTAAATGGATTAAGCCCAATTCTGCCAGACAATATATGCCGTTCAAGAGCCTTACAGTACAAAAGCATCTTTCCTGAATCTACAGATTTCTGCACAGCAAGGGTTCTTCAATGGTTTCTAAGCATTTATACATATCATTTCACATCACAGACTTAGCTCTTACAAAGAGACAGTGGTAACTTCCACGCAAAGGTCATAGGTCACTGTTATTGACATATGCCTTTAATCCTTTGGATGCTTCAAAAGATGAAGATTAGCAGCAATCCTCAGAACTGGCACCCAGGAGATAGCTATTTGTCAAAAAGTTGATATTATTGATGCTTACAGAAGAAGAAGAGTATGTAATTTATCTAATAAAAGTCAGGTCTTGTTTGCCTAGACTCGAGAGTTTTGACAGTTCCCTTGCTGAATTATTTTATGTTGAGTTTCATATAATAAATGCAAATTTTCCATCAGCTATGCATCTTCTTGGGAGCAACTGGTATCATTGGGTGGATTTTCTTCCTTGGTTTTCTCCAGAGTTTTTCCTCTTAAAGTCTTTGTTTCCTTTAGAATTCATTATAAATGACATAATTATATGTCTTTTTCTCCCTTGATTGAGAGCATTTCTTACAGATGATGATTTACCACTTGGAAATTACAAATAGCGTGAATAGATACAGTTGTTATATTGCAGAATTCCCTTTAAAATCCAGAAATGTAGTTTAGCTGAACCGTTCATAAATTATAAGCAGGCAGGTCACATTATTTCCTCTAATCTTCATATGTGACCCTAGATGCAAATTGAAGTGTTTCCTCAAACTGGATTAGAAGGTTTCCTCTGGAATGTTGAATAGATTTAAGATTGCGATGAGCAGAAATGGACATGAAATGCAAGTAAAAGAAACTACACAAGAGAATTACTTTTATGAGGATTCTTTCAGGCAATCACCATGTTTTCGTAAGATAGTGTTCCAACTGAGGTTTAACTGAGGTACAGAGTCCGACTAAAGCTCATGGAAACTACTGAAAAGCTTCCCATTAATTTTGACTACACTTTGGGCCAAGTTTAAGAAGATGTATTAACCACACCTTCAATTTTCTAGTCCCATTTTCCATAAATAAAGGTAATACAATGCTTAAAAGTGTAAACCATGGTTGTATGAGGCTAGCAGTTTTTTATAGAGTTGTCTGTTATGATGGGATTTATTTATGAAAATGCTTGGCTGTGTCTTTGTAGGTGATTCTCTACAGCTTACAAAGGTGAACCAAGAATAACTTTTTTATCTGTCGTACATAAATGCCGTAGTGTTTGTTGTTTTGTTTATGTTCTTATGGAACTGCCAGAATGCAAATGTTTTCTGCTTTACAAACACATTTAAAGTAAAAATATAAACTATTATTTGGACAATGGTGTTGATTAATTAATGAAGCAAAAGCCCAGGAACACTTTTACACATATGATTGCATGTGTCCATTACTGTGTTAGTTACTGCTGGTACACATACGCACTAAGGGCTGCATCAGAGTCTGTAACAGAAAGTATGGCCTAAAGCCCACTGAAATCAATCTAAAAATGCAATGACTTCAATAGAGTTCTGTGTGTACGCGTTTGCAACAGATGGCTGTTCAACAGCCAGTTCTGAGTATTTGAAAYAGGCTCATCCTCTCTTCGAAAATGAGGGCCAGAGCATCCATTAATGGAGTGGAGGAGAGGAGGTGAGAGAGCCAGGGGAATTAAAGATCAAAGAGCTGCAATTAGGCAATGTTAATGAGGAATACTCTCAAAAGGTTTCCACTTTTGTAAAAAGCCTTCAGTTTGTTTTATAAACAGGAGCCTATATAATGTAGGGCCATCTAACCATTAATTCGAATTGTTTTCTGGCTCCAGTCTTTGCCAGAGAATGTTATAAGTTAGGGCTGCTAACATCTTAAGCATACTCTGAGTAAAATCAAAGTGAAAGCTCATATTCACTTTAGTCAGGGCGGGGCTAGGCCAGTGCTCAGGACTTCTTAATATCCTATTCATAAAGTCAAATACAAAGTCCCATTTCTTTCATCAGATATTTGCAGCTGAAAAAAAACCACAAAAAAACCCACACCATGATATTTTTCTAAGGTGTGTAAAAAAACTTCACCATTTCTTTCATTGTCTTCAAACTTCAGATAAAATAAAATAAATAAATAAATAAATAAAACCAAAACCCCACAACTCAATTACTTCTGATCCCACAACTTGCGACTCCAGGATTTGATCCTGGAAGTAATGCATGACAACAAAGTTCACTCATGTAGAAGAGCTCGCAGTTTATCTAAACAGATACTGTGAAAGTCCCAGTCACTTCTAACTCATCCCTTCTCCTGGTCATACATTGCTATCCCTTTGCTTCTTCCAGCATTGGCATTTATCTGATCACATAGATCAACTTTCAGAAAATAAACCCTATAAGAAACAACAAATATATTTCAACATGATACAGACATGATTCAGATGTGTATCAAATGTTAGATGAGTCAGAGAAGGACTCACTCGGCAGAGATGTATTGTTCCATACAAAGAAATAAAAAACCCTGAGAACAAAAGTCTGATTACAATAAGAAGAATGCAAAACCAAGAAGTAAACTTCTACAGCCTATCACCAAACCTATCCAAATGGTAGAACCATGTCAACATCTGAACAGACCAGTCACAAAGATCACCTGAATAGGTAATACCATCACAACTGAGGCACAGCATTTATTGACAGAAATAGTAAGAATTAGAAAGCAAAAAAAAAAAAAAAATTTTGGTTGGAAAAATCGCATCTATTCTAAATGTGAAACTTCTAATTTTCATGTACATTTTGGATTTTGGTTTTATTAGAATGTCCTTAATACATTGCTTATATTTTAATTGGAAAACAAAAGTAAGATATGCTGCTTTCTAAAGGAATGAGAAAAGTTATGATCTCTGCATGTGAGAGAGAAACAATTTTTTATCTGGCTGACCAATACTGGTCATGTTATTTTCTTGTGTTCTTCTAAGAGTCTGCTTTCCAAGTCCTATATCCAGACTAGAAGGGATCTTTATGGTTAAACCATCAGGGGACTCCTGGTGCCTTTGACTTCTACACGTTACATCAATACTAATGGCTGTTTGGTCCTCAGATATAAGAAATCCCTAATGACTTCTGAAGATCAAACACAAAATTAAATCAACACTTTTATCTGAAGTTTTGGTGAAGTTACTTTATCTTGCAATTTTTTTTTCTAAAATATAAAATTATATACTAGCAACACATCTTGTTTTTAATAAAAGTATCTTGCAAAGTTCAAAGTAATTTTTAAATCATAATATTTTTACTTTACTTAAACAAGTTTTTGAAAATCCCTCCTACAAAAAGATCTTTTAAAATTCAAAATAATTTACAATAATGAACAAAATAGTCTAAAATCTGGAGGATAAATAAATACTCTATTGTGAACCTGCAAAATGGAAACAACTATGAAAGTTCAAAATGTTTCACAAAATAATTTTCATGTTTTTCAACCAGCTCTAGTTACACACTTATTACAGTAAAGCAGCTTTTAAAAAGCAGCTGTGTTTTCTGCCAAGGGGTGACAGCATTTCATTGTGGGGATAATGTGTGTAAATGATCCCTTCATTATACAGGGTCTGATCTTGTATTCTTTGTGCATCCTAAATTCACACTGAAACTAACTATGTGTTAACAATAGTATTCTAGACAAATTCTGATAGAATAATTGTGTCATTATGCCCACCTAAATTTCCCTTGTTTCATTTGGATATACCATTTTACTTTCTGCTCTTGAGTCAAAGTCTTTAATAGGAGTTTTGCCATGGAAAGTTGCACAATTTTTTTCTGACTTGCTAAGATTTTATACACCTTGGTACACTTCCCTGCTGAGGCAACTGCATTTTGACAGCAGAGGAACTTTCTCCCTTCCATGTTCCAGGATCTGGCAACTGTTCAAAAGCAAACTAACACTACCCAAGATAGATCAGAAAATAATCATATCTACTCAAATGGAAACACAACAAGCCGTTCAGGTTCTGGACTACTGTCACCCAACCTGGAATTTAGCTGGGATACTTGATCAACATACTGCTCTCACAGAGGCTGCTTGTCAAAGGTTCTTCTACTACCACACTGGTCAATGGACATTTTGCATGGACAGAGAAGCATAAACTCCAGTGTACAATTTTATAAAGGGCAAAGTAATTGCTGCAAACATTTCATTAAAAGTTTCCAAAAATATTATTTTCCTACCTCAGGTGTAATCTTAAAACCTTTAAGCCAAAGATAAAGCATCCATATATCATGAGGGCCTGCATACTTTGATTTTGAGGATGTCTTGCAATGAAAAGATGAAATTGTTACAAATTAATAACCAAAAAAAGTGAGGGCTTCATGAGGGAAGGCAGATACAAATGCAAATTTTAAAGACCAGAATTTCCATACTCTTGGTGAAGAGTAAGTGAAACACATGGCAAAAAAAAAGAAAATGTCCAAATTATTGCTTGCAGAATCAATAATATAAAACATATCTCCATTACGCTCTGATTTAATTGAAACTACATTTCTTTAATCCTTGCCAGGAAAAAAGAAAGACTATGGCTACAGAATTCATGCGCCTACTTTTTATCTGCATGACCTGCTTCAAGAGCTAAGCCAAGTTTCATTAAAAATTATTGGTCTTATAACTTTTTTTTTTTTTTTTTTTTTTTTTACACCTTTTTTTTTTGCCTTAAAGAGTCCCATATGGCACCAATATCAAGATAAAATTGTGGCAGTGCAAAGTTTTTCCCACTCTTATTTTTAAAAAATACTATAAAGTGACTTTATGGCAAAGTCAAAAATTGTCAACAATTACAAGATCTCACTTGAAAAAAGTATCATGGGCAGTTGTGCAAGTTTTGAAAAAGGATATTATCTGAAAGATGACATACAACAAGATGTTCTCATGTCTTATGCATTGTACTGAACTATACCAGCTCAATGGAATACTATCCACTTCTTGCTGGGTGCTTTGCTAACACATATTGTGGTATTAAGGAATTCTTTTGTATTACTGTGGCATCTGCTAAAAATGTCAGATGTGATCACAGCCCTTGCAAAACAAGTATTTTAACAACCAAAACCTTATGATAGGTTATATTTCAGTGACTTGGAAACAACACTGCACTATCTGAGAAAACAGCACAGATGTTGCTTAATAAACTACTCAGTTTATGCATTCTATTAACCTCATGAAACATTTATGCAAATCTTGCATTAACAAAAGGTAAAAGAATCATTATAGGTTATGAAGAAAACAATGTGACAATGTTTGGTTTTACCTCCGTATTTTATGGGGGCATTTTAACTCTTAGGGGTTTCTGTTTAGGAAGACAGGGGCATTATAGATTTTCATCTACTCTGTTTTCAGTTCTGCTATCATTCCTTCCAGCTGATTTCACATTTTATAATGCTAATAGTGGGTGTATGGTTTTGAGTTTCTCTACTGTCAGCTGGTCAGTAGGTCTGGGGGATATATTTAATGGAATCTGACAGCTGATGGAACTGATCTCATTGAAAGGGGATTTGATATGTGGGATGAATGTGGTGACCCTCAATTCGCTATATTAATGACCATTATTATTCAAACTCTTGCAGCCAATATAACTCTTTCTTGGACACACCAGTACATGTGTATAAAAGAAATGACTTATGGATGAGTTAGTCCGTATACTAGTTTGAATGTCATTTAGATAGCATGTCAAAACAGATTAGCTATTTTACCCCGAGAAGAAATTAAAGGAAAAGCCTTTTTACTCTGTACACTTGTAAACAAAGCAATCATAAAAATGAATAGTTTCACTGGACTGAGTCAGAAATCCAGCAAATATACACACCTTCAACTGTGGAGAAAAAACATCACTCTGGGCAATATAAAATAAAGCTTAGCAGTGAGATACTGTAGCTGCAACCAATAGGTCTTCCTCCACTATAGGTCACCCAAAGAATTTATGGGCACCCTTTGTGTGAAATGAATTTTAGAAAAAGAGAAATGTATCAGCCTTACTTTATGCAAACCAGAATTTAGGTAACTACACCAGCACTGTAGGAGAACATAACATTCTGCATTGATTTGTGCCAAAATATTTATTGTTTCATTTACTTTTTGCTTGTAGAATAAGAGAAATTTGGCCCAAAGCTATGCATGATGGGACAAATGATGCTATATGCCAAAAAATCCTTAGATTTCTGTCATCTTTTGGCAGAAAGGAAGCTGGTTACAGATGATTTAATAGATGTGTAAAGGATACAAAAGAAAAATCTTAATACGTGAGCAAGAATCACAAGGAACAATTTGCTTTTAAATTACACAGTGCTGCTACTTTTTTAGGTCACAAATATAAAATCTATTATTGATCTTGAACATTGCCTCCTATTTTGAATGTCTTTTAAAGCCAAGGGCACTCTAATGCCATTTAATCAATAACTGCTTTCACATTTTTGAAGCAGATATGCAATTTGTTTACAGATTTTAAAGGCTACTAATGTATATTACCTTTTCTTTTCTACCATGTCTGAGAGGAGGTGATGTTCTACGCTATTCAGCTAGGGTGCCTGCTGCTCCAGGCAGGACATTCAAAACCTCTGCAGCCTGTTTTATGGCCCTTGTGATGAATGAATAATATAAGCACACTGCATTTCTCTCCTTTYGTGCTTTAATAAGTTCTCCAAAGGGAGAGAAAGTTTTGAAAGGAACCAGATAAAGCAAAGCCACCACCAAAATAACGCACTGAGACACTCGACCTACACATACAAGTATTGCAGCATATGAGGAATGCATCAATAACCTTTAAGTTATTACGGAAACCATCTGAGAAAGAGGATGTAATTAGATCATAGCAGTGAGGTTCACATTTGGTTTCCATATTTTTGAGGATTCAGTCAACATTAGAATATCTCAATTACTGTATGGTCTGAAAGGCTTAACCATATGATGACACTCAATTACTCATTCATCTAGCCAAAAATGTTAAAAGTACTTGAAAAGTCAGTTCTTTAATCTTTTATGAATTGCCTTTATCTAAACATTGTCACCACATGGGCAAGGGCACCATGTATCATGATCAGTTTATGTTTACTTTCTTGTTCATCCTCTACTGATGGAAATTCTAGCTAGGATTTTTTCTCAAATTTAGTATCTACACTTTCAGGACAAAAGGAAATTGGAATAAAGGAAGACTTAGAAACACACAAGGAACACGAACACATGAACTCGATAAAGCTAAAAGTTAATAAGAGAAAGAGCTTATCGTGCATGCTAATTTTGTTTGAAAATTTAGACCCTTAATACTTTAACCCACAATCAATTTTCATATACCTCCTGCAGAGTCCTCTCACCGTCCACAGGCTAAGCTAACGTTATGGTTACTCTGTTATTTATCATTATGTCTTACCTTTGATGAAAATAAAATTATCATCATGAGAATAAAATCAGCATCTAATATTCTGGAAATAACATCTCACTTAAAGATATATGCATCTGCAATATGTTCTCTGCAGAAAAAAAAAAGGATGATACCCTATCTTTGAACCCTCAAACTTGTTCATAGCTCTGTTTCAAATATTGATTATTAGTTGTAGCCATTAATAATCAGTGTCCTAGTGTCAGTACTTCATTTCTGATCTTTCCATTGTTCCTATGCAAGAACTATTTCATCTGATCTTTGGTAACTTCTAGCTTTCAAAACTTTCTCCTCATAATTTTGCATCTTTAGGCCACCTACACCTGTGCATATTTACATAAGTACATCTCTACATTACATACACAAAAACAGAAAAGCAAAGAATGCTTAAACCACAAATTTCTTTCTTATAATTTTAATAGGACCAAAGTTCTCTGCACATCTACTATTACACAGAGAAATTTGGACCAGAAATCAATGATCATCCCACTTTATTTTAAGGGAAACTAACATAAAACAAAACAGAGGAAATTGAAAGAACAATTTTTTAGCTGTTTTTGCTCTCCTTCATGTAAAATGAATATAACACTCTGCAGACTTTAGGACCCTGAATGCTACATAATCCCACATATTGACTTGCTGAACCTGAGCCACAGCTGTTCTGATAACAGACCCTTTGAAACTGCTACAACTTTGAATAAAGGCAATGTTTGCAGTAATGATGTTACATGGGTGGTAGATTAATCATTGCTACACATATTTCTCAAGTTTTTTTGTGTTGCTTTTAAATGAGTGTGTGTAGTACTCTGAACACCTGAAACTGCACTCCTTTGTCCATGTTGTCAGAATGGTCAGACTTCAAATGAAGTGGGTGAATCCCATCACCTATTAGAAAGGGCAGGATTTTACATGCCTTAAACATGGCAATATTTATTAACAAATCATGTGAGAAAAGTTGGATCCAAGTCCCTAGTACCAGCATTACATGTAAGAAAAACTCTACAAGGCAAGATTGTAACTCACAAAACTGAACAGGGTTCACAACATATAATTTATTGATTTGGATTTGAACATAATCTATTAAAAATGAAAAATTGCTGAGTATACATAAATCCAACTGTATGACTTGTATCAGAAATTGAGGTATCCTGACAGAGAAAAATTCAGCTAAGAGAAAAATAAGTATTCTTTTAATCCAAATCACATTCTTTTAATCCAAAACTGAAAATATTAGAGCTCATTTATGTGCAGCTTGAGGTCAAATTCACTTATACCACAAGTGAAATTTTCCCATTGCTGTACTTGGTGATCTCGGTATGAATTTTATAGTGGACTACCAAGTCTTTCCATCTTTCAATGAGGTCCATAGGTGTATCCTAATGCTACTTTCCCAAAAGAAAGGAAGATCTTGGTGCCTGCCTCTTTTCCAAATTAGTTAAACATTCTTTCTCAATTCCTAGCTGGGGACTGACTGCACTTTTATGTGAGAAGTTAACAAAGCAGTTGTATTTTCTCTGCACCTCTGGAATGGCTAGGTTTGATGAGCACAGCAGTGCTGCTGTACTAATTCCCCTCTGCATCACTCTTAAAGCAGTTAATTGTTCCTTCTTCGGTGTTCAGTCTACAATGTTTGCAAAGAACTTTTCATAGCAACCTTGAAGTTCAAAAAAATTCAGTGAAACTGGAAAGCTCAGCTAGAGACAAACAAAATTCCACCTACTTTTTGTCAAGTGCTTCCTATCGTTCACTTCTAGGCCATCAAAGGCACCAAGCCAATAAAACATTAACACTAGATACACCATGGCTTAGATTTAGGCCATCTCAACATCTCTCAAAACATCTGCTATGATTTATTGATATTGTGTACTTTATTAGTTAATTTCTGTCCCTTGAGCAAGCATTTAAAAATACAATAAAAATGAAAAGAGCAATAGTCACTTCTGTCTGTTATAGAACTGCCAAGGCAAAACTATCCAGGACTTAAACAATTTATTAATATTCCTATTGGTTCTCTGATGCATCCAAGGTGACATACAGTGATCAAATTCTAAGTTATGAAGTAAAAGATATTCTTATTTAAATCAAAGCTGCAGGGTTGTATTCAGTAGCAGCAGACACTAAGCAGGACATTGCTGAAACTGCCTGGTTAAGTCAAGATTTTCATTATGTGACAGTATTGACTGAAGAAAACAGCAAACCAACTCTGGTGTAAATCAATGAGCTTTTGCTAGGCTTTCACAAAATAAAAGACCTGCTGGATTCAAAAGTAAAATAATCAATTTTGTTACRTTGAACAGGTTGAAGATTGCAAGGAACAATTCCACAACCATCCACAGTAATAATAATTTAAAGGTACTGAAAGAGAGCCAGGTTTTATTATCAGACACGAAATATTTAGTTTTTGAAGGTACAAACACAGATGAGATGCAACAAATGCAAGGTCCTGACAAGTGATCTAGCTCAGCACCAGACAAGGTTATTCTGGAAGAAAATTTCAACAGAAAAATCACCATGTGAACAGCCCAAAAGAGTAAGCAGAAGTAAATGGTTGAGATTATACATAACAGTTTTGATCATTTGTGGATTTTTTTGAGCTAATACGTTTTCTTTATAAAAAGGGAAAATAAATTAATGGGAAAAAAAAAAAAAGTACCAGTAGATACTGGAGGGAACAGATAATGATTCCAGCCACATAATAGAAATACATATGCTTTTTTACCTGATTTATGTCATCTGATTGAGATGACTAAATAAAGTTAAATCTTTTACCAGAATTTATTACAGATTTCCTTCTCTTTCTTTCCATCATGATTAATTAGTTATAGAAATTGTATCTACAAAAGTATAATTTAAAACAGTTCCTTTCTTTTAAGGTTTGGTTTGGGGATTACATAGAACACAATTTCTTCCCTCTTCTTTGAGTTATGTTAACAGTTGAAGGCTTCAAGAACTCTTTGCAGCACACTATTTGTAGTGCTCTCAGGAATACCAACTACAAATAATTCTACATCTGATTGGCTTTTTCTGTTGTTAAAACATCTGGAATTATATCTCTGGTCTTGGCAAGAGACTGCACATATGGTGTGATGGGAACTTAAGGATTCATGGATCCTCAGTCCAGCAGCCAACTGGGTAAACCTGATGAGAAAGAGGATTGTCCAAAGTAATTTGTAAAAAAATTTCACAACTAGTTTTTACTAAATATTACCTTAAATTGAAGCTAAAATGAGGTTTACTTCAGTTAAATGAGGCTTAGCAAGGCTGTAAAATGCATTTCACCCTATCAAAAATAACCATAACCTCTTCCCTTGACAAGTAGCTTCTGAAAGGCACCGAAACACACATAATTATAGGCTAAAACACACTAAAAATATACTCTGTACCACACACATGCAGCATAACAGCTTGATTTCATCATAACACTTAAATGCAATATTTTCCTGCACAGTATTATATTAATATGATAAAGAGCAGCCAGCCAAAAAATAGCTGAAGAGCTGCAAAGTGATTTCAGAAATTGAAAAGCAATTTCAAATGTTTGGTAACCATTAACTTGCTCACTGCGCCCTATCAAAACCAGCTGCTAGCCCATAATTCTAACCTTATCCCTTTCAAAAATATAAGGCCTTGAAATCCTATATTAATGAGAAATGAATATGGTAATTGAAAGAGTAAATGTAATTATAAAAGAAAACTCCCACCATCAAAACCTTCCTCTTATTACATCAGCCTGTTCTACTAAAGGAGAAATTTGAAAATGTGTTCCCATGTAGAATACTTAGATATCTGTGCTGGTAACCAATAGGTTTCATAAGAAGTCGTGGCAGTCCGGTGAAGTTCCTGCTGACTGCAAAATGGGAAACATAACCCGCATTTTCAAAAAAGGAAAAAAGGAAGACCCGGGGAACTACAGGCCAGTCAGTCTCACCTCTGCCTGAGAAGATCATGAAACAGATCCTCCTGGAAGCTATGCTAAGGCACATGAAGGACAGGGAAGTGGTTTCAGACAGCCAGCATGGCTTCACCAAGGGCAAGTCCTGCCTGACCAATCTAGTGGCCTTCTACGATGGAGTGACTACATCAGTGGACATGGGAAGGGCTACCAATGTCATCTATCTGGACCTCTGTAAGGCCTTTGCCAGGGTCCCCCACAACATCCTTCTCTCTAAACTGGAGAGGTATGGATTTGATGGGTGGACTGTCCAGTGGGTGAGGAATTGGTTGGATCGTTGGATCCAGAGGGTAGCGGTCAACGGCTCAATGTCCAGATGATGGAGATCGGTGACAAGTGATGTCCTGCAGGGGTCCATGTTGGGACAGGTACTGTTTAATATCTTCATCAATGACATAGACAGTGGGATCGAGTGCACCCTCAGCAAGTTTTCAGATGACACCAAGCTGAGTGGTGCAGTCAACACACCTGAGGGACGGGATGCCATCCAGAGGCACCTGGACAAGCTCTAGAAGTGGGAACCTATGAGGTTCAACAACACCAAGTGCAAGGTCCTGCACCTGGGTCAGGGCAACCCCCCGTATCAATACAGGCTGGGACATGAAGGGATTGAGAGCAGCCCGGCCGAGAAGGACTTGGGGGTACTGGTGGGTGAAAAGCTGGACATGAGCCAGCAATGTGTGCTCGCAGCCCAGAAGGCCAACCATATCCTGCACTGCATCAAAAGCAGCATGGCCAGCAGGTCGAGGAAGGTGATTCTGCCCCTCTGCTCTGCTCTGGTGAGACCCCCCCTGCAGTACTGCGTCCAGTTCTGGAGCCCTCAGCACAGGAAAGACGCGGACCTGTTGGAGGAGGTCCAGAGGAGGGCCACAAAAGTGATCAGGGGGATGGAACACCTCTCCTATGAAGAAAGGCTGAGGGAGTTGGGGTTATTCAGCCCGGAGAAGAGAAGGCTTCAGGGAGATCTTATTGCAGCCTTTCAGTACTTAAAGGGGGCTTATAAGAAAGATGGGGACAGACTTTTTAGCAGGGCCTGTTGTGACAGGACAAGGGGGAATGGTTTTAAACTAAAAGAGGGTAGATTTAGACTAGATAGAAGGAAGAAATTTTTTATGATGAGGGTAGTGAAACACTGGCACAGGTTGCCCAGGGAGGTGGTAGATGCCCCATCCCTGGAAACATTCAAGGTCAGGTTGGACGGGGCTCTGAGCACCCTGATCCTAGTGGAAGATGTCCCTGCCCATGGCAGGGGGGTTGGACTAGATGACCTTTAAAAGTCCCTTCCACCCCAAACTATTCTATGATTCTATGAAATTTTAAAAGATTCTTCTGCAACACTCAGTGACCGATCTTGCTGAACATTGACTTGCTACAGCTCTAATTAATAGATGTAAGGATGGTAAGAGATATAAGCATGTTCAGAAAATACAATGCCTGAGAATGAGTTTTACAACAACAAACAAACTGAATGGAACGGCACCTAAGTGAGTTGATATCAAACGTTAAAGATTGGGTTGTCTCAGATCCCACGTCTCCCGTACATTGGGATGCCTCCCTATAATTCTGCATTAGGCATCAATGTGAAAGTGGGATTCACACTTTCAAAAGCTCTTCCACATCTCAAGTCAATCCCTTAGGTTCAGACAACTGGCTCAGAGCATCATAGAGCAGGCTGCCGCTCACCATTTATACAGTCTACAACACTCAGAGTGGTAGTGCAAAATGTGGACTTCATGTATGCCTCAACCTGAAGCATTTTGAAAGTGTGGCTTCTCTAGCAAGTGCTTTTACCACCAGCCGCAGTGGCTGTTCTAGACTAGAACAGGATACTGTTGAAGGTACATCCTTATAAAGATTCTATTCTGCCTGGAATATATCTCAGCATCTATTTCACATACATACATAGCATAAACAACACTTAGATTACATAGTTAAATGAAGAAACTTTCTTCATCAGTAGAATGAAAGAGGAGAACAGCTAAGGTAGAGATGACATTATGGAATAACTACCACACTACTACTCTGTTTTTTTAAAATGCTTCTGGATGTCTAGTCAGCATTCAGGCTCATTAAAAGCCTAAGCCCCACTGGATTTTACAAAAAGTAGGATTCCGATATGGCTTAAATAATTTTGGAAAGCTCAGTCATCATTAAAAAACACATCAACTATTGTTTTAACAGAATTACAGCAGAATCAAATACATATACAAATAATATTGGTTCAGAATTGTCCTTGGATAGAAAGCGAGTGCGCTGCCAAGGTTAGACTAGAGAGAGAGGAACATAACGTGTTCAGAAAAAGAAGTACTCTTGTCTCCACGCCATCCTTCCCAAGATCCCTGTGTCTTGAAAATGCCCGTGCTGCATTCAGAAACTGCATGGAGTTCTTTTGGCTGTTTCTTCTCCCCTCCCCAATAGAAACAGATGAAATCATAGTCTGAATTTACATAAGAGGTCTTTTTCAGACATAAATCAGATATTTAGGAATTGTTAAAAATAACCTCTCTGTTTCAATGCACTCTTAATATGCAATGACAATATTGCTCCATTGTAAGCCTACATCCCCTTGCTGACACTCCTAGGCCCCTAAAACCTCTTTTGTGGATGCAGCTATTCAGAGAGAAGACAGCTTTTGTTGGCTTGTCTTCCATTATCCGTGGGTACAGTATGATAACACTGGTAGGAAAATACCTTCCAACAGCGTAAGGTGTCCCCACGCTGAAGGATGCTTTTCCAACATAGCAGCAAGGAGCTGGCAYAGCTGGAGTCGGAGTAAGAATGAGTACCTTACTTTCTTTGTAAGGCCTTGTGTTTCCACATGACAGTTCTTTTGGTACCCATGGTCATTTTTAAGCACACTGAGTTGTTTGCTTGTACTGTGAAGACCTTTAAATATCCAGCGGGCAGTAAATGTACCCCCAACCATTCATACAGAGCAATCTGGAAGAAACCATCTGAGTCAGCTGAGAAACCTGGCCACCATTCTGCAAACGTTCAGATAAATACATTACTTTCAACTCAGAAATCAAAACCTTTGCTCTACACTTAAATACAAGTTGTCATGCAGAACTATTAACCAAGAAATACCCTTCAGCACTTGTCTCTCTTAACTTCCAGATCTCTAACTAGCAAGGAACTAACATTCCTTGCAGTATGTGGGATATGGCTGAAAGCAGAATGGCTGTCAGTTAGCCTGTATAAACTAACTTTGGTGCTAGCACATAATTATATGCTCTGTAAAGCACTTCAAGATGTCTGACTATTAGAAATGCACTGTAAGAAAATGAAGCTGTCATTGTTTGTAAATTTGCAAACTTCACTACTAAAGATCTCAGCAATTAACAGCTTCATGCACTGCAATCTTAAAGAATAATCGATTCCATAGACAAATAAAAAGACAAGAAAATGTTAAAATTATGAAGGTTTGAAGAAATGAGAAATTACATATTATGCAAAGTTAGCATTGTGTTAGAAAAGACAACTACCCTTACATTATTCCAGATGAGACCCAACTGTCACTATGAGAAAACTTTCTCCACCTGTTTTGGTTTTTTTTCAACTGACAACATTCAGGAAAGCAGGTCACTATTCACAGCATAAGGAACACTTACACAGAGGCTGCACACAACCGGTGCGGGCCAACTGCAGAGCTGATGGAACAATTTATATGAAAGTATCTCTTTTGTCATTGGACACACTGAAGTTGCAAAAAACTGGAAGTGTTTGAGGAAAATGCAGGAAACTGAAAAGTTGCTCTGTATTTTGATACTCCCTACAGAATTCGTAACAGGCACAGGTTCCAATAAATGATTATTCAATAACGAGCATCTTTTTACTGTTTAACACCAGGAAGATGTCCCAATGCATTAAAAAAGGAACAGCCGAAGAGATGACATGCCAGACAGTGGCTTACTTCACAGTAATCTCTGAAGGTAAAAAGGACACGTAAATCATGCACTCGTTGAACTGTGCTGAAAGGGCTTTGAGCACTGAAATGTAAGGAATATTTAGTCCTTTTAAATTGCACATGAAAATAATTTTTGCATCTATATTACACAACACTCCCTTAATCTGTTTTCTTACAGCACTTCCATTTTGTTCCAAACATACTTACACCTCTTAAAAGCATGATGGTCAAAGCACAACGCTCCTAAAGGGCAAACTGCTTCCTAGCTGTGGTCAAATAACCAGCCTAGAACATGAGAGCATGATCAGAGGCAAACACTCCAACCTGTATTTTATTCCTCCTTTCCTCCACCTTTTCCCAATAAGCACTCAAGGACAGTTCTGTACAGGATGATTTCTATCAAGATAAGGGGGGGAGAAAGGGGGGGAGAAAGGGGGGGAGAAAGGGGGGGAGAAAGGGGGGGAGAAAGCTTCTTTCCAAAAGCTGATGAAGTTCTCTACATTACAGTCATACAAACTCTAAATAGAATTCAAGTAATAAAGATCAAGAGGATCATATTAATCATCTTGTGTAACCTCCTACATAAGAAGCTGTAGCTTGGATCAAGAGTGTGCTTCTGAGGTGAATCATCCCCATTTACCACTTTTGGAGCAATCACAGAATGGGCTCAGAGATCAAAAATGGGATAAAACCTAAGAAAGACATGCTCCAGGAATGCAACCAATGGGTTCCAACCACTAATGGGTATTCATTCCAAGTAATCACACCAAGATAGGATGAAATAACCCCCTGTTACAAGTATAACATCAGTGCCAACCATTCTTTCTGTTACACAGATCCATTCCTCTTGCATCACACCATTTATGCATATAGATAAAGCACAGGAATAGCACAGAGTGATTCTCTTTTTGAAAGTACCTTTGTAAAGATATCTATCACCAGAATTTTGGTTTTTTAGAAGTTGTTCTAAACATGGGCAAAGAAACGTGTAGAGAAGTAATATTTAGTTTCATCAAGGTAATATTTGAATTGTTGAAAAGTTTTGCTTAAAATTATTAAGGTGTATAAATCCATATGACAAGTTAATACATTACAATTGTGTCCAATAGGTAAGAACAAAAGAAAACTCATTATTGCATTTAATTTATCAAACACTTAATAAGAATGTCATTACTTAATCCTCCCTGCCTTATAATGATAAACTACAGCCTACTTCTTTGAGCTTCATGTTGCCATAAGACCAAAAACAAATGCATAGTTTCAAGAAAAAAATTAATCCTTTTCCATAATTGCCTAATGGAGTGTAAAAAAGCTCTTGAAAGTCCACAAAGGCTAAAACCATGAGTAATAACTAGATGTACAACAAGTTTTCAGCAAGAATGCATGGGATGCTTCAGGTTTTGTTCTTGGGACATATTCAAATCTCCACTCTAGGTCACACAATTACCCAAAAGTAGTATCTCCAAGCAGGATACCCTCAAAATTGAACACCACAGTCAGTAACCAAAAACAGCTTCTCAGATGCGTGACTGCTTCAGAGGTGACAAAACAAGCATTTGGAATAGAGGAAAGGAAAGGAGAAGGCATCTTAAATTGTGATGTCTTGTTATCCACGGTCTTCTAAAAAATGGGGTTTTTGCTAGCCATAATTTAGTACTAAATCTGAGACAGAGAATCACAAAAATTTAAAAATAATCTGTACTGGGATCTTAAAAAAATAAAACATTTCCACTTCAAGTTGACTGAAACAATGTTTATGTGGTTTTCCTAAATGAAAAGAGATACTTTGAAAAATCCTGCTAAAAAACAAGTAGCAGTAGCAGACACTTGTAAATGCAGCTAGTTGAGATCAATCTCAAAACTACCTATAGGTTCATTTTTTTTATAAGGCAAATGAGCTTTTATCAACACTGGAATTTTAAACCATTTTGAGTCACCTTTTCCAATAAAAAAACTCTTCTTACAGAATGAAGACTAGTGTTTTCCTGTTCCTAATATTTTTTCATTCACGTCAGCATCTTCATCACATCCATTTCTTCAGTAACGTGACCCCTCCCACCTTCTCACTCCTTAACTTTTTTAAAAGATGTTTACCTCTGCACTACCATTCACACAGCCTAGTGATTTTGATTTCATACACATTTAAACAGAGCTTGTCGAGTCCCATAATCAAAGCCTATGAGCTCAWGAAGTTCGAGCATGAGAAACAAACAGCTTTAGCAAATGACTTCCAAAACACTGTGCAGTTGTGTTGTACTCTCATAAAAACTGCTAATCAAATAATATGACATACATCTAAGTTATGCACAGCCAGAAGCACATATTTTTATATATCCCTTTAAAAGAAACTACACTCACATGCTCATGCACGGAACAACATGCACATAGTTTTCATCTTTTCTTCTGAGGACTGGATTCTCTAGATTGCATCAAATAAAGAAAACAGTCCTTGGAACAAATGGATTCTTTTTAATTCAATTGAGTGCCAGCACTTATCAGCTTTAACTAAGATTAAATAAGCAATTAATTAGCACACAAGATATAACTACCTCTCTCCATCTTCCTACTAGCTGCAGTAGCCCAATCACCCAGATGCTCATGCCAAATAAACAGCAAGCCAAATAGCTCTCTGAATTGAGTGCTCCACAAACTTGGTCTTAACCCATGGCATTCCCCTAAAAGTTACAATTCAAAAAGTCCATAACTGTATGAAGCATAGATAAGGTGACATATTCTGCATTAATCTAATGGAAGATACCCTCACAGCTCTCCACTGTCAGCAAAAATGGCATGAACATGAATGCTGTGTGACTCTTCTCATAGGTAGGGAGGAAAATACCTTGTGTTCAATGCAATACCTTTTAACTTGCTAACTATGTGGGAGCACCCAGTCCCTCACCTGAGCTATCAGGGTTTTAAGAGGAACTTTCATGTGCAAGTCAACACCTTGGTCACAGGGACTGCGTGGTCACACGCCCAAAGTCAACCCCACGCCAGAAATACTGCACTAAGGGTTGAGAGTTACACCAGTCAGCACCTGGCAGGATTCATTTTACATTTACAATTCCAGATTTTTCTAAAATGGATAAATGCACATCTCCTGAGAGAGAGGTAAGATTCAATCTGTATTGAGAGTGGGGGCTGTTTGTTCCTCTGTGCTAAGCAAACATCTGGCATTTCAAGCTACCATAAATTAGGAATAGCAAATACAGATTAAAACTCAACTGTCCATAGTCCTCATCTTTTAGAACTTTGATACACTGATATTGTTACAATGAAAGGAACTCTACTTCAGGACATTTACATAGAAGATTTTTTTCTTCAAGAAATAGCATTGGTAAAATATTTATTCATATATATGAAAAAGGCAACAATTTTACAGACACCAAAATTTGAAAATTGTTGTTAAATTGACATGCATCAATAATTCATGCATCATTTTCTCCAAGAAACTGTGAAAAAGTTACTTTCTTAAATTAATAATATACCCACACCTTCTTTATGGCTTTCACATGACTTTTGCTTAAAAATATTTTACACTCACTCGTCTGTTTTTGCAAACATATTGAAATACCTCAATTTTACTTTACAAACACACACACACAGCAGTCAGATTAGCACAGGTGAAAAAGCATAAAAACAAAACAGAGACTCTATTTGTGTGTGTGTGTGTATATATATACACACACACAAACACAATGCTGGTACTAAAGCTTTAGATTCTAGTTATGTGATTTGATACCCCATCAAATCAGCCAAAGAAGTTTAGATGAGTTCCATTTCTCTCAATGATTGTGTGTAAATCCCTGTAATATTCACTGAGATTAAATACATATAGAAATATGAAGCAAAGCTTTAACATTATATTAAAAAGCAGGCACTAATAAGACTGGTGTACAGAAATAAATAAAAATTATTCTGGCTCTGTTTTGTGAGGGGAAGTTATAAAAACTAAACACTTGGCAAAGAATCACTTTTGTTCCAGTTCTTAGCTCTGTTCCCACATATCCCAGCAGAGCAGTTGCTATGGAACCCAGGGAAAGCTGTTCCCTGTGTCTAAATCAACTTCTCCAGCTTCTAGCATAGGGATTCCCTTTCCAGAACCCAGATTTGGGGCTGATTTACATGTATACTTTTGTTGAGTATCACTTCAGTTATCTAGAGCTATCAGTCTAACAAATTTTTTAAAAAGTTTTCTAACTTGGGAAAGAAAGAAGATCTCATATTATAACATCCACTAAAGAACTGAAGCAAAACAACTATAAGGATTTGTGCTGTTCTTGCTGAAAATACCAGATAACTTAGCAATAGCAAGTCTAGCAATTGCTGGACTCTCCTCATTTATTTTAACCTCAGTGAGTATTAATCAGTATCTCAGAGCATTAATCAGCATTAATTAAAACAGACTTCAGATCACCTTGAAATTTGTATAAGTCAACATAATCAAAAATTCTTTTAACATAGTACTTAATATTATATTTTCACCAGTTTCTAGAACAAGAAGGAAACTGAAGTCAAAGCTTTCTAAATGCATATGTTTTACAGAGCCACACTTCAGCAAAGCCTACAAACAGGAAACAGGTCCATGGTAGCAAAAAATCTGAACTTTGCACTGAATGAACTAAGAGGTCAAAGAATTCATTTTCATGCCTCAGTAATAGAGTTAGCATTGATAAAAACAGAGTAAATTCCAAGAGATCCCTATTATTCTCATTGAGGTAAAACTTGCATTTTTCCTTTTTATTTCCATGTTGGTGGTTAAATCATTTTGTTTTTTCTCAGCTTAAGTCCCAAGCCTTTTCTCTAGTTAAGTTCAGACCAAGTAGCATCCTGCAAAAACTTTCTTTTGTGGCCAGGCCCAAACCATACTCTACTATACCAATCTGCTCTTGGTGAAACCGCTGAGAAAGCAGTGCTTCTTACATACGAATTCCTGCCCTCAGCTCAGGACTGGCACAAGGTATGGTCAAAAAGGTAAGAAGAAAGGAGCACTCACTGAAACCTTAAAATCAGGAATGACCTGCTGTTCGCCACARCAGGTAATTTCTTTACCCAAGAAGTAAAGAATCTTATGTTTTCCAGATTTTAGTGAAGGAAAAAAGGAATTCTAATAAAGATTCAGGATAAAGAACATAGTGCCAAAAAATCCTATATGAAAAAGTTGGTTTACACAAGACCTTTCTTGTTAGAAATGAAAATCTGTGATATGCAACAGCCGATTGTTTTAAAACTCCTCCTCATCAGTTCTGTTTCCTAGATTATTATCCATGAAATTTAGTGGCTGAGTAACTAATGTTTTGAACCTTGAAGAGTTCTTCGGCCCAAGAAATTTAAATAAGTGTGTGTGGGGAATATCCATATTGCCAGAAGCAGCAGGAGGAAGCCATTACCGTTACTTACACAGTCTATTCTCACTGAGAATGTTGCCCAATATAATTTACAAAATTTCTGTTGGAAATGCATTAGCAGCTGAACAGCAAGCAGCTTCTAAGGGATAAATAGAAAAAATAAATTAAGAACCCAGCTTCCAAGCTTCAAATGTTATTGAACGTCATCTGCAATCCCTGCAGTCAGCAGTCTATAACCTTTTAAAGTCCAAAGAACACTTTTTTTAATGTGCAGATTTCATCTGATTTTGGTTTAAGAAACTTTTTATGGATTCAGTTCAAATAAAGTGACAATTAGTTCAAATGCAGAAGTATCCTTCCACACAAATTAACAACACAAACTGCATGAACCATTCATACAAATGTATGATGTATGCATGCATACACATGTATATATACACATATATATGTATATATACACACACATACACAGCATAAAGTGCAATTTCCAGGCTGCATTTTATTTGGTAGTGAAACAGATTCCCTGCTAGTTGCACAGTACTCTCAAGTGCTTAGTTAAACTTTTTCATTGTTTCAGAATCTTTAACAGCCATTTGTGTTCTTTACATTTTAAAACAATAAAAAGGATAGAATGCATTTTCCTCAGTATAAACACAATGCTTCCCTGATTCTTTCRTAAGTGGATCTCTCTTCTCTTTTATTCCCATTTTAATTTTTATTGAACGTTGTTTTGGCACAAAAGGTCTGTACTCTGAGAGAATAAAAGCCTCACTCTGCCTTCTCACAGAAAACCTTCAAGAGGGTACTAGAATCAAGAAACTCTTCAAGGTGGATCTCATGAGGTTTTCTACTAATCTCACCCTCAAGGGATAATGGTGCAAAAAGTAGTTAAAGGCTGCTGCTTGCCAACTCTGCCTTTCTGGGAAAGCCACTGGGGCTGGACATTTTCTCAGCCCCAACAAGCTAGTCAATCTTCTTCTTTAACTACAAGGATCCTAGCACACAGCAACCTGCTCTAACATGAGAATATGCCCTGTGTCATGCAAGGTTAATATCCTTGTCATCTCTTATCCTTACAGTCTCTGTGCGGTTGGATTCCCTTGGTGTAACCTCAGAAAAGAGAGGGAATGCACTGTTTTACAAACTTGTAAAACTGTGGACAACCCTGGTTTGCCATACCAATATCCCGCCAGATTATGATATTGCATTTCATTGCATCATATACACAATTCTGTGTATAATAGCAGAATTAAACATTCATCGCTGCTACCAGACTAATATCCTGAGAGATGTACAGACCATACAGGTCACGGTTAAGAGTCCGACCAACAATTACAGGTAACAGAACAAGTTTCCCCACATCAGCCTGGCTATATGCTGCTACCTATTCAACTTGTCATATTTGTTCAGTTCTATGCCAGCTGACAAGTATCCCATTAGCTGTGGTTCACACTAAGAATTTGTATTCACATTCCATGAAACAGAAGAGCAACTCACCCAGCGTAGAGCAGCTAGTACTCTGAGTACGCCTGTCAGTCACCACTGACCTGGGCCAGCAACCTGGAGGCTACAGAGGATGTAAGGATTCTGTATTTTATCTCTAGACTGATTGAGTTTGTTACATCAGCGCTATACATTGTACTTTACATAAACAAAATCAAAGTACCACCTGTAGCATACACATAAAATACGAGACCTTTAATGAAATTTCTATTTTAACAGAGGGATCAATGCTTTCTTAGAGATCATGTCATTTTGTTCTTCCAAATGTTTTCATTTATGTTGCCCCTTATTTTGCATATTTCCATTTTTCCCCTTTGAAAAGAGGTCTTTCATTTTGTCGTATTTATGTGTTTAACCTACTGGCTGGTAGCCTTGCACAATGCACTGCCTCCTCTTGATGATAGACACAACAATCCATTTCTTTTCCTGATGGGTTTAAGCAATCATACACTGGGATGCAACAAATGAACAGATTTGGAGATGACAGAAACTATTGTAAGACAGCCTAAAAGACTTTACCTACATCAGTTGAGAAGGGTCTTTGGGTTTGTTTAGTGAGATAGAAACTGCATGCTGACTGTACCTGTTAGATGTCCTGCTGTTTTTTCAAAGGACCTTTTAGGCATTTACTTAGAATTCTTTTTGGAGAAATACTAATAGAAGAATGGCACATGCTTCTGACTTTTTCCCTTTTCAAGTTAGTGATGTTTCTTGGTAGCTTTTTGTCCTATTTAAAACAAAATAGTCAGTGACTGTAGTACAAACAGCACCTGCGGGGTCAAATTCACCTTGTGTGCTAAAAGCCAGACAGCTGACAGTAATTGTGGGCTAAGAAAGGCAAGTCAGCATTCCCATAGTAACAGGCATTTAACAGCCTTTCCCATGGACTTTCCAATCCTACCCTGTTTTATTCCATAACAATATAGAGAGTAGTAGTACAGAGTAGAGAGTACACAGATCACAATAGGACAGATCATAACACAATGGTGTGCAGAAAATAAGATAGGGCATAGAAAATGGGAATTTGTTACCAGAAACAAGTGAAAACTGCTGCAGGAGTAAAGCTGTCTAGCTGGATGGTGAGAAGTAGGAGAAAGAAGTCCTGTCTCCTTCCACAACAGCAACAGAACACAGTTTTGCAGCATACTGTGTTGCCATGGCTGCATACACACCAATCCTGCACCTAACCCTACCTTTCTGTGATGACCACCCAATGATTACCTCCTAAGGTGAGCACATCCCTGAGGAAAGCAGGTCTCGACCTTCAAATAAAAGCTCAAATACATGATCCACATTTCTCCCCAAGATCATTTTGTGAAAGCAATATCAAATACTGAACAAGCAAGATTAGTCCAGATCACCAACAACTAAGCTGGTATCTGACATATAATAGGGGTTTACAATAGAAATTTATCAGCTAAATGTACATAATGSAGGACTATTCCATATGCACTATAGTATCTACTGTCATAATGTAAAAGCCAGTATAGACAGGACTGATCAGTCAACAGGCAGTTAGCTTATCAGTCACACCTGGCTAAGCAAAAAGCCAAAAAGATGGTATCCACTGAGATTTTTGAGATCTTAAGGCTTACAAAAATCAATTTCTTCTTTCCCAGATTGTAATATTTCTACATGGTCTATGTTAGGCAGCTCAGTACATATGTAGAGCCATTAGACAAGGGCAGAAATCATTGCTAAATCATTGTTAATCTCTGGCATTATACTTCCATACAGGGTAACAGAAAGCATCTTATTTTAGCTCCTTTCCGTCCACAGCTTTTAAACAGAATTAAAAAACTCAGTCATTATGCTAGAAGATGCCATGAGCTTAGGCAAACATGCAAATAATTATAATCAAAGTCGGAGCTACACAGCATGGAAGGAAACAGGAAGAGAAGAACAAGAGCTCTCATCAGTCTGAAACTCCAATACTTCTCCTAGAAGGATGTTAAGTGGCTTTTCTTTTCTTCACTCCCCTTCTTGTAAAAGCTTCTAACTGCTGTTTGAAAACTATCCCATTCGCCCCTACCAGCTATCACTATAAGTCTACATTGTTCACAAGAGTCTGGCTTAAGCAGCTCTGTAGAAACAAGAACCCAATTCAGTGAGTGAAAACCCCTCAACTCCCATTGATTCAACGAGAGATGAGGGAATCATTATTATGGAAGAGGCATTTAGCAATGCCTGAATACCACATGCAGACTGCACCCAGAACTGCAGCTCTTGCTTCAACRGGTAATAATTAACTAGCGTTGCTGATCTCAGTTGTATGAACCAAGGTCTCAGGATCTGGCCTTACACCTGGTAGGAATAATCTACCAGGTATTTTATGCATGACAGATAATCAGAAGGCCTGACTTACAGCTCATTTATACTGAATTACTCCTGTAAACAGCATAAGCATATGCTCATTCTACAGCTAAAGTGTTTAAGGTGAACTCTTGGCAAATCTGGGAGAACACCACCAAGAATACAGGATATTCGGATGATGTTTTTAAGAGTCATAGTAAGTATTGGATTTGCTTATGTAGCCTTGTACTTATAAGAGGAGAAGCCAATGCCAGCAGGAAAGGTCTTCCTAGGCAATCTTATAACTAAACCATTCTAAAGCTCTTGAGCTTTCAACAGTAAAATCCAATCAAGAGTGCAGAAAAAACAAGGATTTAGCATTAATTTAGATGCTCAAATCAGATCCTTGAAGTTGTTCCCAATATTTCAGAGTCAATTTATTAGGACCATAACCATTTTGTGAATCCCTGTTTCACAGTCTAAGGATCAAAACCAACCATTTACTTCTTTTGAACAAATGACTTACCAGCTGTACAACTAAATGCAGACATAAATAAGGCAAAGAATTTATGCAGTAAGGTGTGGCAGACCCTATACATAGAAGATTATTCATTTAATGGATTGGAAAACAGAGCAGAAAATAGGCTATTCTACATTAATAGCCATTACAAACTTGGAACCATATGCAATAAATACATTGTTCGTTTACCTAAATGACTGTAGCTAACTGGAGTGTAAAGACCAGAAGATATTCCATTCTCAACTCAGTGATCTCACTGCCAAAATACAAGCCTTTGATTACTATATTTACAATTTTATACCTTCTAAATCTGTTTTATGCAAAATAAATCCCAGTCAACTTCACTGACCCAAATCCCATTTGCAACTAACCAAACTTTAGCAATATTATGGTATGTTCACATTCTACTGCTGTAAAAAACAAACAAAACCCCACATGAATCCTTTAGGGTACTGTTCACCAATTTAAAAGTGGCATATTAAACTTCCTAAAACCTTTGTAATCTGCAGTATAAAAGCACATTTTATGTAAGTAGATAATTTAGCATCCATAATCTAATTAAATGAAGTGAGTGACAACTGTATTCTCTACATAAATGATATATCAGTAACGGATAATGTACGTGCTTAAGAGACTGGAACCCCATCAAAAAAGTTGTTACAAACACTTGCCCTTATCATAAATCCAGTTAACATTATGGGCTAAATTCTGCTGCCTTACTGACATCTCACCAACAGGGGACTATCTACCAGAGGAAGAATTACTTACATGAGTGAAGTTTTGTGAGACTAAACTGCTGGAATATTTTTTGCTTAAGTAACACAAACAAACAGATATACTTCTGGTGTTACACAGAAAAATATGCCACCCTATAAACGTCAATTAATGTCATCCTCAACTCCACATTGAAAGTTATTTAAAAAATGTACACAGAGCAGCTACAGAAGTACTTCATGCTCCCTGCAGATATTCTCAGAGACAAAAACATGCAGACTGCAAAAACAATTCAAAAAACTCTCTCCTTTCCATCACCTACCATCACCACAGAGCATCATCATTCTAAACACTTATCTAGGACTTATCACAGTAACAGAAAGAAAAGCTAAGTAAAAGACAACCTTTGTTAAGTTTAATATCATGGTCACTTTATTACAAGTACAACCACTTTTGGAAAATGCAAAAAGAAAAAAAAAATAAGGAAAATATTTCATGTTAATTTTGGATGTTTCCATAATGCATGGGAATGCAACAGGTGACAAGTTAACACAGCGCTCTGCCCTCAAAGGGCACTCTGCAGGTTTGCGCTCATAGCAGCTGCTCCGTTGGTCCTTGGGAGTCCTTTCCCTCTTTTAAAGCAATCCCTTTGAAAACATTGTCTTTCCTACCCACTCTCTTTTAGTATTGCATGTGCAATGGGAGAGCTAGTCATGCTGACAGCATTATTGGCACCATGTCTGCAGTCACAGCTTGTGATTATGGTACCTTGCTGAAGTGTGGGACACCTGTGTACACTGAACTTTTCTAGTGCTCTACTGCTGCTTCTTTTTAGTCATATTACTGATGAGAAAACAGCTTAGAAAAATCAATGGCTTTAAATTATAACTTTATGTACTGCATATACAAAACCAACACAGGAATACTTTCCCCATGGCTAAAAAAAAAAAAAAAATAAAAAAAAATAAAAAAAAAAATCAATCTTTCTGATACTTCTGCTCCTTTAGCATTTTTTTTTGTAAATTATTTAAAGCTTTTCCCCAGCCCCCAGCTGCATCTGGTTGCTTTGTYCAGGCTTTCTTCAGGTTTCCTGCTCAAGAGACTAGTTTTATCTAAAAGGTCAATTCATTCAGCGGGGCACCAAGCAGAATTGAATATAATTATCCCAATCTTTACTGTGTAGAATTCATGCTTGAATTCATTCAAAAAATAGCAAGCAGTATAATTAACTCAGAGCCCAACCAAATCTATTGAGAATGCCTCAGATATCATACAGTCCCACTTACAATAGAACATTTTCATTTAAAGACATTGTACATATTAACCCTAGTCAGCATCCAATTACTCGGAATAAGTGAATTCTCTGTTTCAGGAATGTAATTTGAAAATGTTGTCATGCAATCTGAGGTAAAAGGTCTTTTTTCATTAATCTAGCTCTCATTAAACTGGAAGCCTGTAGGTTATTTCAAATCCATTAGATTTAAATACAGGTGATTACAATTCTATTGCACATAAGACAACAGAAATGTCTTTTAGAAAATATTGTGTAGTTTAGAGGAGTTGATAAGTTTGTGAATTGCCTCATAGTTAAAAAAGAAAAAGTATCTGATCAGAAAAAGCATGGTTATTGTTAACTTGACAATTACATATAAACTATATGGTAAAATTAAATTCATTTTTATATGCAGATGACTTCAAGATAGCAGGAACACTTCAGATAGTTCAGAGGTCAAGATAAACATCCCAATATTTTCATGCAAATTCCTCACATCCCTCAAATGTACAAAATTTTGATACAACTATGAGCTTCTTAGGATTTTGCCCATGATCACAACTAGAAACATCATAACAATTTTTCATGTAGTAGTCTAGCAACTCAAGCTCTTGGTTTAGTTAAACATGAGAAATCTGAACCCTGAAGGATCTCGGATTCGCATGAGAGTCCCTGTATAGATAAGTCTCATGAGAGGCGATCTTTTCAGCTCAAAACATGAAAAATTCCCCCATCATTAGAAATTCTGAACTAAGCAACACCTACAGAACTCCCTGCTTTGAGACTGTCCACTTTCTTGATCCACCTTGACTGAATGACAACAAACCTCTAAGACAATAACCATGTTTTTACAATTACAATTCAAATTACTGATTGTCTTATTCTAATAGACTTTGTACATGCATGTAAGTTATCATGAACGCTTTGAGTTTTGGGACATGCTGAATGTGTGCGTTGAAGAAAAACATTTGCTAATACTTCCTTTTGTCATCCTCCTTTGAGTAATGCCTTGGGACCATAGAGAAAATTGAGAGCATGTGGCAATTCTGTTGAATTGCTTACATACAAGATGGCACTGCTTAGTCTGTCACCTTAGACAGCATACTGCATAATTTCCTCAAAGTCCCAGTCACTCAGTTCTTGACTTACTTCGTCCTATTCTTTTTTGCCTCTGTTTCTCTCTTTTTAATAGGAAAAGGTTTTTTTTAAAGGAATATTTAGCAAATTGCCTCTCTCTAGAAAGGCCAGGTTGTTCAAATATCTGTCAGTCATTTACATCTCTCTACTTGTGCATTTGAGTGTACAGCCTCCTACAGGTATGGAGTCACAGGTCTCCCAGCAGCACTAGCTCAGAAGCCATTATTATAGAAATTGCCACCCTGTGTCTTCCTTCAGGTGTGAAAGCATGTGATTTCCAGTAATGTGTGACATAAAAGAGTCACTGCTGTATTGGAAAGCATACCATATTGGTAAAATACTGCAGTCTATAACTCAGTGAGGCAACCAGTATAGGCCCACACATACAAAATGCTACAAAGGTCAGAATTGCCACTTAAAAATTCAGGATTAATTTTCTACTAATTCTTTCAAGGGCCAATGAACAATTCTTAGGAAGGCTGAGGAATAAATATATCTTAATGACTAAACATTGGCCAATTAACAGATATTCTTGAGGACAGAAATCTTGATTATAGTGTTCATTAAGGTTCTTATCTTAAAATGTAGAAAGTTAAACATTTTCTTTTTCTTTTGAAACCAGATCTGTTTTTCCCCTATTTATTAAAGCTGTCTGACCATTAATCTGGAATATGAACCAGCTGCAGCTTTCATGGAACATTTCAAAAATGAGAATTTTCTGAACCAATGTTCTGGTTACTCATTTCAACCAGAAAACAAAAACATTTGCCTGAATTCTCCCAACAGTTTGCAGCCTGTACTACTATTTCAAATCTCCAATAGAAAAACAATCCACGCCCTAGAAGATCCTCCTCCTTTGACTCACTCCTCCTCTGCATGTTTGGTTTGTAGGCCTACTACAGTCTATCTTGCATAAAACAATGACATAACTCTTCTCTCCTGAATCCACCCACAACTGTCCTTATAGCCATCTTTTCTTACAATCTATTGCTTAGGACCTAGTTATGTAATAAATCACAATGGCCATCACCTTCTGATGTGCCACTACAACTTTTTTGTCATACGGACCATCAGAAGTAAGTCTGAAACCTGGAGCCAGACTAAATTACACAGACAACAAGGGAGCAGTATTTTAGAGACACATTTATTACATTTTTTTAAATGAAGAAGACAGATGTTTTCCCACTGTGATCCACACAGTCCCTGTAAACATCTCAGTTATGTTTTGTTTCACATGAGCCTGTTCATGAGGAGGATTTATGGGTGCTGTTTAGCCCTTTTACTACATGGGATCATAAATCATACATACACATATGCATAAACACACATGCACACATATATTACATGTTGTATATACAACTGACTCAAGCTACCAACTTGAGTGGTTTGCAACACTGAATATATGTTATCCCACTGTCTATCCATTTACATGCATAAACAATTGTAAAATTGACACACAAAAAGCTATTGAAAGTAGGTCCTTCTTCCTAATTCTTAAAAAGGGTGAAAAAATTGGCAATGTTTCAAAAGATGTTCAAGAAACTTACAAAGTCATGCATAAGAGATGATTGTTATTAAAAGATATTTTAAATCTCAAATTGAAAAGTACCTAAAAAAAATACCGTGAGTCAGAAGTGTGATTCAGCAACAGGGACTTAAAAACATAGAAAAAGAAAAGTAAATTTGGTATAGTTAAAACCAAAAAAAAAGAAAAAGAAAAGAAAAAAAGGATGTCAGTGTAWGCAGTGGCTAGACAAATAAATCAAGTGAAGTCTTGGCATAAGTGAAGCCAGTGAACTTGAATGAGGCCAAGATTTTACCCAGAAGATCTGCACTAAAGATGGAAAGAAATTAAGACTGCAGCCAGATGGCTATTTCAGACAAGATGGTATGCTAGAAGTCGGTAGAACCAGCGGCAGAGGGAGAGGAAGATCCATCAGCTGCTCTCCAGTCTCACCGGTGTTGGAGCCTGCCAAGAACCTACACTTCTTCTTTAAGAGTTGCTGCTGATTGTGATACTTTAAAACATCAGTATCATCATGTATTCACACTTCATCAAACTGTTCAAGAAACAAAATGTATGATCAGGTTACAGAGGTCTGGACCAGAGTTTTCCACAGGTGAAAGCAACAGGACAGGTAGATGGACAGAATTAACTTAGCTTTCTTCTGCAACAGGAAATTCCTACAACTCAGAAACTTGGGCAATATGCAGCCAGGGACAACTTTGAAAGAGTAGGGAGAAAAAAAAGCAAGGATGCAGGATAACTCTACCCCAAACCTTGTCTGGGACCTCACCTGAACTAAATACATCACTGATACTCAAATACATTCAGATATGTTCAGATAGATTTGCTTAATTCCTTTCTTTGTATTTTGACATTTTTGTTGCTTGCTCTTTTTTTTCTGGTCTGATGGTTCAGACATGCACCTGAAACTGAAATGCTTTTTCTATCCAAATACAAATGCAGATTTTTTTATCATACAATGGTTGGGGTTGGAAGGGACCTTTTAAAGATCATCTAGTCCACCCCCCCTGCCATGAGCAGAGACATCTTTCACTAGATCAGGTTGCTCAGAGCCCCATCCAGACTCTTTTTAGGTCTAGTCATCACTTTATACTAGGACATAGAAAATGTTAAGGCATTGACTGTGCTTATTGTATTGCATGTAAGCATGTGTTAAAAAGTCTTAATCCCTGAATGCTAGGAGAAAGAGTTGATTTTATTCTTCAAATCAGAAGAAATATGAGGTATTTTGTCGAGCTACTGCGTGCAACATACTGACTGGAGGAATCCCCCATGTTGTCTTACTCAAAAGTACTGAAYTCTATAAGGCAACATTATGAGGAACACTGAATTTTCGTAAGTTAAGACAAGGTAATAAACACGGTTTAGCATTACTTATAATGCTGATCCATAAATGCTAACACAATTCTCCTCTAACACCCTGTTACCTCAAAGTCTGATTGATTTAATATAATAAGGACAGATAGAAGAAAATACCTAGACAGTAGCTGCAAAGCCAGGAGAGAAAACTAAGCAGAAAGCGAAACTCTTCATATACAGTTTTACAATATATTCACATAAAACTATTTATGTACTAAAAAAAAAAAAAAAAAAGAAAAATTCAAATTCCAGACTAGTTGTTTCACAGTTATTATGAATAAACTATTTAATAGCATAATTCTAGAAATAGAAGAGAATCMATTTAATACATTATTAAATTATTAATTATGAGTGTGAATAATGTTTGTCCTGGTTTCAGCTCGGATAGAGTTAATTTTCTTCCTAGTAGTTGGTATAGTGCTGTGTTTTGGATTTAGTATGAGAATAATGTTGACAACACACTGATGTTTTAGTCATTACTAAGTAGTGCTTACAGTAGTCAAGGACTTTTCAGCTTCCCATGCTCTGCGAGGTGCACAAGGAGCTGGGAGGGAGCATAGCCAGGACAGCTGATCCAACTGGCCAACAGGGTATTCCAAACAATATGACATCATGCTCAACATATAGAGGTGGGGGAAGAAGAAGGAAGAGGGGGGGGGAGGACGTTCGGAGTGATGGCATTTGTCTTCCCAAGTAACCGTTACGCGTGATGGAGCCCTGCTTTCCTGAGGATGGCTGAACACCTGCCTGCCAAGGGGAAGGAGTGAATGAATTCCTTGCTTTGCTTTGCTTGCGTGCATGGCTTTTGCTTTACCTATTAAACTGTCTTTATCTCAACCCATGAGTTTTCTCACTTTTACTCTTCTGATTCTCTCCCCCATCCCACTGTGGGGGAAGGGAGCAAGCGGCTGTGTGGGGCTTAGTTGCTGGCTGGGGTTAAACCATGACAATGTTGCATGCCTGAATTCAAACAGGATGTGGCTAAAACACACTTTCTTACAGGAATACTTTTACTGTATGATCAGTGCTATAGAATTCAATGCAATTACTTGCTGTAACCAGGACAGTCATATTGACTAACACCTTACCATAGTATGTAGGACCCCTTGCACAAATAGAATGGATCACCAGCTGATATTTTGTCTATTTCAGAAAGTGTTCAAACAGCTGGCTCTGACTACTTTCCTTTTTTTTGTTTTTCTTCCCTCTCGGTGGTGGAAATGCAAGCAGCATATGGATTTTTTTGATAAAGTCACTTATCTTTGACAATGTAGAATTACAAATAACCCTCACTAAATGGCATAAGAATAAAAAAAAAAATCAGAAGTATTTTAAAAATTTTAAACATCTACAAAAAGCCTTAACTTTTAATTAATAAGTGGATAATGCAAGACTGTTCAAAATTTTTCTTTAAATCAATCTGAGTACCATCATAAATATAACTAGTAATAGAGATACCTGCAAAAAATATGAAACATATTACCTGTGTGACTCTATATAGATCAAACATTTATGTTTCATTTATGTTTCTTTGCTTACAAAAGCAGGCATTTTTTCATTTCTTGACAAACAAATAATTACCTCTGCATTAAAAATTACTACTTAACTGAAATGCATGACCTTTCTCTCCAAAGTACCACATGCTTAGCAGCTCTCACCGGCTTGAAGGTCTAGCTCTATCCAAGGAGGATATCAGTAAGCCAGAAGCAAATGTGCAAAACCAAAATCTGGCATGCTAGTCAAAAATGTTGGCCCATCAAGACCTTGTTCCTAACATCTGCAATGCAAGAGATCCATTAATCTCTCACCTACATGTAGGTAAGATAAGACAGTAAGACCCTTCAGAATTTGGCATCCCTTTGAAATCACTCAATCTGGAGTTGACACACAGGTATGTACAGCAAGTTCTACAATGAACATCTGTGGAAAGTTGCCTGAGTTAACTGTACAATAGGAGGATAGGAAAACCTACTGTAATTGCATCAGACAGTATTCGGATCATCCCTTAGTATTCTGTTCACACATAGCCTCCATTCTGTCTCCCTCTCAAAAGTACTAGGGAAATAATATCGGGCAATTCACACAGGACTTGACCTGCTTCAATACCATTTTGTATGCCCACTCAAGTTACTTTTTTGATAATTGCTGTGTTTTACAACTGTGCACCTGTGTGAACTAAGAGGTTGGTATTCCAGGCAGATACTCTAAACACAGTGTTTACAGTGTTCCTCCACTGAGCACAAGGATTTTCTTTAACATGTGCATTGCCTACTGGAACATTCATTCATTTTAAAAGATTCCAATGATGTATTTCATAATGTCAGTAAGTTTTGCATTCTTTTAACTCCTAGCAGGCACCATAGAGGACACAGTGCCAGGAGCCGTGATCATGGCAGTGACATGAAGAAGGGATGCACGTGCATTTGCAATGAGGCAGAGAGATGAGTTTGGGTTTGATTTCACAGGATTCTGACACAGTGGTGGAAAACATAGGAAGAAGGGAAACAGGAGAAAACTGAAGTCAAACATCTACTTCTGAATATTATCTGATACAGTTTTATGTATTACAGAGTAAAACACTTAGTCAACTAGCTCTGACCAGTGGGAAAACTGAGCCTTACGGAACTGGGATGACCAAAGTGCAGATCTTCAGGGGGGACAAAAGACTTTCAGGGAAATCTGCATTGACCTTTTACACCTACTGCAAGACATGGCTCTTGTCAGGGAGGGGGAGCATGTAACTAAACTGGTAAGAGTTTTGCACTCCTGCAAAGAGGGAATTGCTATCCAGTTTCAGAAAGCTGTGCACAAGGTAGCTCTTTGCACAAACGGGATTCTGAGAACTTATTAAAAAGCATTAAAAGAAAGAAAGATTGTAGGTTGACCTTGAGGAGTCATGGAACAGCAATAAGACACGAATTTTTAAGACTGGAGGTTGGGTAGTAGTATACCTCACATCAAAGCTGTGTGTATTTTTATCACTTTACGCATCCTAGTACTAGCTAAGTTTTGCACAACACCAATAAGAGAAAGATAAAGTATATTGGAGGTGAAAATAGAAGCAGTGGAGGTAATACTCTTAATATTAGGGAAAACAGAAAGTGTGCCCAAAAAATGCCGAGAGTAATCACAGAGAGATAGTCAAGGATGCATTATTCTTACTTCTTAACTTAGGAGGTATTTATGGATATTGACAACACATATCCCACAAATGTTTCAGCTGATTTGCATCAAAACACATATGATCCAACAACAATCCCAATTTCTTTTAAAAAAAAAAAGAAAAAGAAAAAAGATAAAAAGAAGAACATGAGTCAAGCCTAAAATCATTGGAAGTAGGATATAATGAAATTAAGAAATATTCACAGAAGTGCGTAAACGGCAGGTTGCAAATGAAGCTGACACCTTGTATGAGCTCACCACTACATCATACCAAAAAGAAGCACTCCTGGTTACTACTCCCATTTAGATAGAGCAATGATATCCATTCAAGATGATCTTGGAGCAGCAGAGACTCAACCTATCAGCCAAATACCACAAAAATCTGTGCAAAGTAGTGTAACATATGGAAAACACACACACTGTGACGTTACTCTTCTTCTTCTACACATATTACTTAAGCGTAGACAAAAAGGCACTGTTTTCTAGAGAGGTACCAATTTCCAGATTAATTCAGAAAGTTTTCCATAATGTTGATTTTATTTTTCACAGGAAAAAAAAAAAAAATCAGATGCATAGCTTGAGACTTTTTAGGCTGAGACAAGTTTCAGAGGATAGATTATTAATGCCTGTTTTGTTCGCTCGAAGAAAGGCCACAAAATTACTCAGCATTCCTTAAAAAGGTGGTAACAGACTGTTTTGGCTTAGTTCTTAGGTGTCTACCTGAAGTCTCTAAGATAGTKTTTACACATGCACACACATACACACACAATTCCACTGGAATGTCTTATTCAGACAGAATAGCTATGATTGTAATTCACCACAATTTTAGTGGACAACAGGCAACTTAATCAAATCTTATTTCTATAAATTACTGTTCAATCTCACAGATGCTACCTACACTGGTGGATAGCTACTATTTGAATCTCTATACTCAGGGATTACTTCGAAAAGTTCGTTAAAAAACATTTATTGCACTTTAACTAAAAGAAACAACACTATATGGTGAATGTGGCCATTCTGCAAATAAAGTGCACAGGAAAAGAAATCTAACTAATAAAATTTGTGATTGACATGATTGTTTTGCAGTTGACAGAAAAAGAGGCTTTGGTGGTCCAGAGATAATAGCATTTTAATTAAAAATTTGCAAACCTTTGTGAAAAAAGGGAGACTGTAAGCATGAGCTGCTCTGTATAGTATATTTTAGAGCAATTCCTCCCCACACAAAAAGAACAATTCCTTTTAAGGAAAGAGGATCATTTGCCTAATTTTTCAGGTGTGGGTGAGTTCAAAAGAAAGCAAAGCAAAGTTTTGTTTTCTTTTATATTTCAAAAAAACCTCTAGAGACCAAAATATACTAACTCAAACATATCTAACCGAGACAGTGAAAGCCTGAGGTCTGATTACAGTGTATTACCCTCACACAGGTTTAAGTTAACTGAAGAAGACAAACAAGGAAGAAGAGTTCTTACCACTGATGTGTGGCATTTTGGAATGAAGGGGCTTTTCTTTAACAAAGTAACAGGAGATATCATCTTTCCCTGAGAAGGAGTCATTCACTACAAGCACAATGTGTTATTATTGGGATTTTTAATTGAAATGTAAATTCTGGGAACACTGAATCTAATTCACTCCCAGAAAAAGAGGGGAAAATTCTCATTTTCAAAGCACTATATAGACACTTCACTATTACTGAGTCATGCTCAATGGTCTGAGCCTCTACTGTTCTTGCAAAGCTGACAATATTTTACAACATCCAGCTACGGCATATTTACACAGCACTGTTGATTGTTACACCAAGTAACTCCCTTTGATTGGTTTCTTTGATAAAACATTTTTAAGAAATAGTTTTAAAATAATTCTAAAATGACAAGCCTTTGTGGACAGCATGCCGAATGCATCCATAGCAGCAGCAAACTGCAGCAAAGCCTACCTCACCCAGAGTAGGATTGCACCTGAGAACCTCCACGCTCTTAAGAGCTTAAATCAAATCAGAACTGTTGGGTTGGTTTTGTTTTTTCCTTTTTAAACAAGTTAATTGTAGGCTTGAGATCTTAAAGTCTAAATAAAAAAAAAAAAGGAACCAAAATATTTCCATGACATGTCCACAGCTGGAAGAGTAGTTTGATTCATAATGTTCTGGATTATGCTTAGTTAAGGTTTAGTCTCAGGAGAACTTTCTTTTTAAGCATTTTCATGCACCAGAGTCCTAACACAAGGCCTGCATGTATTACGTGCTTTTAGATGATATGTAGCCAAAACTAAAGTATTTTTTCCAGTAAAGTTGTCATTCCTACAGATTTCTTCCAAAAAGAATGATAAAGTGTTCGCAACAAGAATTAATATGACAGAAACAAAGAAATGAATGGCAATCTAGGAGGAATAAAGCTTTAAAAATAGCAAATATCTATGCAAACTTGATCCTATCAGAGATGTGAACACCAATTATATTTTTTACAAACTACAACGTGATTGACTGAAACTATGTCTGGCTCCTTAAACGTGCAACACTGAAAAACCTTATTTGCTTTATGTTTCCCATCTAACATTTTTCTTAAGAATAACTTACAGTAAAATTCCCTTTTCTCTCCTTGGGTTTACATATACAACACTCTGGGCATGAGAGTTTCAACCAAGTATTTTGAAAATAATTTTGACCCTCTATTTTAAATTTTCAAGTTTCAGATGTGTACATCTTGGAACTAAAGTTCTTTATAATACTAGTGTGCTTTTGTAACAGGCTTTAAAATGCAAAACTGCTTTCTGCAGAGTATTTCACCTTGAAACACGGTTATTCACCGTCACGCTCAATCTTAATTATCTTTAAAGTCTAACTGTACTTAAATTACAAAAAAATATAATATTATTTTCCCCTATGTCTGATAAAAGGAAACACAATTCCCTATGTAATAAAAGAATTTATATGAGTAAAATTCAATGAAGTTAAACAAGCAAAATGTAGCTCTTCTTTGAGCRAGAAGAAACAGGGACTAAAAGCATTCCATCTGAAGCCACTACAGCAGCATGTCATGGCAAACTCAATCCCAGGCTCCAGTAAAACAAATAAGCACCTGCTTGATTTTTATCATGTGAATACTCTTTTGAATTCTAAATTACTATGCATTCACTTAAATTAAGTAATTTTCTGAGTCTAGGGCAGAGTATTCAGCATTTTGCAAGATCAGTCCTTAACCATATTTGCTAAGGTGATCAGCATGGAATAAATATGCACTCAAAATAAGTAAACAAAGATTACTATGGTCTTTTTACTGACTTAATTGGTCATTGAATCAGACTAATATGGTAGGAACCTGTACTGCTGAAAAATTAAACACGAGCCTAAACCAGCCAATAACCACCACATCAAAGATAGGCACCTTGACAAAGTCATTGTCTTGTTCTCAACATTCATGTATTATATGAAATTCAACTTTCCAGCTAATGTAAGCTGTAGAGAGAAATAACTGCACTACTCATCCTTCTCTGCGTATTAGCAGATGTACAGCAAAGATCATAATGTTAACTGTGAACAACAGTCACATAATAATGTGTATACTAATATTCTGACATGGATAGTTATTAAAACAAAACTACATAGAAGTCCAGCACTTTCTGCAGAAAGCTGAGATGAAAATGCAATTTGACAAAAAGGAATAAAATAATTCTGGCAGCAGAAAGATCAGYTAGAAGGGTAATAATAATAACAACTAAAGAAGAGAAAGGATCACTGATCTTGGAAATCCATAGGGCAGGAATTAAACACTATAATCAAATTGTTTGTGTAATCATTTAGCATCTCATTTTCTTGCTGTGCAAGCTGAAGAAACACTTGAGACAGGCCATCTTGGAGAGTAACAAAGTACACCAATAACTAACATGGGATTAAAAGAATATTGATAGCCTGTGACAAGCGGCTTCCTGAGAAATGTTTCTTAGTCAAATAGCAGCAATCATTAAATATATGAGGGTCAGTCAATTTAATCTGCTCTTTTTATATGGATTAGTTTAGCAAAGTAACAGAAGAGACAATTAATGCCTCCGTAGCTTTTCATGCCATGACACTAGCCCATCATTTTTAAAACAAATACTTGAAAGATTATTTTCTACACTACTGCATATGGCCATACTAATTTTAGCAACTACTAACAGCATTGATAAGGACTGACTTTATTATGAGGCACAATTATACATTCCAGAAAATCATTACAGTAGAAGTATATACTATCTTTTAAACAAACAGATCCCTAAATATTTTACATAAATATTTACATACTATACTTTCCAAATTGAAATCATAATCCTGGAGATGCTCCACCCCTCTGTGCCACTGCTAAGTTTACCATATGATCAGACTTACGTCTAGGGACATAACACTGGTGTCAGTGAAATGCATACAATACTTGAATGAAATGCGGTCAGTGTTCAAGAGTGGAGAAGAGTCACATAAAAATTTAGGGCAGGGGAAAAAGAAAAATTCTCATCACACTCTATAGAAAACTCCTGTAGACTGAAAAAAATAAGTGTGACCTTCTTTGAAAAAAAACAGTATCTTATTATATGCCATAGTGAAGAACTACACACAGCTAAAGGAATACCAGTTTAAAGCTTCTATTTAGAAAGTCAGAGTACTGGTCTACAAAGAGTAATTAAATGAAACCCTAGAAGAATTTATAATAGATAAACTATAATTAGAATTTGGCCAAGATGCCAGGGTAACACTCCAGCTCCTGATGGGAAGTGTTATGAGCCGTTTTAAGGCCAGCCATAAAGCCCTTGCAAGCAGTAGCCAACTGTCCAAGGCCACCAGAGACCATCAAGCAGCCAGATAATCTGTTCCAAGATTGCATTTCCAACCTGCACAGATTCAGAAAGTTTTGGCACTGTTACTGGATTTTCCAGAATCTCCTYAAATAGCTGTTCATACAGGACATAGCACTTCCATGCACAGATCTTTCAGCACTACACTTTTCTCAGGTGTTTCCCCCTTGGCCCTTTCTGACAGTTGTTTGACAGATAATACAAATTGCCTGACACAGATTTTAAAGTCAGATGTTTAAGAAAATGAATTACAGCTGACATCTTTGGTGTAATGCTTTGTGACACAGATAGTTAGGGAGAGTGACACAGCTGGAAAATAATGAAAGATGAAAGCATTTGGAACAGCTCAGGATCCAAGGTGACTTTGTGCTGTAATTCACTACTTTTATAATTGTTTTGTGATACACTTTCTGAGTGAGATACAAAGCCCAGGAGAGTCAACAGGTCTGCTTCCGTTGACTTCTCTGTCCTTTTTATCAAGTCCTAGTGAGACAGCCATTCCAAGTCAAAGCATACTCAGCAAAGCTTGTACAGAATTAGATCTCGCAATTAGTCTTTCAAACTTCACTCCTTTAGCGTTGGTTGSCGAGTTTAAATTTCCACCTTTTTTGTCTTTAAAGAGGAAAGAACTTTTCTTTGAGTTAGAGAGGAAGAGACATCACAAACCCTTCTGCTTCATTGTGTCGTCCCATAAAGAATTCTTAGCATGCTGAGCTAAATTCCTGATCTTTTTTCCCTAGTTTGTTCAATAGCGAAGTAGGACAAGAGAGGAAAACAAGCATGTGCCCTTGATGTTATTTAGGTTGGCAGCAACCGACCTGATGCTATTATTCTGGAAGCTTTCTTTTGATAGCTGTACATTGCCCCAAAGACATTGGTCAACTAAACAGCAGAGCTAAAAGCATGGTCCTCTAACTTCAGTTTTGTTGGTAAAACAAAACAAGAAAAACAACAAAAATACCCAACAAAAAACCCCTAACACTCACCCCCTCAGAACAAATCAACCTGAAGGTTGGGTGGATACAAGCTAAGTTGCAGATATAAACTTACTATCACTGCAAATTCTCAACATTTTTTGAGACTGTATGCAAGTCTTTTCATGAGTGTAATGCCTCTAAGAAAATAAGACATTTAAAATAAGTATAAAACTAAGGCAAATGAGGCCAAAAAAGCATTCAAGGAATAATTAGGTGATACTAAAGTGTGTGACACTTTTTTTTTTTTTTTTTTTTTTGACAGGCAGACTAAACTTTATCATTCAAAGTTTTCAACTAACAGAAGAGACACATAGGACATAGTATCAGACACTGCTGAGACCCAGGGCGTATCTTTTACTCAGTTAAAATTAAAAGATGGTTTATGAATCTTGGAAGATTACACAACTCAATCCTATAAAAACACAGAGTACAAGGTTCCAAGAGCTCAGTTAGACAAATGATATATCTTGTCTGTTTCATGTAGAGAGGGAATTGGGGTACAATAATATGGATCCCGGTGTTCATCTGAACGTTCTTAACTTCAGAATAAGTATTTGAACTTACTATTCCAGTTCTGGAACATCATTAGCTTAAAATAAGTATATAACACTATCATACAAGGAAAGAGTAGCAAAATCTGGCCCTGTGCTGCTGTGCAACAGCTCAGTAAATCTGGCCCTACTTAAGTTTAAGTGGCCACCAACAGTGTGAAGTATTGCTCTGTAGGAGAAAATAAGGCAAATCCAGTCCAGAGTAACCCGCCCATTTTAATTAAAAAACAAGAATGGAATTAAAGGTTGCTTTAGGCAATAATGGTAAAGTTGAATTAACATCTATATGGGAAACCTTCCATTTATCATCCTGGGATGATCACATTTTAACATGTTTGTTGCATTCATTATTTCTAAACATTTCTAAATTCTGACAGTCTATAATAAACACGAAGAACAGAAAGTTTCATCCTGGATCACTAAAATGGCCTTGGGATTCTTGCATTCAGTTGCACAACAAGCTATTCATTGTGTTGGCGTAGAGAGATTTAACCCAGAATTGTAGACTGACTCAAACACCATCCAGTGGTAAATGAGAGTTACTACATTACAGCAGCAGCTCCATCTACGTTACCTTCCCTTTACAAGAAAAGTACTGAAAGTATTTTAGAAAACTGGACAGACAGGAAGGCAACTCCACCTCAGCTGAAGGGAAGACAGCTAAAACATAAACCTAAGGATATTGGGATGTAAAAGTAGATATGAGAAAAAACAAACCCCAGCTGCCATTTTATAGCAGACTTCCAATAAATGACCTTCAACAACTTGAGCTAATGAATCAGTCTCTACCATGAGACAATAAAAGTGGCTTCCATGGATCAGCTATGATCTCTGCACTGATTAGAACATGACATTTATATCTTAAAAATATGCACCATGTAATTCACATGGTCTTTGCATTTTAGTCCTGCTATGCCCCTCGGAGAGCAGTGTTCAGCACCACCCTATCGGCCTTTGCAAAAGCCTAGCTCCTCTCCACATGTCCCAACCAGGCTTACACATCTTATACACACTGAAAGAAGTGATTAAATAGCCGTAACAGAAAGGAAGGAAGGAAACATAGCTGCTCTGTTGAGAAACAGAAAAGTTGTTGATTTCTTTCTAGGCAGTGTTCTTTGCATCACTTGGAGAAAAGATTCCTAGGAACTACAATGTCATTGAATGTCCTATTGTAATGTAGCCAGACAAGAGACATTGTTCTTCTCCTCCTTCCTCTGCCATTTCAAAGAACCTTGTACTTCTATCAGACTTTCATAAGGCACTTTACAAACATATTACTTGACTGCATTGCTGTACTTCATAGAAAATTCAAAAGGAAAACAAACCAATTTGTAAGACAACAGCCTAGACCCTCCCTTTTTCCTGACTTTAGCCTAATTTCCAAAATATTCATATAATTGTCTTTCAGACGTTTAACATTGCTTCTACCCATAAACTTTTAATCATAGAAAGATTTCAGTTAGAAGGAACCTCAGGAGATCAAGTCCAACCACCTGCTCAAATCAAGGCATACAAAGCATCCTATATATTTCGGTCCAGGTTCTCAGTTATGTTTCAGTGAAGATGTCCTAATTTACATTTTACTGCGCATTTGGTCTTTTGTACAAGTAACTACAATTCCTTTGGCAGGAAGTTATTGTTGTTGTTATTGTTTAAACACATGGAAAACTGAGGCAGAGAATTTGAAGGCATCTCTGTTTATCCATCTGGGAATCATCATTAAGAACTGAAGTTCTTAGGTGGGGAGACCTCATCAAAATATAAATCATTACACCATATTTCTACCTCATATATTATGTGGGGTAATTAAGCTGAGGAAATTAATTAACTTAATTTAGTATCTTAGAGCAAATGAATCAGAAAATTTAATTTCAGAATATGAGATATGCATTTCCAATCACAAAAGACTCAGATGTTTTCTTATTGCATTTGTATTTTGATATCTTGGTCCTGGAATATTCTCACAGCTGTAAAACAAATAATCTAAATCATTATTAAAAGAAAGAGCAGCATATTATTTTTAGTCCTTCAATCATCAGAATTGTTGCTAAAGAAGACAAAACAGAAATATAAGAACCCAAGAAACAAACAAGCTTTATAAAAAGAATTCATACCTATGAATACCTTCATACCTGCTCTTATTTGCCAGGAGTTCACATATTCATCCTAGCACACCTACTCACATGAAGCATGCCAGAGACCTTAATGGGAATTCTCATCTTAACAAAATGACTTTGTACCTAGTGAATACTTAGAAATGGCCAACACAGGTCATAATATCCAAATAGCCTGACATAATAACCTCTCACCACATTTTATGCAAGCAACAAAACAGGGTTATATCAACAGTTTTGTTGAATGTAATGCACCATAATTCACATGGAAAGCCTTCATGAGATAAATCATATTTTTAAAGATAGTTTTTCTTTTGTATATGTATATATATTCATAAAGAAAAAAAGGATGTGAATTCAACTACTGAGGAGAGTTTTACAGTCAACAGTTATGCGGTTAGCAGTCAGGGACATAGAATCATAGAATCATTAAGGTTGGAAAAGACCTTTAAGATCACCGAGTCCAACCATCAACCCAGCATCCATGCCCACTAAACCATGTCCTGAAGCGCCACATCCACACATTTTTTGAACGCCTCCAGTGGGGTTGTTTAGCCTGGAGAAAAGGAGGCTGAGGGGAGACCTTATCGCTCTCTACAACTACCTGAAAGGAGGCTGTAGAGAGGCGGGTGTTGGTCTCTTCTCCCAAGTAACAAGCGATAGGACGAGAGGAAATGGCCTCAAGTTGCRCCAGGGGAGGTTTAGATTGGATATTAGGAAAAATTTCTTCACCGAAAGGGTAGTCAGGCATTGGAACAGGCTGCCCAGGGAAGTGGTGGAGTCACCATCACTGGAGGCATTAAAAAAATGTGTAGATGTGGTGCTTCAGGACATGAGAGGGTTTCTCTGCATAGGGCTGTGAGGAGAGGTGTGCAGAGGAAGCGATCCTCACATCCACAGCCTGATGGTTAGCACAGTGGAGGGCAAAGGAATTGCTTGGGTACCCTGCACAGTACCACAGGTCTTCTCAGATCCCATCTGCCCCAGCCAGACTGGACTTTGTCCAGCCATGGCAAAGGAGAGGATGCCCGGGCTTCCAGAGAGGTAACACCCTTCTCACTTGACTAAATGTGGTGAGTAGGGATGTCCCCATCTTCAGATCGAGAGGTATAACAGCAGGCTTATGTACATATACAAAATTATTTTCTCGGAAAAGGCCATATGTCCATTAAAGTTCAGAAAATGTTCATTAAGACAAGTAGCATGAAAGTTATATATTACAGTTGAAATCAAATGTATGCTCACTTCCCACTTGCAGATGAAATCTCAATGCCAACAAAACCCCTCTACACTCCAGTACAGAGCCAGAAATCTACCAGAGGTCTGAATGTGACTAATGCCATGGATGTCCTCCATCCAAAACCATAATATTCCCTACACTGTTTATAAAAATTCATCTCAGTTTTCTCTGTGGTAGAAGCAGCTGTAGCAAGAAACAAACAGAGAAAGTTAGAAGTTTTGAAGAATAGAGAAGGCTGGCATCTCAGGTGGCACAGAATGCAGGAAATATGTTTTGCTTTAAAGTCTGGAGATAGCATAGCCTTTGGCAAGAGGAGAGAGAAGAGGAAGAGCAAGAGGTGACTAATTCGATAAGTAGAAAGAGTTATATTTTTCACTTGTACCTCAGCAATACTTGACAACAGTTAACTTCTTCATCTCCCAAGCCCCAAAATGGGTAAGAGTAGTAGATAAGCACGTAGCTTATTCACATTTTGAACAGCAACAAACTAATCAGTTACACCACCACCAACGGTAAACCAGTCAGCTATACTGAAGTTAAATATTCCGTTGAGGCAAATACATACATCTAACAGCTGGTAAGTCGTACTGCTAGCAGCTTTAGGAAAAAAAACATTGCATTGTTTGTTTATGTTTTAGCTGGTTTTTAAGTCTTCAGCAATATGATTTTTTTTTTATGGGAAAATAAGAAACTATACAAAGCTTACTTGGTTTCAAAATACCATTCTATCTCTACATGCATATGCTGTTACAGTGTAGTTTCCTCTGCTGCTATAAGTTATCTATAAGTGTTTACACAGTATTCCACTTTATTCACCAACTTCCATGCTTCCCAAATCTACTGGGTATGCTTTCAGGCTAAGCATATGAAAATCTTACTCGGTATGGTTGAAAACATGAATATAAATGGGTGATTCTCCATTAGTACAATTCCTTTATCTAATTCTATAGGATTGTTTAGTATGCTTCACAGATCAGTAATATTTTCCTCACACAGACAAAAGTACAAGCCATAAATGTTTTGGTGTTTAGTTTGGTAGCCTAAACCATCCCTTCCTCCATTGAAAAATCTTGCAAGAACTCATTAAACAAGCTAAATTAAACATAAGATACTAGGAGACATTGGTGGCTAATGAGTTACATACTTTATTGAATGCACTGGCATTTGATAGTGCAAGAGCAGAGAGCAAGTTGAAGTGTGCTATATTCTAAAAGGAAAGTAGTAAACAGCTTTGTCCTGATACCCACATCAGGTCCACTGTAGATCAGGGTTCACATTTGCAATAACTGTGCACCCTGTACTGTTTGATGTGATGTCTTTTAAAGTCTACTTTTCAGAAAATTTTATAGCCATGTTCAACTCAGAGTGAGTTTTGTTCCTGATACAGCATGAAACTAAAACAGTTGCTTCAGACAGAAGTATTTGGGGCTGATTTGTTTGATTTTTGGAAGAAACAAGTTAGAACTGCTCTAGAGAGAACAAAATTTTAAATCTCCTGTATAGAACAAATGTGAGGTGCTTGTGGAGTGAAGTAGCTTCTTAAATCTCGACTTTGGACTGTCATATTTTTTTTAGATGAGACTTGTAAAGAGATGTGCTAGTGTGTGATATTTTATAAATATTCTAGACACATTTCAACCAGAGCTCTAATGTATACTAAATCTTCTGTTAACAGTAACTGGTATTAAAGAATGGAAAAGCTTTATAACCTGCAATCAACTATGTTGGATGCTCTTTTGGATTATCCACTAAACTGGGACTCAGGAAGCGTGAGTCCACTTCTGCAAGATGATTCTAGGCAAGTTATATCATCACCCAGGACTTCCCCCCTCCCACATCTGTGGAAATTGTTAGAATCTGGAAGGGTTGAAATCCCATTTTTGTAATTTCATTAACTAACACTTTGTTTTTCTTATTTCAATGCTATAAATAAGTACATGAGCAACTGAGTGTCAACAAGATGCTCATAGCATACTCCTTTTGTCCCTTACCAATGTTAAAGATCATGGGCCAAGGCTTTTACTTTCATTGTTTTCTATAAAGCTTTGGAAATATTGTGATACAGTATAAACAGTGCTATATTCTAGATTTCACACAGCCTATATGTACTAGTGACCTACACTGTGAGACAGCATATCAAGAGCAAGGAACCTAGCATCAGGACTTCTGTATTTCACTGAGCTCCAAAAGGAGTCTGATGACATTCATAATTATAGCGGGGAACCAGGTGTTGCAGCCACTGAGACATGACTCTTCTCTTGCTTACATCTGATTTACACCAGTGTGAATAAAAAGGGAATCAAGACCCAAGATTCCCTTCTTAGTTCTGTGACCAAGTCACTGCTGAACTTGGGCAAACTGCTTAATTAATCCTTACTAGCAAAGTCCCTTACTTTGCTAAGGAGGTAAAGGGATATCTGTCTACTTTAAGGGAACTAGTGTTGTCCAATACCTACATTTATAGAATATTTTGAGAGTCCTAAATAAATGGTGCTATTGAAATAAAAAGCAATATCACCCCCTTTTGACTTGACTAGCAAGCCAATGTGTACAGTACTTTCTTTCCATTAGGAGAAATTGATGATAAAGTCAGCTCCTTCTTTGACACAAACAAAAACCTGTTTCCCTGAGCATAAGAGGAATTAAACAGCTGGAGATGGTTTCTTTTCTCTTAATTCTAAGCTTTCTTTTCTCAGCATTTAACTTAAAAAGCCTTGACACTTTTCTCAAGTAAATGCTACCAGTGTTCATGTGGTTCTGGCTGATGCTTTTTTACTGGTTTTTCTTTCTCCTTACAAGCTGTATTTCCTGCATCATTCCCTCAAACAGTTGTGCTAAAGCAATACTCTATATATAAAGTCTCTGTCTGCAACAGTCTGAGAGGCCTCACGTGTGTCTTTGTTTTAGGCAGTGTCACGTGTATGTGGTTTGTTGAAGGTCCCCACTGTTTCAGCTACCTGGTTCAATAAAGGAGCTTAATGACTTCTTACTAACTTTCTAAAATGGAGGACAACGTCAAAGGCCCCATTTTCAACCTAGAGCACTATTATCATCAATACAACCAATGATTAACAATAGCTATACAAAGGCAAACGTTTCCTGGCTGTTCTTAAGTAAGTCTAATCTTAAAGGTAGCATACAAAGCAAAAGACATTCAGGCAAAGATTCCCTTCCTTAAATATCATGCAAGTGGCAATCACCCCRTCCAGAAATACATTTTTAGCAATTGTTTTAATTCTCCTTTTTTCCCCCTTTTGTAGACATTTCGTATGTTTTGATACTACACTGATGTTCCTAGAAGTTCTCATCCTGAGTTAATACCAGTATGGTGAAGCCAGTTGAACATATTGTTTTGTATAAGTACAATTAGTGAAGTATTTTGAACAGGGTTATAGCTTAAGCCACTTTTTACCATAACAGCTTTGACAACAGTATCTCCTACTACAATTATAGTAGTGTAAATGTGCTTTGGCTAGTATGGCTTTACCCTCCACAGAGATACGTTTCTACTAGTAATGTACTCCATTAATTACCTGGCTATGTACAGTTAAAGGAATGATTATATTACGATATATTGGTACCAACAGCAGCGCAGGTATTTCTCATGATACTTTCTGTAGTACTTTTACCAAACCATTTTTTTTTTTTTTTGCCTTCCCAACAAGGACGTTCAATATAAAAAAAAAAAATATTGCTTTGATTTTTTTTTTTGAAGCTCATATGAAACATATTTAAACAGTGCTTACAAAAGATCAACAACTGTTTGTCAAAGTTCTCAACAGTCAAAATTAGTACTACCTTTAAAGCACTTGTTTTATTTTACTTCTGTTTCATTTCACAATGAAACCTACTACAAATCCTAACTCAGGGGAAAGAAAAAAAAAAAAAAATCGAAGCATCTTGTTTTGTCTTTAGGGGAAATTTTGCTCCTCTGCAAGAATAAACAGCACAATTGGATTCCTAATTAGACCACAATATTACATGGCATTGTTGTTGGACAGGTATTCTAGTGACTTGTAAATGAGATTTTAAGTAGTACAGAAATAGACAAATATGGAAACATCTTTAGGTTTTAGATCCTAAAGACCCAAGGCATCATTCTTTTAAGCAGGTGTGCCTTCCTGGGCAGCTGCTTAAGATCAGTAAATTACAAGCTCAGAACTTCATTCCTAAATATGGTTAAAGAATAAAATCTTTAGTCTGGCAAGTTGGAGTCAAACTGCCACAATGAGCACCTGTTGAGAAAGCCCATTGTTTGAAGCTGGGGGTTCTGGGTGAAGAGATCACTGTGAATTAATTTTGATTGCTTCACAAAACTCTGCATAACAAATGGTCTCTGACAGGGGTATCAGGAGACTTCCATTTGAAGGGGAGAAAAAAAGATTTTGTTTCTAGGAAGGTAACATAATCTCTGCAGTGACATTAAAACACGCCAGTGCCTGCACTTGCTTGAATCTCTCTTCTGAAACAGATTGTATGTGCTTAAGTTACCAGGTATTATGTTTTGGGAGGGGAAAGAGAAACAATTGATATCAAAATCTTATCTAAAAGATTAGCTAAAAAGAATATGGTCAGACATCCATGAATCCTGAATTGTTAAGGCAGTTATTTGCTCACAAGTTTATTCACAGCCACATTTCTGCATGTTCTGGATTGCTATATATATGGCCAAAATGGAAAAGGAGGAGAAGAGGATAAATCAAATCAAAGGTTTTGCAGTTGACTAAATAAATCAGCAGCTTTCTTGTATGAGTTAACTCTAATAGCAAGTTAAAGTAACACTAAGGGTAATATGAATACCTGGTAAATATTTCTCTTGCCTAGTATACAGGCTATTGAATATGAAGCAGTTTCTGTCTCTGAAAAGAAGTTTCCATCTGAAATATACAAAAGTGCTACCTGTCTGTCATACCCTGATTAAATCTAAGGCCAAGCTTACCACCTGTTTGTGCAAATGAAAAGCGTAATATTCTACCAACTACTCTGCATGATCACTTTACTTAAGGGTTTCCTGCAAAATGATTTTCAGTTCATCCAGAGCTTATTTTTAGAACAAAAAGAATCACTAGAAAGCACTATGCTTTTAGCTAATAATCATGATCCAGTTGACTTTCTGCTTGATTTGTCAACTCTTAGCCATTAATATTACATGAATTACAACTTCTGTGATTCCTTCAAAACTGACTGTAAAAGCTATATACTTATGAAGATAATAAAATGCTCATATCAACTTCCCTTTTTATGTGTGTTCTGTTTTTAAGGCAACCTGAATTATATCATCATCAGGGTATTAACTGCACCTGCACAAAGATTTGGATGTGTTTGGATTCATATGGGTACCAGAGGCTTGTGTCTATGCCTAGCAAAAACATTGCAGCCATAATAAAGTCAGAATATGGCCGCACATGCCGTTAAATAAAAATAATGGAAAAACTCTAGATAAATCAGATCCTGCACTTTGTTAATTTATGGTATAGGTAGGAATCACTCTAGTATTAGACCACCAGGCATCTAATCTTTCCAACTTTTGCAGGATCTCTGCATTGCGCCAAGGGCACACGATGGCCACCTCAACAAAGAAATACTGATGCTGTTGTATTTCATTCTAAAAACCAGACTGATATACTGTCACAATCCCAGAACAGAAATACTAGAAGATGTCTTCAAACAGTTATGCTTTGCTGTTGTAAATAACACCGATAAACTACCTGTTCGGAGTTGAAAGTAAACTCTGTATTGTCCAAATGTATGTCAGCTCCATTTACCTGCACATGCCTTTGACAGCACTACAGTCCTGCAACCCTCATGTCCAGCCCCTGCCATCCCAGAACCTTCCCAAAGATGGATGCTCAAGGGAGGAGCTGACTGCACAGTGCCTAGTATAAATCACTTATATTGGACAATTTGAGTTTTTTTCCACCAACTTTCCCCCCACCCCAAGCCTCAACTATCCTGAATATCTCTTAAAATTATCACATGTATCGATTCTTCATCTAATATAAGGCATAAAGCAATGGGTAAAAGTAAAAAAAAATCCCAAAGATGTTGTTTCATCTTTTCCTCTTTATCTTTTTTTTTTTAAAGATAAAAGTCTTTCTAATAATGCCCCGGAGATTCTATTATAGCACATTCTAAAAGCAAAGCACACTAGAAAAGTATGAGCAGTGGGAAATATGTAATATATCCTTCTGCTTTTTTTCTTCATGTCTCCAAAATAAACTACAAATTTCCCATGTTGAAAAGTTCTTCCTTAAGTTAATAAAATCTGTCACTTTCCATAATGGTTGATTTGAAGAAAGTCCACAGGTGCAGTATTCTGTTGTTCACAGCTTGGGAAGTCAAGGCTTATAATAAAAAGCCCTCTGTGTTATGGTCCTCCTTCCCCATCAATTCACATCAAGTATTATTAGAATCATCTGCCACCTCAGTGGTGCTTCCTCTGTGCTCAAACTGCAGAAGCAACAATGACATTTTACTGCTCTGCAGGTGCTGCTGTGTGTGGTCACGAACACAGAAGTGTGGCCTGCTATTGTTCTCCAGTAGCATTCTGATCTCAAACACAAAAAGCCACATAGCTGGCTGCCCTATTCAGTCTTATGCTGGGTTTATACGGGTGAGAGAAAGAAGAGGTGACAAGAGATGGGCAATCCATAATATTTATTTCAACAAATGCTTCAAATCTTTTTAAACATCATAAGAACATGGCTCATTAAACTACAACAGCCTTGAAATTGTGTTATAAAACCACAAAACAAAAATCAATACTTCTGCTGGAAAGGAGGTAATGAAATATATCGAGTTGGTTGAAAAGTGGTTTGTATGAATCATAATATTATTATGTGCACATCACTTCTACTCCCAATACTTAAAGTTAACAAACTAGGGAGTGCTTTCTTTCCCATCACTTAAACAGGTGCTACAAGGTGGTATTTATCAAAGTTATTTTCCACACTCAATCCTTCTGCCATAAATAATGCTGGGATATAGGAGGCTTAGTAAAGGGAGATCAATTCAATGCATATTTGCTACCTGAGCTTCAGCTGTTGTATTATTTCACAGTCTGATCAATACCGTGCTCCATAAGAGCAAAGGAAAAAGCCACAACATCACCCTGATGAGTCACTGTAGGTTTATTACTGAACCAGAAGGATGTAACATTTCTGATTTTAGTAAAGACTAAATTTGATAGCAGCATTTGACCATTATTAAATAGTTTAACTCTCTATTTCAAGTCTTTTGCAAAGACTTGTCCACATTTTCAGCAGTGTTACATAAATGCTTCTGGAATCAACACTCCCTCTGCTGAAAAAAAAAATCCTCTGGAATATTATTTAGAATTCTCTCATTTATTTTAAACTGGCATTATTGCTCTTCAGTTGAATCTAGAGAAATCTGGTACTTAAAAATATTTTAACACAGGCAAGCAATAATGGCATTAAAAAATGAACACTGAACAGTATGAGAGGAAGGAAGGGGAAGGAAGCACTCATGAGGGAGGTCTAAATTATTTGGTTCTCCCAGATGTTAATGTGGGTTTCTCACTCAGAAACTGTAGTGTAGGGTTATATCAAACAAAACCCGGGAAAAGTTTACCCCTTTCCACCCACAGACTTTCACATATACATATTCTGAAAAGTTTCTTTCTCAATATCTTTCTCAGGAAAAATCAACCATAAATACCTGGAAACAATAAAGAATGATAGGAAGAAGACAGTGAATAGTAACTAAATGAGACTACCAGAAGGCTCAGCAGCTACTAGCAGCCACTGTACTCTCACCCTCCTCAAAAATAAAAATCCTAATCTGCCAAAACTGCCCATCCCTGCCAACCTCCTTTTGTAGTGTAATCAGAAGACAGCAAAAACTTCCCATACTAGAATTCATCCATTTAAATGGACAATGCTATATCCACACAAGTCTTTGAAGAAGAAATAAAGAAGAAAACCATATATCAAAAGTCAATTGATGGAGGGAACTAAAAGCAGTTTTTAAGACTTGTGCAGAGTGCTTAATTAACTATTTCTACTGAAAGACAAAATACATACTATTAATCAGAGTCCAAGCTAGGCTCTGGGAAGAGAGGAATACAGCGCATAACCCAAGACCTCCATACCACTGATTTACTGAAGATAACCAAGATAAGATCAATCCTTGATTTAGGACAAACTCATCCAAGAAATTTCCATAGTTGCCACTGCTGTAGCCAAAACCTTCTCTGCACATCACTTACACTATGAACATTGACAGGGTAGATTGAGCCATTTTACTGCACTTCAGCCATTCCAAAGTCTGCTGTATTGGAGATCTGTCCTAATAGATGAGTGCCCATCCCATCATTTTAGACAGTTAAAGTGGCACTGGAAAGACTCAAAATGTCCACTCACCACCAGAGACCAAAAGCTTAGTTTTACACCCAAGCAGAAAAATCTCACTTCCCACAGCACGTGAGCTTCTAACCCCAGCTGGGGGCTGGTTCTGCAGAAACTGAGGAAATGCCATCCTGTAAATGAGCATCTCAACTTCCCTTCAGCATGCAGAATGGACTAGTTTCTCCAATTCCAGCAGGGATCCTTTCCAAATTATGCTTAGATTTTACTACTTAACAGGAGAGGGAAAAAAGGTGCGACAGCTGGTAGTTATTGATATTTAATCTTAAATTTATTTTTACTTTATTGTTTTCTATAAATAGACTTGTCTTTCACCAGCTCTATTGCTGTTAGAACCTTTTCCAGTAACTGTCAACATTACACAGAGCCTTAACCCCTCAGAGAGAAAGAAAGGAGGAAGAGGAGGGGTTGGAATACAACTACAATTGTAGCAGAAGAGACAACTACTATTCCTGAAAAGAGAGACCTATCACATCACTACAGGACTCCCTATTACTTCAGAGCCTTCTACAGTAAGTAACTGTATAGCAATTTAATCTGCTTAAGGTCAAATCTCCCCCAAAACTTATTTGGAAATGCAGCAGCCTCGATTTGGCCCTCTACAAAGGACTAAGAGTGTACTGCATACATCTCCCCACAGTCACATCCCATGGCAGCTACAGGTGCCTGATTATATCATGGCTCTAACAGCACGTTGCCTCCCTCCCCCCCCACTTGTACACGTAAAGACTAATCAAACAACAAACTAATTGCTTTCCTTTGATAAGAATTAAAAAAAAAAAAAATTTTGGGGGGGGAAACTGCTGGCCAGACAGGGCAGGCTTTAGGATGATCTCCGTGTGTTTGTCTAGGACGTCAGCTTGTAACTGTCCACTATCATGGCATTTGGGCCATGATTTTAAGTGACTTTGTGTCAACACATTTTAAAAGCCTGCTTTTCAGACAGAGCAGCACTTTCTAAAAATCATGATTCTTTGGGATGGTTTAAATTGAGCATTATATAAATTGAAGCAGCAAAATAAAGCATTGAACAAGCTTGAAATTTAGGCCAAGTTGCAAGGGGGCGGGGGGGTGGAAATTGCTGCCCACATTCTTCATTTCTCCTGTTCTTATTGTTGTTACTGTTGTCAACATCTAATTTTCATGTAAAAAGAAAGCCCTTCAAGATGAGTAGTAGATAAAGTCCAGACTTCAGGCTTTAGTTGACAGCTACTTAGACTCCTGATGAAATGAAACTCACTGTGTTCTGTTTCTCCACAAGAGAGTCAGGGAAAGAACATCTAAATGTAACTTGCTGACTTGTATCACACATGGCCAGTGTTTCAAAACCCAGAGTTACCCTTTCAAAAGCAAAGATTGTCACTGCCATATATAGGGTTATAAAGAGCAAATTGGTCAAATAGAGAAAATCTCTCAGAGGATCCAAAAATATTTCCTGTCTTTATCATCATTCCTAGTGCTCAACAGGAGAGCAGACAATGGACATACCTATAGCTGCATTTCAACACATTGCTGCACTACTGTGCTTAATGCTCATAATTTTTTACAGTACATGCAGATATATACTCTCTGGGAGAAAACAAAGAGAATCATGCAATATTACAGAGACTTGCACCAAACACAACAGCTGCAGAGGACCCCAATCTGCACACTTTGTTTCAACGCACTCTCCACTACACCACACTGGCACTAGCCCTTTCACATCTTCCTTCCTACCTCACACACTACCCTCAGGCAAACCAGGAAGTCACTAAGGTAACAAGTCTGACCCTAAGCTGTCATACTGTACATCAGCCAGCATTTTTCTTCTGATTAAATATGACCTTTACAATTCCACATACTTGGTTTTACCACTTTTTTCATATATGGGGAATCTATAAAGAGAGCTCATTACCTGAAGTCCAGGCTGAAAGTTATCTGTGGTAAATATCACTGAAATTGGAAATCAACTACAGGCACTTGTCTGCAAGGCAGCAAATGCAATTACTATTTCCTTGTACTGTGCCTAAGAAAGGGATATTTTGTCTACATGAAAAATTTTAAAAGATTGTGGCGACATCCAATAGTTCAGCAAAAATACAGTATCTCTTGAGACCTTTTGCAAAAGCTGAAGATTTGTTCTTACAAATAAAAGTGTAAGCATGTATAACACGGCATTAACTTTTAAACTTCATCTGATAAGTGGCAAATGTTGTACTGAGGTACCAGCAGAGCACTTCCAGATGTTCTAGTAGATGCTGAAATTTGAAATAGCTGGTTTGTATTGGATATTTTATAATAATATATATTCCAAGAGAGTAGCCATGTATGGTATGAGCATTTTGTAAAAGAACAATCTGAACAGTTTCCTATCTACACATCCAAAATAAACAAAATTTAAAGGTAAGGAACTATTGTTAGCATCATTTTACAAAGTGCTTCAAGAGATTAGAGCAACTTGCCCCAGGCCACACGTGCCCAGAGCCAGGGATGAAACTTCCATTTTCTAAATTAGCCCCTCACTCTTTAACCACAAGCAAAACTTTTACATAAGCCTCCAAGGTTCCAAACCACACACAATTAAAATGTAATAAATTCCATTCAACAGCACTAACAATAAAGGAATATGTGTGCATCAAGCTAGTGCATGCATCACTAGACAGAGGGTGAAAACAACAACAAAATCATCTGTTCAACCAGCACCAATGCAGCAATTAAATTTCAGTATTGCTGTCAACTTTTCATTTTCACTAATGGCTTTTAAGAAAGCTGGACATTTTTCCTCAGTCCATTTTACCTTTTCCCTCCATTTGACAAATATTGATTTTCATTTCCTCCAAGTTTAAGTGCATTGAATGCTATTGTGACCAGTTTGTTTGCTTTTTTGTTTGTGTCCCAGCTTTATTGAGGATGCCAGCATGAATGCATACAGCTTTGGAAAGAAAGAATTGGTTTAATAACTTCTTCAAATCCAGGAGAGAACACAGGAGCCCAGTCTACTGTTTTGTATAGGTCAAGCAAGATAAGTGACTCTAGGCGACTATCTAATGTCGGTAAGGAGACTGCCAAAGTAATAGCCTTGGTGTTTTAAGCTGTTACTGCTATGCTCTGTCACAACAGGACAAATTATGGAGTGTCCTTCCTCCACTTCAGTGCAAAGTTAGACATACTATCTTAAAAATGCCTTCGGTGGCATTTTAAGCTAAGCCAATTTTGTAGACAGTTGGCCCTTTAGGAGGCTTGGTTTGGAAGGTAACATCTCATGAAATTCGAGCTGTAGCTTTATGAATTCTTTTCTGCCTGACTCACAGATATATAGGCTCAACCTCCTTTCATAAGATGATTTCCTTAAGCTTTGCGAACCTGCCTGGTACATTTTGGACACTTCCCTATCTTAAGGTCTTATTCACCAAATAAGAAGTCACTTGTCTTTGCAGTGATATGAATAAAGAATGCTTATGTGATCTATTCCACCCATTCAAATATGGGGGAGGAGGGGGGAGAAATCTCAGTGAACAGAATTAAATATCTGGACTGAAAGGGAAAGACAGTAACACCTTAAACAGTAACACCTGCCAGACACTTTTACAGAAATTGGCTGTGCAGCGCTCAGATGTTCATTGGTATCAGAAGCCAAAATAAGTTGAGCTGGCTTAAGCAGGGGGTTAAATTAGTTTAAGGGTATCAGCACCAGAGGTCTATAGTAGTATTAAGGAATCCCCACAACGGAGCTAACTAGCAATCTAACCATCACAAACAGCATCGTTCTCATCATCAGCTCTGACACAACTTGCCAAGAGGATTCAGTATTCAGCCTAGACAAGTAAACAGACACACAAACCTTTGAAATCTGTTCTGTCTCTCTATATATAATTTGCTATTCTCTGGATCCTCTAACCAACAGAAAGATAGGAGTTCATATGAATGCACATTCAGCATTGAACACAATTATCCACTTAGTTATTGTACATATGAAACAAATGTTAGCTTCAGTGTGTATTAACTGACTTTTTAAAATCCCGATGAAAGGAAAGCAATTTAGAATTATTCACTGCTAAAGGAAGCTCATTTTCAAAACAGGTACTACTTCGAGAAAAATCTTAACATTATTCATCTGGTTAGTCTCACTGGTTCAGCTTTGAAATTATTTTTCATGGAAAAGAAAGTAGTGCCAGTGGGGTTAAATCCATGATAGTAATAGACCAATAGATAGAAAATAGACCACTCCATTTTTTGCTTCCCATATTCAATCCTAAATACTGCTCGTGTTGCACCACCTGATGCCAGGTGCTGCAGGGCTTCTGCTACACCCAGCTGACATTGTGATGCATTTTTAAGATCGTTAAATAATGAAAACAGACCTTTGCACTTCAGCACTGCCCTGGTCAAGAGAGCTGTCTGTACAGATGACGTGAACGTCTGCTAACATGGAGACACTTCTTACTTTTAAAGTGAAATGACACCAGGGCTGATAGTTCCAGTGACGACCTGCCTTATTAGCACTGGCAACAAAACCTAACATGGGCATGGACATGTTTTTGCTCCCCATCTAACCTGAATTTAAACTGCTTTCCAAAAGAGACAGTAACTTCTGAGAGTTAAAAAGAACCTGCAATTTGGATTAATTAGTTAACTGCTATGAAAAGGAAGATGACATCACTTCCTCACTCTACAATTCTCCAGTAGGCGTTCTCACAGGTATACCATATGCTCAGTCAGCTGCGTACAACATGCTGGCCCCACCCATCACGCAGAGCATTGCAGAGAATGTCTTCAACCCTTGAGCGCATGTTATTCACCAGCTCCCTCAGTGCTAGACAGACCCGAGCACTAAAGAAAACTTCTCTTTCCTGCTCTCCTGTTCTCACTGTACTGCTCCTCTTCCCATATCATTGAGAGATTTTGCCTCTTAAAAAATTTAGACTGTGGATTCAAAAATGTGTGTCTAAAGAAAAACAGAAGATAAAATGGAAATCAAAGAAAGAGACTCATGGTGGGACAAAACTAGAATATAACTTGAGCCAGAAACTTAATTTTAATCACTGCCATRCTTACACCTCACTTACCTGTAAAATATTCCAGCCATTGCATTTGGCCCAGGGCCTCCCAGTATCCCATGTCCCTGGAACAAGCAGATCTTCCCAAGGAGGAATCACCACACACTCGCCTTCTTCCAGGCATCTGCTAGGCCACTGCCAAAGTGACAGAGGGACTGGATCAGGGTAGCCATTCTGATATTAACTATAACCTGGATGTAAAAAACAGAAATATCAAATCAGGAAACTGAACATAAAGGCAGCTGTCAGTAACTCTGTTCTCACTTGAAGTTGCATACTTCCAATTACTCCTGCTCTTTCCTATTAATATTAATATTTCCAAGCCTCTACTCCTCCTTAACTTTTTGTCTAGAGATAGGTATTTATACAAGAGACTGTATTGTATGTGAAATCTTAAGTCGTTATATTTCAACTCAGCAGTTAAGAGACGTATTGCTTCTGGCTTGTATAAATCACTATACCCACTTATTTGCAAAACATCATTTTAATTTCTGTCAAGTGATATTCGTGAGAGAAGGAAAACAAATAGAAAATGTTATTTCGATTAAAAAAAAAGAAACAGAGATAAAACTAGAGAAGTACTGAAGACTGGCAGGGAGACAGCAAAAAAGAACTGTCACGCTACAAAGTCACACTTTCTCCTGCCAGGTGAAACTGGCCTTGTGCAAAGACGCAACCACGTAGCTTGTGACTTCATGACTCCCAAAAGCAGGAAGTATGACCCAAGGAAAAGGTCAAACCAAACAGCAACTGTTGCATTTTGATGGTCAGCAAATGTTCTTTCCAATGAAGGTTTGGAGAGATTTGTTGACCGCCACAGCAGGGAGGGCTTGCAACCTGTCCCTAAGTCTCAAACCACAACCCAGCCGAGGAAGAAACACCAAAATTCATCTGGCTTTTCCCTGAGAGAAGGGCTTAGGATTTGGTCGTCATCAGCACACGAAATAAGCCAGGCAATTTGCTGTTCTCTTTCCCTTCCCACCCCTGCCTCACGAATAGAGAAACCTGCCCAGCCGATGTGCTACCCTGACTCTTCCCTCTTTCTCCGCTTTGCTGGTATAGTGGGTCCTTTTGATTACCCCTCCACGCCCTTTTCAGCCTTTCATTCCGTCTGCACCGCTACATCTCCCCAGTTTGCCCCATGAAAGTGAAGTGACCACCCGCCGTGCTGCTCCGCGGCCAGGCGAACGGCGCGCCCCCAGCTCCTCTCTCTCAGTCGCCGCCACGCCCTCGCTTCCCCTCCTTCCTACGGCATTCGGGGAGCCCCCCAAATTCACGGGCCGTCAGCAAAAACGCCCGGCGGGAGGGGCAGCCCCGCGGTTTACCCAGCCGGCACGGGCCGGCCGCTCCGCCGCGGGCTCTTCCCAAGCGGGGAAGTTTCGCACGCAATTAGCCCAATTTTTAAATAAATCACGTCTGTTTCCGGGTGAAGAAAATTACTCGGGCTGATTAAATGAATGCGCTGAACGATCGTTGACGCTTAGAAGAAGAAGAAAAGAAAACCCACCCCACTGTGCTTTATTTTAATGGATGATAAGGCGAGGATGTCATAGGCGAGGAGAAGGGGAAAAAAAAAAGAGGGAAAGAAAACTTTGTTGCTCATGAGAAAAATGCGGCCGCGCAAACAAAACTGTAAAGAAAAAAAAAAATCTGTTCTTGAATAAGGATTAATTCAATGTCTGTGAATAGGGAATCCTGCGCTGGGTAATTGCAGCGAGGTAGCGCGGCGCCCAGCTGCGAGGCGACGCGGGCACCTTTGTGCGCTTGCCAGAGGACAGCTCTGGGGAAGAGGTAACTTCCCCCGGTCCCCACGGTTTGGTGTCAAGTAACGGGAAATTTAACATTCCACATTTCCAGAGCGAATTATTCCCTCCCGCTTCCTTCCCCATTCTCCTGCAGCTCGCAGGCGGTGGCCAGCCGGGCGCTCCGCCTGACGGGGCGGGGAGCCCCGAGCCGACCCTAACCCCGCACCCCGCGGGGCACACCCCCAGCACCCTCAGGGGAGGTCCCCGGCTTCCGCAGCGGGCCGGACAGCAACTCCATTCGGGGGCGACAGGAGAGAGGGAACGAAAAGCCCCTCCGCAGCGCGGGATAACAGCACAGGCACCCTCCGCCAAACCCGGCGCAGCGGGAGGCACGGGACAGGCGAACGGCTGATTTCCCCCCCCTTAGCACCCACCTTCGCAGACGGTAGCGAGGGAAGCACAAACTAAAGCAGCAACAAGTCCGGGAACAGGCAGGGCAGCGCACCGGCTTATTAGGGGAACCCCCGCCCAGCCGGGCTCAATCAGTGCAATGAGGCGGGCGGCCGGGGGAAAGGGTGTCCCGAGAAGCCTCGCCTGCTGCAGCCCCCGTTCCCGGGGCGGGCTCCCCGAGGCCTCAGGGAAACGCTTCCAAAAGGCTGGGTGAGAAAAGGGTCTGTCGCCCCTCGCGGGGGGCACCTGACCTTGGGTGAGGAAATGCAGCCCCTCGGGCAGCGGGGCGACCCGCGCCGCGCCCCCTCCGCGGTCCCCGGTGCCCGCTTCCCCCGGCACCCCCTCAGCGGGGCGGGGAAGTTACCTCAGCCGCCCCCAGCTCTCGCGCCTAACGGTCGCCCGAGGGCGCGAGCTGCCCCCGCGCCACCCCGCCGCCGCGCGCGGGCAGCGAGCCGAGGGGTGCCCTCGCGGGGCGGGCGGGCTCCGCCTGAGGGAACAGGGCACCCAGCCGCCGGGGAGACGGGGGGGACCCGCAGACCCTAAATACTAGAATGAAAATTGATTTTTTTATTATTTCCCCCCCTGAAAAACGCCAAGTGCATACGTTACCCAGCGGCAGGGAGCGTCCGGGAGCCGTGTGCCCGGGGAGGCTCGCAAGTGCGAGGCCCGACTGCCCCGGGCGCGGCTTCCCCGGCCGGCTCGGGCCTCTGCCCGTTCGCTGGCGGCCTGAAAGGTCCTCGGCACCCAAAGACTTTGCATTAACGTGAGAAGAGGTCCCGAAGGCTGGAGTTAAAGCCGTTAATGAAACTCAAGCCGCGTGAAGGAAACCCTCCCAGAGCACTGGGTTCTGATAACCCTTCCTTGCTTTTCTGTTGCATAAATCTAAACTCGGTTTAAAAGGAGAATTAGTTAGTATTTCACTGATAAAATCATCAAAATCCGTTTAATTTACCTTTTTCTGAGACCAAAAGGTGACTTGAAATTCTTAAATATTCACATTGACAAGCCAGCCGGCTCTAGTGTACAACTTACATGTTAACAAAAAAGCATATCATGTACCAGATGAATCATCACATTCGAACAGGAAAAAGTTCTAAAGACATGAAGTCCAAGAGGTATTCAGACTACAGCGTTAATACTTTACTAACGATTCATAGTCATATGAAGGGTAAAAGTCCTCAAGAAAGTATTTCTCACCCCAGCTTTTCAGTGTTAAATCCTCTATGATGCTCAATTTACAACTCAAGCTACTAGGGGGAAGAGCAAAGCAATTACTTCTTGTTTAAAAAGGTAAGCAACTTCCCCCTCCCCCCCCCCCATATTAAAGAAAATCCCATAACAAAGTATTTTTGAATTGTAAAAAAAATATATATATATTCACATGAACATAAAATTGGTTAATCCTGTTGTTTTTTTTGAAGGTGTAATTTGAAGGCAGCCAAGCTGATTTATTTTTCATAAATAATAATGTGAGGACATAAAAGTCTACTGGGTGAAAATATTGGGCTGAATTCTGTTTCCCCAAACTCCCATTGAGGTTAATGATCATTGCAGGTGCATAAGGGAAGCCAAATCATGTGCAAGGCCAAAGCAATTTTTTTTTTTTTTTTTTTTTACAATCAAGTTATAAACCCCATATGATATACGGAGGCTTGCAAGTGGACATCTTAACACAGATATAGCAGCGTAAGCATGCCACAAACATACAATCTCATAGAATAAAATTAATATCAAATATAAAGCATTTGAACCAAATCAAACCTTAAATGTGATAAATTATTTCCTTCAAAGGAAACTTACCTAGGCTCAATAAGGTCTTTGCTAGCAGCATTTTTTTTAATAAAGAAATTAAAAATGCCAAAATATCTACAATTTTATGAGGAGAAGGAGTTGAATAGTTAAGGAGAAATTTTCCCACTATTAGGGGGTATGAAAAATATACTAGCAATTAATATGCAATACATATATGTATACCCATACTTACAAATATAAACACACACATACAACCTGGACAGTTCATGTTAACCAAGGGAAAGGCTAAATAATACAAAGTGGTTACTAAATACAGGTACACTTTAAAAACACAGAGACAGCGAATTTTATCTGTTGCAAAAATGTATTTGATTACTCGAGTAAAATTACAGTATCTCTGCTGTTAGTAAGTATTAAATGTTAAAGAAACTGGACCTCTTTTCCTTTCAACTTTCTGAGAAAGTGCATTTAACAGTCCAAGGTTCCCCCTGCCCCCCCCAATACCTAATACAAAATAAACAAACACTATACTTGTTCCCTTGGTCAAGGAGTAGGGCTTGGTCTTGTAAGGAACATATGTACATTTTAATGAAAGTGATGTCTTATTGTATATACAGAAGCATCTACAGTTGTCCACAGAAGTTGTTCAAGATGCCATACTTAGCAGCATTGTGAAAGTCCAGCACATTTTCTATAATGAATATACCTACAAGGCAAAATGTTACGTCTCAGTTTCAACTACCAAAACAACACTTCAGTATCTTCTCTAATAATCTGCGTGCTTATTACTGTACAGAAACGTATTAACATTTAAGACGACTCAAGTAAAAAGCACAATACAAATAACAGTTCAAAACGGAAAATGTTAAACCTACAAAAATTAAAGCAGTTTTAATTTTATAATAAAAATCAAAAACTGAGCTGTGTAAAGGACCCACACTGTTCAGTCTATATTCTTTCAGTCCTTTTCTTAATTCTGTTTGGAAAAATTAAACAATGTGTTTGCTGATAAAATTTCCAGCAGGATCAAAGTGTACATTTATATACAGATTTTTATTAGAGATCTAATGCATCACTGAGGCATCGCATCAATACCAGAGTTCATGTTAAACTGGATATAGAAAATAAGTTAATGCCAGAATAAGATCACCTAGCAGAACAGACTTGCCAACTGCCATAAATGTTACAGCAAGTTTACAGCACTCTAGTCGATTAGTATTTAGTTCAAAATACAGGAGACCAAAGTTAATGCTTGCATTTGTTTGCAAAGCAAGGTTATATCACTAATAAATAAGCTCTCTTAGAACTCTAGAAGTAGAACATGGTACAAAAGAAAGTCTTTGTAATGTTGTAACCTGCAGCTTGAAAAAAGCAACCCTAGGTTGCACTATTTGCAGGAACGTTATTTATGGAGTTTTTTCTAATTTGTTACAATTTCTTTGTTGTCTTCCACAAAACGCGTAAAACGGAAGTTTGTCCCATTTTCATTGCTTGCCATTTTCTCCAGACCAGCTAGAGGTGCGTTGGGTTCTGAATTCTGGAGCTTCTCCAGGCTTCCTGTCAAGCCGCTGATGGGAGAGCTGCCACCATTGCCCAGGCCCCCCGGTGCCGGAGGGATGCCGCCATTCTGGATGACGGAGATCTCGTTGGTCTTCATGGCCAAGCCATTGGAGAGTGCTGCTGCGTACTGGTTCCAGAAGCTGGAGGGGTCTCCATTCCCCGACCGCGCAGCCAAATCCTTCTGAAACATTTCTGGGAACTTTACAGGATTGCCTCCTAGAAATGTCATGGGTCCATCTACGGAAAGTCGTCTGCCTCGTCTTGCAGGAGTACTGTTCCACATGTGAGTGCCCATGTGAACCTGAAAAGAAAGAAACGAAGAAACAAACAAACAAACAAAAAATAGGGGTTGACAGGGATTTCTAACTTATTTTGATCACACAGAAGGCAGCAGTCCATGAACATGTCCAGTCTTGTTACATAATGAACGGCACTAAAGGTAGCGGATGCAGGGCTCCATTTTCCATCTGGAATAATAAATAAACTTCTTCTGGATTAGCCCATCACCATTACCCAGAATACCCTGTTTTCCTGCTGAACAATGCATTGCTTGTTACTCTTTTTTTTATTACATGTATTTAGTTTATAATGACTTCACGTTATTCCGTCAATTGCAGATAGCTGCTTTCAGGGCTAGAATTGCTATGTCCACTTTCATTGCAATGGTAAGTATTGTATTTGACACCCTTTACCCTATAAACGTCCTTTTCAGACAGCCAGAAAGTATCCTTTACTGATTGCTCATCGGAGAGCCTCATGTATAGACAGAATGGCCTGAAAGTAATTATTCATCTCACATTACTGGCAGCAACCTCTAGAGAAATACTCTGTCAACAGAAAAATGTACACAGTAAAGTGCTCAACTGGTGTTCTAAAACTTAAGTATATTTGCTTTTTCAAACACATATCAGTAGGAAATGTTAGTTATATAATCAATTAAAGTAATGCCCATTAGTTCCAGAATTATGTTAATAGTTTTTTTAAACACTCATCATCTTACACGATAGTTATGAAAAACAGCACATTCAAGAGCCTTTCACTTCTTAAAGAGGTGTGTGAGTTACAAAACGCATTTCTCTGTTAATTAATACTCCTTACGATCATTTGGCTGTTCCGTTTCACACTTTGCATAGACAGTCTTTGCTGGTAGATGAATTTTAATTAAGCATCAAAAACAGCTCACGCTTTGGACCGGCTACCAACATGAGCACTCAACAAGAGGCCATCTAGGTCTACCAGAGCTGACTAAACACACCATTTGTCACACCACAGATACCCAAAGGTACCACTGCTTGCAACATTAACAGATGTAAAAAATTAAAAACCCACAGCAAGGAGAAAATGAAACCTAAGAACAGCAAGAGGAAAAAGTACCTTCAGATTGCCTTTTGTTGTGAATGCTCTTCCACATATAGTGCAGGCAAAAGGTTTCTCACCAGTGTGTGTCCTTTCGTGGATCTGCAGAGCACTGGAGGAAGAAAATGTTTTCCCACATGTGTTGCAGTAGTGCTGTTTGGGGGTTCTTCTGGGGAGAGCAGGGAGCAGGACCGGGGATGTGGCAGAGGAGGACAGTGGCCCCGAAGCAACTAGACCAGAGGGTGCTTCTTTGCTATCCTGAGGAGAGCTGTGCACAAAGCCATTAACCTCAGTCTTTATAAGCGATGACAGTGAACTAGCAGGCATAACCGAAGAGTTCTGATTAGGGCCGATACTGGAATTGGGCTCAAATAGTTGTGATGGTAGATCTCGCATTTGATGTGTCAACATATGCTGCTTCAAATTACCCTTTGTGGAAAAGCCACGATTGCAAACTGTGCAAATAAATGGTCTCTCTTTGGTATGACTTCTGTAATGAATGTCCAAGGCACTCTGACAAGCAAATGTTTTGCCACAAATGTCACATGCGGTGTTTTTAAATTTACCTCTATCTCTGAAAGGAAAGAGCATACTCAGAGACTCTTCTTTAATCATTTTATCAGTGTTACTAGACGTCAAGTCCAAAGCACCACTGTTAGCAGGGGTTGGAGACAAACCATTGGCAAACTCACTTGGTAAAGCTCTTACTGGTTTCTCTTCAATACTTGGTGACTTGTGGTAATCATTAGTGCTGTTGGATGGGGACAAGGCCTGCATGGAAGAGGTAGACTCTGAGACAGCAGGGCTTCCAGCACTTTGGCTTTCCATATCACCACCGACAGATGACGAATCGTTAGTTAAAACATCCCCTTCCACTGACCCATTTTCAACCGACTTTAAGCTTGCTTGAAGTTGTTCAGCAAGTCCTGCATTGATCATCTTCATCTGATTTTCCAAAGCAGCAATACTTGACATTTCCAAGGGCAGAGGGGAAGAAGACAAACTGTCTTGTGACGCATCTGCAGATTTAGGTGTATCTGGCACGCTGCTGTCAGGACAGTCTTCCATGTTCTCATCCGAGAAGTTGTCTATATCATCAAAATTCTTATCATCAAAAGATCCCGTATCTGATTCCATTGACTCAGGATAGTTTTCTGTGACTGGGGTGTTGGGGATCTGCCCTCCCATGTGCATTCGGATATGCTGCTGTAGCACAACGGCGTTGGTGAATTTTTTCTGGCAGATCGGGCATGAATGTTGTACTCTCAGCGGGGGCATGGCACGGTGGACACTGTAATGAGTCTTTAAGTTGCCTTTAGTAGTGAAAGCGCGACCACAGATTTTACATTTAAACGGCCTCTCACCAGTATGTGTGCGATAATGCATTTTCAGTGCACTCTGGCAACTGAGAACTCGGTGGCAAATTATACACTCGTTAGGATCGGTTGCCTTTTTGTCAATGTTTTCTACCAGTTGCTGCAATTTTGACGTTTCAGATGCTGGTGTTGAATCCAATAATCCTCCAAATGGAAACTTTGCCTTAAATTGCTCTGACATTAGAGGCATCAGTGGATTTGTAAAAGTGGCAACACCGCTGGAGCCCGAGTCTGCTGCCGGTGAGCTCACAGAGCTGCTCATGTTAGTGATGGCGCTTGTGTTTTGAGGGTTTTCTTCCATTTTGCCGTTTGAGGTAGGCAAAGCACCAGCCTCTACCTCATCAGAAAGTCCATTGGAAATTTTTGATGTGGGATCAGCTGTTCCCGAGTCACTCTTGACAGAGCAGGGAGGGCTAGCAGAAGGATGGCTAATGGGAATCGGCTGAGGCTCCTCAGTTTTGATGAATGGGGTCAAGCTTGGAATCGTTGGTGGGAGTGGCAGGCCAACAGAAGTCGTCAGGGTGGACAGGACTGGCTTGCTGTCCAGCCAGCTTGTGACAGGTTTCTCTGGTGGTATAGACATCCCATAAGGAATACCCGTGCTTGTAGGAATATTGTCCAAATGCTCTGGCACTGGGTACGGATTCATTTGAATATGAGGGTATTTTTCTTTATGACGCTGAAAGTGGACTTTTAAGTTTCCCTTTGTGGAGAACCTGTTTCCACATATGTTGCATTTAAATGGCCTCTCGCCAGTGTGAGAACGTAAATGAATCTGCAAGGCACTGTCACTCCCAAACACTTTAGCACAGAACCTGCATTTATGCTTAAAGAATGCCTCATCTGAATTACTTTTTGCTTCAAAAGCAGTTACATTTGGTGGCTTGCTTTTTCTTTGCTGTGCCAAGGCAGTCAAGGAGTTTAAATCCTCTGCAGGTGTTCCAATATTGGACAAGGGGCTGGAGAAAACAGAGTTACTAGGGGTCGGCTGAGGTAGAAGTGGATTAGATGCAGGACTTAATAAACTGCTTATTGCAAAAGCTGGTGAAGATGATGCTGATACTGGTGGGTTGCTGAGCTGTGAACCACCAATACTTGAAGCCACTTTTTCTGAGGACGGTGTTGTAACTGCTGCTGCCAATATGTTAATATTTGGAGAAGAGCCACTACTGGATGGAATTAGAGTGTTGCCAGGGTTGCTCTGAGGTAGCTGTATAGGGGGGAGCTGTTTCACACCACTGATGCTGGCAGATTGACTAGCAAGGCTTTGTGCTAATCCAGCTGCTGCAGCCAGCTGCTGGGATAAATGTGAACTTAATGTGGACAAGGGGTTGGCAGATGTTCGTAAAGTACCTTGAGAAGGGCTAGAAGATGTTGGCATGTCTGTATTTTGGGAAGCCAACAATAATATTTGGTGACGAATTTGTTCAATCAGTTGCAACTGGTGGATCTGCTGCTGCTGTAACGCCAACAGTTGCTCCATCAGGGCAGGTACAGCAAGCTTACTGTTCGATGCACCGTTACATCTTGCTTCCTGTGAGAACTGTGCTACTGCCACTTTAGTACTCTGAAGGTTTTCAATAATTACATTACTATTTATCACTGAAAAGTTGCCTAATGTTGTCAGATCCCCTATGTGAGGTAGAGAGGTTGTTACAGCTGAGGTACCCATTGTGGAGCTGTTACTGCTTGTAATACTATTGTTGACACTCTTGGAACTGCTACTGCTATTGTTAATGCTGGAAGCCTCCACATCCATGGATTCTTCCCTGTCAAGTTTGTTATGCTCTGAAAGGTCACTGCAGTCTACTTGGTCTGTGTTATTAACTGTGTCATTCATCTGTTCATCAGGATTATCAGAAGGGGAACTAGGAGGGAAGGTTTCAGAAGGAGAAGCCGGGTTTTCGTTCACAATTAAAACTAATTGATTTTTAGTACAATTCTTCTTGTGTTGCAGGAGATCTGATAATTCAAAGAACTCAGCACAGCACCTGCCACAGACATGGGCGTCCTTGTTCTTAGTGGTTCGATTTGCTTGACCCTTTTCTGTGTCTCCTAAAACATCAAAAGATGATGGATTAGGAACCAAACAGTAATACAAAAAAAAAAAAAAAAAATCTGCAGGACATTTTATTTAAAAGTACTGATCTTATCTACCACTCTAAAACAGACTAAGATTGTACATGAAAATAGATCAATATTTCTACTTCACAAAAATAAGTCAAAAGCAACATTTAAAACTGTACAAGTGAGTTTTATCAATCCCTGTGTCTTAGATGATCATTTGCTTCAGATAATCCATCAAAATATAAAATACTATGAACTGAAGGCATTGGAGCATAATGAAATTCCATAGCAAAGTATTGATTTCCAATAATTCATACTGCTTATTGTCTAGTTGTCCACTGAGTGCAAATCAGCCATTTGAAGGACTCATTAGACTCTCACGTTCCTGTCAACCTTATTCATTTTCAACTGATTCAAAGATATCTGTGACAGTTGCCCCATCACTAAACTAATTTGTAGTCATTCAAGGTCCCAATCAGTTGTTGACAAGAAAAAAAAAAAAGTATGTATTACCAAGCTACAGACTGACACCCCCCCCCGTTTCTTCCAAGTTGCTACATAAGGTATAAGCTATGAACCTGTTAAGACGGATTAGTTTTCCAACCAAACTTAATTCTGCTGCAGTTACAGACAAACTGAATAGAAAAGAAAAATCCCTTATAAAATCGTAACATTTACCATAAAACGGTAAAGTGCCGAGGCACTTCAAAGACCACTTTTAATGCCTCGAGCAATGCTTCTAAAATTAAACAAATGTCCTATTTGCCACCATGTACTTCACCAAAAGCACTCCTTATGGGATTCGGATCTGAAAAACG